>OY821742.1:1387815-1987815 GCA_963682055.1 Primula veris
TATTACGATTGTTTATGAATAGAGATTCATCTTAACCCTCTTATACTTAGTAAAATTAGTATTTTATTTTTCAAAATTATCAATGTTCACAGTGACGGAACCTTTATTGATATTTTACATTATCATTTTATTTATAGGATTTATGATGAATAGTACACGTTTTTTAAGTTTTTTCGTTTATGCTTTTTTTTGCATGATTTTGTGGCCAATAACACACACTTTTATTGAAATTTTACATTGTCATTTTATTTCTTTTATTTCTGGCTTATAATACACAGTGTTTACCATTTTTCGTTTTTGCCATTTTTTGCATGGTTTTGTAGCCTTACATTGTCATTTTATTTCTTGAATTTATGACTTATATTACTTGTTTTTTACCGTTTTTCGTTTATGTTTTTTTTTTTGCATTATTTTGTGGCCCGTAGCACACGCTTTTATTGAGATTTTACATTGTCATTTTATTTCTTTTATTTCTAGCTTATAATACACAGTTTTTACCGTTTTTTATTTATGCCTTTTTTTTACATGGTTTTGTGGCCCATAGCACACACTTCTATTGATATTTTAAATTGTCATTTTATTTATTGTATTTTTGGCTTATAATACACAGTTTTTATCGTTTTTCGTTTATGCTCCTTTTTTGCATGGTTTTGTGGCATATCACACACTTTTATTCATATTTTACATTGTCATTTTATTTCTTATATTTATTGTTTATCGTACACGCTTTTTATCGTTTTTCGTTTGTGCCTTTTTTCATGATTTTGTGGCCTATATAATACACACTTTTATTAAGATTTTACATTGTACTTTTCTTTCTTGAATTTATGGGTTACAGTACTCGCTTTATACCGTTTTTCATTTCCGTCATTTTTTGCATGATTTTGTTACATACAACATAGACTTTTTTTGAGACCTTATATTGTATTTATGGCTTATAATACACCGCTTTTACCGTTTTTCGTTTATGTCATTTTTTGTAATATTTTGTGACTTATTATAACACACGCTTTTATTGAGATTTTACATTGTCATTTTATTTCTTGGATTTATGGCATACAGTACACGTTTTTTTTTACCGTTTTTTCGTTTTTGCCATTTTTGGCATGATTTTATGGCCTATACCACACGCTTTTATTGATATTTTACATTGTCATCATGAGTTTTTTCCCCGATGGAGGGCCAAACACGGTAATTTTTTAAGATTTTGATCAAAATAAAGTTAATTTTTAAAATAAAATAAAATAAAATTGAAGGATGACTCCCAACCGTTCTCAACATAGTTTCTTCCCAGCATGTCGGTATGTTGTAGCAATTTTACGTTTTTTACCGGATCAAAAACCTCGAATGGGACGAGATGTAAAACATGTTGGGTAAATTTAAGTATGGTGATCAAATATAGAAAAGGTATTGATCAAATTTCATCTAAATTATGGTGACTATTTATGTCTCAAATGAAACAATGAGTATCAAATAACAACATAGTTATAACTATAAGCCCCCAATTTATTTAACAAAGAAACAAAATTTAGTAATTAAAACGAGAAGATATAATAAATGAGGAGAAAAATTGAATATTTCTTAATAAAACCAAGCAATTTTCATAATCTCGCGATAATTCAATAAAAAAATCTGCAATTTCCGAAAATCTCTCTCTCAATATAAGGTACGGACAATTAATCTCTTTCTCTCTGTATTTTTTTATTTATTTTTCTATTTATCGTTATTTTCTCCTCACTCATTTATTTATTAAATACTATTAATACATATAATATTTTTTGATAAAAAAAATATACCATATATATACATACATAAATACCAGTTCTGAGGACCCTTTTAAGAGCTGATTTTAGTGATACTTTTGCTTTATATTTTAATCTGAATTCCACATTTTTAAGTGCTATAAATACTTATATATATATATATGTGTGTGTGTGTTATTTATGCATTTATTTAGGAGCTGATGTGAAATTAATAAGCTGATTTTAGTGACACTTTTGCTTTATATTTTAATCTGAATTCTACATTTTAAGTACTATTAATACTTATATATATATATATATATATAAGTATGAGTTATGAGGACCCTTTTAGGAGCTAATGTGAAATTAATAAGCTGATTTTAGTGTTACACTTGCTTTTAATTTATTTATCTGAATTATACATATTTATGACTTGTTTGCTAACTTGGTAGCAGCTTATAAGCAAAAAAGGTTGGGTTTTTGTAGGTTGAGATAAAATCTAGGTTAATACTGCTTAAAGATTTAATCTTTTTCAGTGTAAAAAACTAGGAAGTTAATCAACTAAATGGACTATAGGGTTTAAGAAGGAAAAAAAATGTAACCAAACAAGGCCTTAAACTTGCTCTCTATGTTTTGTCAGTGATTAAGTGTAGCAGGTTGTAAACTTGGTAAATTTGGAAAGGATAAAGATTTACGGTTTTACAAAATATTGTTTGTGAATTTTGATTTCACTTGAATTTGGTACTGGATTTGAGTTTGGAAATGGTAATGGAACTTATCAAGAGTTCAATATGCTGTTGACTGTTGTAACTTTTAAGGCTTGTTTGGCTTTATCTTGTTAGTGAACAAGTTGGCTTGTCAGAGGCTAATGAAAAAAACAGAATTTATTCAGATTAAAAATTTGAGCTTTTTCCTAGTGAAGAAACACAAGTAAGAGGCTGGATGGTTAAGCTTTCCGGCCAATGCAGCGCAACATAAGTAAAAAAAATAAAAGTTCATTTACGTTAGAGTGCAAAAAACTCAGCTTTTTTATCTGCCTCAACCAAATGCAATCCACCATAAGTAAAAAATCTGAATTCACGATTAAAGAATGAAAAGAAACATTTTTTACTACTGAAAAATGGGAGAAAATGGGAAAGGTATAAAATAAAAGGGAACTGATTTTGGTTGTAGTTAAGCTTTAAACTTTGTTTCAATTATCTACTTATGGCATAACTTTGTTGTAGGATGGAATTGAGAATGAAGAGGAACTTTTTGGTTGTTCAGAAAGTAGGGCAGAAAATGTTGAGAGCAATTTCCTATTTCTTGTTGCAACTTTTAGGATTTTCCTAAAAAAGAAGGAACTCATTTTAGTTTGAGCTCTTTTCAAAACTCTACGTTAAACTTCTGCTACAACATTAATAGTGTACAAGTTGTCCTGGTTTCGACTGAAAAATGAAAAGGCTAGTTTTTCGGTTGTCGAGAAAAATAGGGGTACCTGTTTAGACTTGTGAGAAATAGTTCAGTTTGTTATTGAAATTTATGATACTTCATAAAAAACAAAAAGGAACTGATCTTAGTTGCATTTTTTGCTTTGAATTTATCTCGTTTTATCCGCATTTGGCATAATTTTAGTATTCTCTTTAATTTCTGTTTGGGAGTTGTATGTGACTTGAATTTTGTACTAGATTTGAAGTTGAAAGTGAAAAGGAACTCTTTGGCTCCTCAGAAAATTAGGGACTTGTATGCGGAATGAGTCCAATTTGTTGTTGCAATTTTTTGGATCTTTTGTAGAATACAAGAAGGAACTGAATTTAGTTGCATCTTGCTTTTAATTTTATTTGTTTTTGTCTGCATTCACAATTAGACCATTCTTTACGTTTCTAAATGCGTTACTGCAGACATGCTATAAATTTGTCTAATTCTCTGAAGTATATGTGAAGTCTGAAGTTTACAATTTCTTCTGTTTAAATTAAAAATACAAGAATCTGATACTATATGAAGAAATCAACTATATATATATATATATCAACTAAGTATAATATGAGTTGATTTAAGGTAATGAACGAGCAAGCAATGCAACATTGCTGCTGTTTTTTTTTCATTTGCTTAAATTTTGGAATCCCCAATAGTAGCACCACTCAAAATTCATCTTTTTCTATTGAAGTCATTCAATTTTCTCATGTTGAAGATGTTGTTTTTACATAGCCTAGATTTTCTTTCATAAAGTACAGCACGACTTGTTAGTTATAATTCATCTTCTCTTGTCAATGAATTTTTTTTGTGATTTTTTCTCTCTTCATCTTCAATGGTTAAGCTTCTTTTTTTCTTCGTGAACAGGTTATCGGAGTTTTCCGTTGCTTTGCCAGTTCGAGTGGACACTAAGGCATCTTAAATTATCAGTAAGTCTAACTGTCTGAACCAATTTTATGCTTAAGAAGAAGTTTCTTTTATCCCCAAAAAGCTGTTCTTTTTTCCATGTTATTTATACCAGTGTGATTCTGGAACCGTTTAGTATGTTTTCAAGTAACTAATTAGATTGAAGCTGAATTTAGATTTACTCTATTGGAAATATCAAAAAGTAGATCCCCCGAGTAGAAGATGGGTGCATTCTTCAAGTTAAAAAGGGCTTGTGCTGTTGCGGCTTTTGAATGCAAAGCTGAATTATTTGAGGCTGAGATAATAATTGGATTCGTCTGGCTATAAAGTTCTGGCCATTTCAGGACCAGAAAACCAAAAAATTCAGTTTTTAAGGGGAAAAAAATGACTTTAAAACCAGCAAGTAAACTAGCCTAAAGATAGACTTGGGAGTTCCCATAGCTACTTTCATTCTGTTTGCTTGTAGAGTTATGACTTATGGACTTATACATACACGAAACTAACTTATTTCATACGCGCTTTCTCCATTCAGTGGTTCGAGAAAAAGATATATGTTGGGAATATGCCGATAAATTAGACGGAAACAAAGTCAGGTGCAAATTTTGCTCTAGGGAATTAAATGGTGGCATTAGTAGATTAAAACATCACTTATCAAGGGTTCCTAGTAAAGGCGTAAACCCATGTACTAAAGTACGCGACGATGTTTCCGATAGAGTGAGAGAAATACTAGCAACTAAAGAGGAGAATAAAGACAATTGTACACCAAAAAGGCAAAAGCTATCAGAGGTTAAGTCGCCGCCCGTGAGCACTTTTGGAAATAAAGCACTTCTGTCTATCGAGACACCATCACCTTCACAAGTTTTCACCTCTATTACCCAGTTGGGTTCATCACCTTTAAACGCCGAAAAAAATGCCGAAAGAAGTATTGCTTTATTTTTTTTCGAAAACAAAATAGATTTTAGCGCGGCTCGTTCATTATCATACCATTTAATGATTGATGCTTTAGGAAAATGTGATGGCGGGTTTAACGGCCCATCGGCAGAAACCCTTAAGACTGTTTGGTTAGATAAGATTAAATCCGAAATGAGCTTACAGTCGAAAGATATCGAGAAAGAGTGGGCTACAACTGGTTGTACTATAATAGTGGAAACTTGGACAGATAACAAGTCAAAAGCTTTGATCAACTTCTTAGTATCGTCTCCCTCTAGAACCTTTTTTCATAAATCCGTCGATGCCTCAGCGTATTACAAAAATATCAAGTCCCTTGCTGATTTATTCGACTCCGTTATTCAAGATTTCGGCTCTGAAAACGTTGTGCAGATAATTGTCGATAATGCCCTCAATTATACAGGTATAGTTAACCACATAATTCAAAACTACGGGTCAATTTTCGTCTCCCCCTGTGCTTCACAGTGTTTAAATTCAATCTTAAAGGAGTTTTCGAAGGTCGATTGGGTATATAGATGTATCTTTCGAGCACAAAATATTTCGAAGTTGGTTTATAATGATTCGTCTTTGCTTGACCTGACAAAGAAATTCACCGTGGGTAAGGAAATTATCAAAACAGGGGTGACAAAATATGTTACCAATTTTCTCTCATTGCATGCTATGCTAAAGCATAGGTCGCGATTGAAACACATGTTCAACAGCCCTGATTTTACCGGGAACCCCGTGTATGCAAATAAGCCCCAAAGTATAACATGTATCGATATTATAGAGGATAATGATTTTTGGAGAACAGTTGAAGAGTGTGTTGCTATTTCTGAGCCAATCTTGAAAGTGCTAAGAGAAGTATCGGGTGGTAAACCAGCTGTGGGATTTATATATGAATTAATGACGAAGGCAAAAGAGTCAATTAGGACATACTACATTATGGATGAAATTAAGTGTAAGACGTTTTTGGATATTGTTGATAATAGGTGGCGTAATCATCTGCATTCACCGCTTCATTCAGCAGCGGCGTTTTTGAACCCCAGTATTCAGTATAATCCGGAAATTAAATTTATCGGTTCGATTAAAGAAGATTTCTTGCGGGTTTTGGAGAAAATGCTTCCCACACCTGAACTAAGACGAGACATTACAAATCAGATACTTCTGTTTACCAGAGCCACGGGGATATTCAGTTGTAATATAGCAAAGGAGGCAATCGATACCGTCTCACCCGGTATTTTCTTCTTATTTTCAATATTCTCTGATTTATTTCTTATAAGAATTTCCCATAATAACAAACTTGCATAATATGTATTCTCTAAAAAGAGAGTTGCCGTTCCTGACCCTGCTCCAACTTACGCTATTTAGCAAATACTGAAAATTGAACGAGCTGGTCACTTTTTTAACCGTTAAGATGTGATTGCCGAAGTTCTTAGTTTTTTAGGACATCATGGCATCACCTTCGAGTATTCTAAGTATGTTACCACTTAAAAGAATTGAGGTTTTTACAGTCGAATCAGTGCATGAAATTCGAACATATCATGTCAAAGGATGTTTTCGAACCGGATTTAGGGTTCGTATAGAGAACCTATAACCAATCAAATTACTAGAGCTAAAAGTCCGGTTCCGCAAATACTTCTGTAGTACTACAATCTATAGAACCCATCCAAAAGGAGCCATTACTTTCTAGTTACATATAAATGTTTTCTTATCCTGTATCTCTCTGTGTTTAACTGAAAATCCATTTATACTTCGGGGCAATTCCACATAATTTGAACTTATTCACTATCTAGTGTGTTACTGGAAACTTTTTGTTTTCTTTTAATTGTTAATGTGTACTGATTATTATTCAGTATGCATCTCCATATTCAGTGGTACGTCAGCAAAAGTGAAATCAATTTCTTGAAACAGTTGCCAGAAATCAGCTTATTTCATTGAAATGTATGTCGGTCAAAAGTTATATTTAAACAAAAAACTAAGTTCTTCTTTAGAGTATATGGGAATCAATTCCATAATCACTGTCTGTTAGTATGCTATTTTAGGACGTATATTCTTAAGTTTAAGCATAATCGTTAAACTTAATTGTTCCAACTTATAATTCGTTACACATATACAACAGGCCTTTGGTGGGAACAGTATGGCGATTCAGCACCGATGCTACAAAGAGTTGCCATTAGAATTCTAAGCCAGATTTGTAGTACAACTTCTTTTGAAAGGAATTGGACCACATTCCAGCAAATCCACTCGGAAAAGCGCAATAAAATCGATAGAGAAACATTAAACGACACAGTCTACATAAACTATAATCTCAGACTAGTGAAACTAATGAAGCAAGAATCGGACCCTATTCAACTCGATGACATCGACTTGACCTCTGAATGGGTGGAGGAGGCCGAAAGTTCTAGTCCTACTCAGTGGCTGGACAGGTTTGGTTCTGTTTTGGATGGTAGCGACTTAAATACTAGACAGTTTAGTTCAGCCATGTTTGGCGCAAGTGATCACTTGTTCGGTTTGTAAGTTGTGATATGTAATACTGCCTTTTTTGACAAGTGTAGTGTCTGGGCCAGTTTACGTGCAAACGAATGTTACGTCCCAAATTGTACCTGATGTTGTATAAAAAGCTAAAAGGCTATGCATTCATGATCTGCTATAAACTGGTTGAAAGGTTTTTGTAGTGATGGTGATTAAGTTTATGCGTAATTTAGGTATATGCGTAGCTTAAAAAAATTACAGATTTTTTTTTTATTAGTAGTACGTACACGGTGGCTGACCCATAAATCTGGGCATGGGGGAACTGTCGTTGGTGTCGGGGGAGCTGTTAGCTGGTCTAAGGACTAAGTTGTTTGTACAAAGGAGTGACTGGCTTTGTTGTATACGTATGGTGACTTTTTAGTTCCGCCCCTTGTGTCCCTATATATACATAAAGTCATTGAATTGTCAATGTTCTACTTGTCGTTCGCTTAAATTCCAATGTGCAATGTAACTAGCGTTGATGTACCATGCAATGGTCTGGTATAGACCCATGTTTTAAAAAACGCGCTATGTTGCGCGAAATTGCGTTTTTTGGGGGAAAAACGCATCGATAAACCGTTATTTGGATGGAAAAGCGCTATATTCGTACTATTGGACTAAATACGCAAAAAGCGCTAAATTATTGGACTGATAGCATAAATAGCGAGTTTTTAAAACAGAATACACTGGACTGGTAGCGTAAATACTGGACTGACCCTAATAGTATATAACATGTCACAATTAGCCTATTTAGTATATAACATGTCATAATTAGTCCATATAATTAATAACATGTCATATATTTTCTTTTATAATAAATAACATGTCACAAATTCCTCCTTATAGTAATTAATATATATAAAAAACACATTTATCCTCAAATACTTAAAAAAAACGTCAGATTTTTTAAACCAAACATGTCTCTCTCTCTTTCTTACCCAACAAAACCACAACTAATTCTTTTAACTTTTAATTTTGTTAGCATAATTAGTATAAATCGTATGACTATAGTGCTATATTGTTATATATATAGGCAAAAAAAATTAAATCGCAAAGCGCTACGTTGTTACGCTATTTGCGTTTTTAACGTTTCTATCGAAAAAAATATCATGCTAGCGATAACGCTATTTAAAACATTGATTTAGAACGGTCGATACATCTGATTCTGCTTCATAAATATATTTAAATTAAGAAGTTGGAGTGGGTAGAAAATGTGATGCATCTTAATTTTAATTTGGCTTTTGTGAGTTGAAAACATGACATGTGATGTCAATTTAAAAAGTGGGCACAGAAAAGAAAGAGCATTTGATTTTCTCTTTTGATTTTTGCTTTCCAAACGTGTGGTATAAAACCCAAGGAATCTTAGTTTTTGTTTTTTTAGTTGAAATCTGTAAAATATATATTATTATCGATAGACAAAATTTACAGTTTTATACGGTATCATTTGTATGCTCATTACTCTTTGTACGCAAAAGTGTAAGTATAGTGAACTTAGCATTACTCGTTATTAGTGTATTTTGAAATAGAAATAAAACTATTGAAATGGTATAACACGACTGGATCCAATATAAATGAAATTGTACAAACAACGAGATTACACCGACGGCATCATTCGTCTTAAATTTTTTATTTTTATTTTGTTTCATTCGTCTTAAATTTTTTATTTTTATTTTGTTTTTACATATTTTAACACTTCTGATTAACTATTTAAATTTATATAATTTTCTATCTTTTTCATATTAACATCACTATCATATGCTATAAATATTGTTTTTGTGTGGATGACTGGATGAGAGAGATTGATACGGTAAAACATTTTTATTGTGGAGACCACGAAAAAATATTATTATAGTGAGATTATTCTTGTATAGAGTTTACATATTAAAAAAATAAAAAATATATGTATTTACATAATATTAAATACATATACATGGTTTATTATAACTTAAAACAAACAAATAAATCTATCAAAAGTTTAGTTAAACAAATATATATACGCAGAGTAACTATTTAAATTTATATAATTTTCTATCTTTTTCATATTAACATCACTATCATATGCTCTAAGTATTGTTTTTGTGTGTATGAGAGAGATTGATAAATGGTTACAAAATAGGCCAAAGAAGCGATAAACTTAGACTCGCTCAATTCCTATTTAATTGCTCATTATGAAACCACATGATTTTTTTATCCGGACAGGACCTCGTATTAAAATTGCCGAAGTAAAATTTTTAAAAAGTTAAACCGAACCGAGTGGTGTATGAAAGAGAACCCCACTTTCATATTGACAATGTACGGTTTAAGAGGTGAACTAACATCTGTTCGGCTGGGCTTATTTTGAAAATATAAGGTAAGCCAATTAAAAAATAATCTATTCGGCTCTGTTTTGACTAGATAAATCATCAAAACCAATAATCGACTTAGTTGAGCTTGGTTTGGTTGGTTGTACTTTGTACGATAGCAAATGTGTAACATTATAAGAATTTTTATCGATAACTTATTAGAAGAAGTAGGTTATCAAATAAAAAATACATGACAATTTATAAAAAAGTCATATATACGTACGAACTATCAAACACAAACTTGTAAAATGGATTCAATAAAAATCATTTATATCTATCTATCTATTTATCTATCTATCTATCTATTATGATAAACAAACTCAATAGTTAGATGCGTATGGTAATAAAGAACCGTTCTTCACTTTATTTTCCTAATTTTCGATGTACCATAATTTAATTAATAATTTGTTTTAATTCACATAGTTTCAATAAATTTAAGGCATGTGCCTTGGGCAATTGGTTCGGTAAAAAATTTACATGCAACATCCGACTATATTTTTAATATAATTGGTAGTTAAGATAAAAATATTAAACACTAATTTGTTTACAATATGTTGCAATAGATCAAATTGTAGAGTAGTTTAGTATTTTAGATAGAAGATCGTGAGTTTAAAACTTTTTAGTTACAATTTAATTTTGTTTTTATTTATATTTATCGATGAACAAACAAAATTCGAGACTTAACTATTTATTGATACCGAGCCGCCCCTGTTGATGGCCAAAACAATTGGAAAAAAAGAGAAACACAACAAAAGAAAAAAACAAAAACAAAATAAATAATATGAGAAATACATACATACTCTAACTTCTAATTGGTAGCAAACACGTGAGCAATGACGATTTGGATTTACGTGACAATCGTGTTATTGTTTTTAATTATATTTTAAGTAATATTAATAAATTTTTAAAAAATACTTCATTCGTCTCAATTTATAAGCAAGAACAGGGATACCTACGATTCTGCAATGTAAATTTTGTGTTCACATGTCGTAATTATAAATTCTAAAAGTTAGTAAAATAGTTAACATGTTAAATTTACATGAATAACTTTTGAAACTAACAATTAATACATTTAAAGTGCATCAATTTTACGTTGCAAAATTGCAGCTACTTCTAGGGTTAGGCAAAAAACCGAAAAAATCGAATCGAATCGAACCGAAAAAACCCGAAAAAGACCGAAACCGAAAAATTTTCGGGTCGGTTTCGGTTTTCAGTAAAACCGAACCGAAAAAGACCGAAAAAACCCGAAAAAACCCGAAAAAAAACCCGGAAAAGACCGAAAAATAAAAAATAAAACCGAAAAAAAACCGAAACTGGACCGAAAAACCGGTCCGGTTCGGTTCAAAAAATAGAAAGACCGAAGCCGAAAAAAATGAACCGAAAAATATGATCGGTTTCGGTTTCGATTTTGTCAAAAACCGAATCGGACCGAACTGAACTCAGCCCTACTACTTTCATTGTTTATCACAATATGAGATGCAGAGATTATATAAAAATAAAAAGCCAACTTTTACATAATATTTTTAATAAACATTTAAAAAAAAGAAAAATGATAACGTGACACATTATTTTATATTATTTTTTACCGGTAAATTCCAATATTTGTATATATACTCCAGAGCTTCCCATAATTCAAAAAACTCCTTTAAAAAAAACCATAATGTTGTTTTATACGATCTATCTATGTATCTTTAACTAAATCAAACACCATTAAATATATATTCAAACATTGGAGAAACTTGATCCCAACTCATTCTCTTAGGTTTACCTTTTTTTTTTTTTTTTTTTTTTTTTAATATATACATATTTCTAAACAAGCTATATTCACATACAATTCTCATTCTCATCATGTTACTGTATTTGTTTTGTTTTATGGGTTTTTTACTACATATTTTTATCTGCTTAATATTTTTTTTTTTCCTTTTTAGTTAATTGTTTTTTCACAAATTTACGACGATTATGAACTAGATGGAGACGGTCGGGGGTTGTTGGCCCTCGTTTTTTTCTTCTATTTCTTACAGAATTTTTGATCACTATGATATTTTCTTTTATGGGTTCTTGATACATTTCTTGTTTGCTTACTTGTTTTCACACATTTTAGGACAAAGTAATGTATTAGATGGAGACACATATTTTGGTAAATATTGACGAGAAAAGTAATATTTTTATATGTATTTTGATTAAAATATCATATTAAAAAGTTTGTGTAGAATACCACCCTCTCTCATTTTCAGTTTTCTTGTTGGTGAGAATAAGCGGTTACGTTTTCCCATTATAAGTGTGTAGTTTAGTGACTTTAG
This sequence comes from Primula veris, assembly GCA_963682055.1. Lineage (NCBI taxonomy): Eukaryota > Viridiplantae > Streptophyta > Magnoliopsida > Ericales > Primulaceae > Primula > Primula veris. The sequence goes on from OY821742.1 coordinate 1,399,999, forward strand.
TCTTTTTTTAGCAGATTACTCACTAGTAGTTATTTATGTGTTTCTATGTATGAGTTTCGGTCTGTTCCACGATCGTTGTGTTGTTTCGTCACTGGATTAGTATATGTTCAGACCGAACTTATTTTATCAGCTTTGTTTCTTCTTTAGCTTTGCATTTGGTTATTCTAAGAAGCTGGCTTATTTAAGCAACGGAAGAATAGAAACTTCTTGGTTTTTTCAGCCTACACACATTAAAAAGCATAGTATTTTAGTTGCTCAAGAAAGTGCAACTCATAGATATACTAAGCAGTCTAAAAAGTTCAACCAAGCAAGTCTCAGGTTTTATAAATAAAGGCAGCTCCTTTAGTTACAAGCAAAAACAAAATAAACCTGTTTACGGTTAATTAGCATCGGTCACACCATATTTCTACTGAACTTCTATTTCAGCTACCGTTACCTATTGCAACATTGATTTTCCATGGTCTTCAATGTTATTCATAATTAGTCTCTATTATGGACATAAGGTTATTATGAATAATGGAAAAATATCACAACCAATTTGTAGTCCATTTAGGTGCATGCTAGTCATTTTACGACGATATATATTGCCATGGATTATTGGAGTGTCTTGATTTGAATAGCTGCCTTGTTTAGAGACCCACCTTTGGGGTCAAAAGGAGAGGGACGAGTAAAATGAGAGGTTGGGTCTAATCGTGATCTATTGAGAACGCAAGAGGTTTAATTGCAGAAAGTGGAATTTAGTTTAACTTAATAGTAGTATAAATAGTCTCCTCATTACCCGAGCATAGACATGAAGAAAATGAATCTTAATTTTACTTTTATCAAGTTATGTTTTCTTTGAATTTCGTTTTTTAGATTCTGCATTTCGATTACCAGTACTTAGATCTTTTATCTTTACCTTTTGAGTTGATATAAACAGAAAATATTCCCCAAAACAGACCATTTTTGTTCTTTTTTTCGTAATTGGTCAAACTTTACGAGTGAGTTTGTCACACTTTTTTATTTATTGTGCAGTTTTGTGAGCAAACGGATCAAGAATGGATATCATATGGAATATATTTTGTGGGAGGTCAGAATGTAAAGCTACTAGCCAAAGGTCTTGCAGCACTGGTCTCGTATCTATAACAAATCCTTCTTCTTGTATTAACCATGCTTTTCTTGTCTGTTTATATATGCTGCTCATGGCCGTATTATTATTCAACATAATCCAGAAAAAAATGCCAAAATCGTCATGCCGAAGTTCGAATCTACAGATTATATCTGCAACTTATAATAGCTTATTAGCGGTTGGGTACTTAAGCTTGGGTTTTTGGTTACTAGGTGAAGAAATCAAGTTCTTGAAAACTAGTTTGCCTCTTCATAGTTGGTTTGTTCTACTAGTTCAAGGGTTAGCATGGCTGTTAGTGTCTTTGAATGTGAGCCTTAGGGGAAATTATTTTCCAAAAGCTTCTTTGTGGACGTTATCAGTTTTTGCTTTCTTAATCTCCGGACTTGCTGGCGGTTTATCCCTTTTTTCGGCCCTTATAAACAAAGAAGTTTCGATTAAGGTAGTTTTAGATGTACTTTCTATCTTCGGAGGGACTTTATTGTTACTATGCACATGTAAAGGGTGCAATAGTGAAGAAATTGATTCGCTCAGTTATGCATACACCCCCTTGATACTTGAGGTAAATGCCAATAATAAAACTGAATTTGAGACTGTTACTGCATTTTCGAAAGCTGGGGTTTTTAGTAAATTGTCATTTTGGTGGTTGAACCCTTTGATGAGAAAAGGAAGGGAAAAGACCCTATATAATGAAGATATACCAGTATTGCGAGGCGAGGATAAAGCAGAATCTTGTTACTTCTTTTTTTTAGATAACCTTAATAAGCAAAAACAAGTTAATCCATCGTCACAACCATCCATTTTGAGAACGCTTTTTCTATGTCATTCCAAGGAGATTTTTATTTCTGGATTATTTGCTTTACTGAAGATTATTACAGTATCTTCTGGACCATTGCTCCTCAATGCCTTCATTGAAGTTGCCGAAGGTAAAACAAGCTTTAGGTACGAGGGTTATGTATTAGCTATATTGCTCTTCTTATCTAAAAGCTTAGAGTCATTAGCACAAAGACAATGGTATTTTCGAAGTAGACTTATTGGTCTCAAAGTGAGATCTTTATTAACAGCAGCTATATATAAGAAGCAATTAAGACTGTCTAATGTTGCTAAATTAGCGCATTCATCTGGTGAGATAACAAATTATGTTACCGTCGATAGTTACAGAATTGGGGAATTTCCGTTTTGGTTTCATCAACTTTGGACCACAAGTCTTCAGCTAATTTTCGCTTTGATTATTTTATTCCGAGCAGTGGGTTTAGCTACAATAGCGTCATTAATAGTGATAATTCTCACTGTTGTTTGTAACGCCCCTCTTGCGAAATTGCAACATAAGTTTCAAACTAGGCTTATGTTGGCTCAAGATGATCGACTTAAAGCTAGCTCAGAGGCACTTATAAACATGAAAGTTTTGAAACTTTATGGGTGGGAGAGTCATTTCAAAACCGTAATAGAAAATTTGAGAAAAATCGAAAGTAGATGGCTATCGGCAGTTCAGCTACGGAGAGCTTATAACAGTGTCCTCTTTTGGTCATCTCCAGTCTTGGTCTCAACAGCTACTTTTGGGGCATGTTACTTTTTGGGTGTACCTTTATATGCTAGTAATGTTTTTACATTTGTAGCAACTTTACGATTAGTACAAGATCCAGTTAGGTCTATTCCAGATGTTATCGGAGTTGTTATTCAAGCTAAAGTTGCGTTTGGTAGGATAATGAAATTTCTTGAGGCCCGTGAATTAGAAAATTCAAATATTCGACAAAACTGTAGTTCTGGTATGGATGGTCATGCAATATCGATTAAATCAGCTAGTTTTTCATGGGAAGAGAGCTTATCAAAGGCGACATTAAGAAATGTTCATTTAGAGGTTCGATCTGGTGAAAAAGTGGCCATCTGTGGAGAAGTTGGTTCCGGTAAATCGACACTTTTGGCTTCTATTCTTGGAGAAATTCCAAATACTGCTGGAAATGTAAGTTGTTTATCACCACTTTGTCTTGTTCATTATAGATATTGGAAAAAAGAAAGTTGTGATAATAACTCTAGGGAAGAAACCACTTTTCTGCACCTACCTATCAGCTATTAACAACTAGTACACCATTCTGTTAATACAATGTCGACACCAACGTACACAAAACTGAAAAAGTAGTATACCAACATTTATTTCGATTTTAAAGAGCTAGTCATACACAAGTTATATACTAAACACCAATCTATACAAAAATGAAAAAATAGTTTACCAGCGTTATTTTTTTTTTTTTATGTCTGGACACTCTTTATATGCTAATCATTCCATCACGTTGGGGAACTAATTGCTCAGCTTTGCGTAGATTGTCGGCCAAATTGTGAATTTTGATAAGATTGTGTGCTAACTGTTTGCTTTTTTGCTGATTGGCCTTCATAAAATTCTTCGAATATGATATAACATGTGAGTTGTGACACTTAACAGATTCAAGTGTATGGGACTATTGCGTACGTATCTCAATCAGCATGGATACAGACAGGAACTATACGAGACAATATTTTATTTGGTTCAACTTTTGATAATCAAAAATACCAAGAAACATTAGAAAAATGCTCTCTCATGAAAGACCTCGAGTTACTTCCCCACGAAGATCTTACTGAAATAGGAGAGAGAGGAGTTAACCTAAGTGGCGGTCAAAAACAAAGAATCCAACTAGCTCGTGCCTTATATCAAAACGCTGATATATATCTACTGGATGACCCATTTAGTGCTGTTGATGCTCACACTGCTACGAGTCTCTTCAACGTAATTTCCGTCCTTCAGTTTTAGTTACACATTTTCTCTTGTGTTTGAATGTAATTATATTTTAACCTCATTTGGATGCTCAGGAATATGTCATGGGAGCTTTATCTGGGAAGACGGTCTTACTCGTGACTCACCAAGTGGACTTTTTACCAACATTTGATTCAATTCTGGTGGGTATTATTTTCTTATTATATCTTACTTCTTGCACTGTTTTCATTGGAAATCACCATAGAGTAACATTTTTAATTTAACTCTCTTTCGTCACAAGGAAAAGCGTGGTTCCCTTTGTGGTAATTTTGATGGGAATACATTTTAATACTATTGACATACCTTTTGATAAACGATGTGACTTTTGATTGGTATACGCTTCAATGAACTGGTTTTAGATTGATATTTATTCAATAATCTGATTTCACTTTTAATGGGCAAATACTGTTTTTGGATATACATACCAGTAAATGGGAATGATAAAATCCCGTGGGCACTTAAATAGTCATAAGTCAATGATAACTTGCTGAATGGTTTCGATAATTCATTTCTGTAAGTAATCATTGATGAGTTTACCCTCATTTACAGTTAATGTCGGATGGAGAAATTTTACATGCCGCACCATACCAGGACTTATTAGCCTCAAGCCAAGAATTTCGCGACCTTGTCGATGCACACAAACAGACAGCTGGCACCGACAGATTGGCCGAGATATCTTCATCTCAAACCCATAAAACTTTGCCCAAGGAGATTATCACTAAGGCTCATGTCCAGAGAAAAACTATAAAATCTCCGGGTGACCAGCTGATAAAAAATGAAGAGAGAGAAATCGGAGACAAGGGTCTCACACCATATATCCAGTATTTAAGCCAAAATAGAGGCTACTTGGTTTTCTCCATCGCTGCTCTATGTCACCTTATATTTACTATTGGGCAGATATTGCAGAATTCTTGGATGGCTGCGAATGTTGAAAATCCTAGTGTTACCACATTGAAATTGATCATCGTTTATTTGCTTATTGGATGTACATCGATGCTGTTTTTGTTTAGTAGATCTCTTTTAACAGTTGTTCTAGGGATGCAATCGTCGAAATCATTATTTTCTCAGCTATTAACTTCCCTTTTTCGTGCACCTATGTCGTTCTATGACTCTACACCTTTGGGCAGAATACTAAGTCGAGTAAGTATTTATTTTAACACAACATATTTGATTATGGAAGAAAATCTTGTTTTTGGCTCATGATTTATTCATTTATTTGTAGGTGTCAGCTGACTTGAGTATTGTTGATCTCGATATTCCTTTTGCATTTGTCTTTAGCACTGGCGCAACTATCAATACATACTCAAATCTTGTGGTTTTAGCTATCGTTACATGGCCAGTTGTGTTTGTCTCAATACCTATGATTTACCTGACAATACGAATACAGGTACATTTACATGGTTCTTACTTCTTAGGTAACATGCTACAGTTTATCCATATATGACCATGTCATAAGACATGACATGAAAATATGATTGTGACATTCATGATTTGAACGATATTAAAGAAACAATTTTGCATCGTCTGGTTTCATCTTATGATTACAAAGTAGACTTTTCTGGGCGGAGGTAAAAAACTATGCTTCTAAGTATGAGTGTGTTTGGTATAAAAATAAAAACTTCTTATGTATAGTGAGTAAGAAAGAGAAAAAGTATGGATCATGACATGTAGAAACAACATATGTGAGTTCAAGTGGGTATGAGATTTTTTTACAATTACTTGATCTGTTGAAATTCGAAATCTCAACTTTCAGGGATATTACTTTTCATCTGCAAAGGAGTTGATGAGGCTCAATGGGACCACCAAGTCTTTGGTAGCAAACCATTTAGCCGAGTCTATAGCTGGGTCTATGACAATAAGAGCTTTTAAAGAAGAGGATCGATTCTTTGCTAAGAACCTCGACTTAATCGATACAAATGCTAGTCCCTTTTTCCATAGTTTTTCAGCAAATGAGTGGTTGATACAGAGACTTGAAATGTTAAGTGCTATAGTTATATCCTCCTCAGGCCTCTGCATGGTTTTGCTGCCTCCTGGAACATTCAGCTCCGGTACGTAATTTATCTGATGGGGTGACCAAGATAATCAATTAAGCTGGATTTTTTTAGTTTAAAGCTTTTAGCTATTTCAGGCCAAAGATCAAGAAAAACACACAATTTTAAACTGGTCAACTAACTATCTTTTTAGCTTTTAAGCAAACAAAATGAGCTAAAAAGCTGAAGTCAAGCAAGGCTTAATGTTAGATAAATAAACAGAAGCTGCATTTGTTTCATCCATATTTGAATAACCACGTCCTTGGACAATTAAGTCCCCCGTCCCCGTATTGAAATAACTAAAATTACTGTGCCTCGTAAGCTTTAGTATTATTTTGATACCAACTAATTAAAATAGGAATTTGTTTCATCTGTTTTCTAAATTGAACAACTAGACCCTGGACTTACACCCCGCCATAGGAGGACATATTTGTCCTTTTAAACATCCATGATCAGATACTTGTCCAAAACAACAGGGAAGTTGATCTTGGCTAATTGCTCACCCCTGGAATAAAACAGTCTAGATGAATGCCATATTACAGACTAGAGCATGAAAATGTAACAAAGAAGGGGCTAATTGCAGTACATATAAATCATTAGGCTTATTCAGCTAAAAGTCGAGAGGCTATCTTTATTTAATTTTTTACAATTACGGCAAGATTGGTATATGCTGAAATTTGTAAACCATGAGATTGGGCTGTTGTAAACTCCTAGAAACAACCGACTCCTAGCTAACTATTTGCTAATAAACCCCGGAGATGGGTAGACCTGCATTAATAGTCTGTTCATAACTTCCGTGCTTTGTTGTAATTACAGGATTTATCGGGATGGCTTTGTCTTACGGTCTCTCTCTGAACATGTCTCTAGTAAATTCCATTCAAAACCAATGCACCCTTGCAAACTTTATTATATCTGTAGAGAGACTAAATCAATATATGCATATACCAAGTGAAGCTTCTGAAGTGATCGAAGAGAATAGTCCCCCAGCTAATTGGCCTACTCTTGGCAAAGTCGAGATTCATGATTTGCAGGTACGTCTGGTTAAAGTTTATAGTAGATTATGATTATATTGTAAAATAAGTATAGGGGAAGTATCGCTTTTGTGTAAAAATAAAAAAAGTAATAATCAGCACACCGTACTATTGAATTTAAAAAACTAGACATTAATCTATATGAATCAACAATTGGTACACGGAGTCACACAATTCACAATGTGGATACCAATCTACGTAAAATCTAGTGCACCGACATATCCAAATTGCTTAAAAGTTCATATTTTAATGTGGGTGTATTAATGGTTTGATTTGGTGTAAATTGGTTTTTAATACACCAAATGTGGTCAAACAAACGCTACATAACTAGTGTTTTGTAATTGAAATTTCAGGCCAGTGTCCTTAGTTTGATTGTGTGCTAAATTGTGAATCTTAATAGCATGTTGTACTAGTTTTTGAAAGATGATAGATTGATGTTTAAATATGAGATCTGCCATATTTAAATAAACATAAGTATGACACCCTTGATTTATTTTACACATTTTGAACAGATAAGATATAGGCCAGATTCGCCTTTAGTTCTTCGAGGGATAAGTTGCACATTTCAAGGAGGGCATAAGATTGGTATAGTTGGAAGAACTGGAAGTGGGAAAACAACTCTGATAAGTGCTTTGTTTCGTTTGGTGGAGCCCACATGTGGGAAAATTGTGGTGGATGGAATTGACATATCTAATCTTGGTCTTCATGATTTAAGGTCGCGTTTCGGAATTATACCTCAAGATCCCACACTGTTTAACGGGACAGTTAGGTTCAATTTGGATCCCTTGTGCCAACATTCAGATCAGGAAATATGGGAGGTAAAACATTTTTTGTTTGAATTTACGTTTGATATAGAAACAGCCGTTCATTGCTTAGAAATATTTAATTTGTTGAGTGTGCCCTAAAACTAGCCAACAGTGTTACTGTACATATTAGAGCCTGTTCGGTTGCAGCTCTCAATCCGAAGAAGTGGTTTTTTTCGAAACGAGAAAAGTTGGATCAAGACAGCTGAAAATGTCTTGCTCCTTTCGGTTAGAATAGCTAGAAAACCCACATTTTTAGTCTAGCAGCCAAATATACAACGCTTTTAAGCAAAAGAACTGAGATTAACAGCTACACTCAAACAAGTGGGCGAAGTACAAGTCTTTTAGATTTGAAAGACCAACAATCCAATCACAGACAAAAGTAAGAGAGGAAAAAAGAGGTTTTTTTTGCATAAAATGAAAACTTGTAATTCAACAACTGAGAAAGAGATGCTTATGTAGTCTAGTGTGAAAATGACTACAATACCTTGAGTAATGAAAAGTGGCTAACTAGACATATACGATAATTGAGAAGTAGTCAGTAGTTGCTAACAGTGATTTGTTATTTGACATGAAAAGGTTCTTGCAAAATGCCAGCTCAAAGATACAGTTGAGGAGAAAGAAAAGGGCCTTGATTCTTCAGGTAATAACACAAAATCGATGCACTTTTCCCGTTTACATTCTCCTATAGTTATATTTTATAACAAGCCATCTCTCTCTCTCTCTCTACAGTTGTGGAAGATGGTTCGAACTGGAGCATGGGTCAGAGACAGTTGTTTTGCTTGGGCCGAGCCCTCTTAAGGAGAAGCAAGATATTGGTGCTCGACGAGGCAACTGCGTCCATCGACAATGCAACAGATTTAATTTTACAGAGAACAATAAGGACTGAATTTGCTGACTGTACTGTTGTCACAGTGGCTCACAGAATACCTACTGTGATGGATTGTACCATGGTCTTGGCCATCAGCGACGGTGAGCTACGTTATGTCGTATTTGATTGAATTTTTCTTGGAGTTGTGTAATGTTTTAGATTACTTGATGACCATAGTGAACGAATTGATTGTTTTTCAGGAAAAATGGTGGAATATGATGAGCCGATGAAGTTGATGAAAAGAGAAGATTCGCTGTTTGCGCAGCTTGTGAAGGAGTATTGGTCTCATTCTCAAGTGGCGGAAATAAATTGAATGCCAATGGGGATGGTGGGTTCATGTTTGGTTCCCGGTCATCTAAACTAAATTCAGATACTAGATCAATCATCTTGGCATATATTGAGCTCTTTCTGCAAAAGAAAAGGAGATTAAGAGTAAAATACTTGTAGCAACGACACGATGTATAATATATACGGTATAGAATAACGATTGAGGGCCCTTGTAAAGGAACAAAAATGAGGCCAAAACTAACTCTAATGTTACTATTGGCTCGTCGAATGCAATATCTAAGCTTTCATGTTCCTTTTGCTGTTCTCTTCTTAAAAATATAATTTATTTAGTGTTGATCGTTCTTGAAACATAGATATTTTATTGGATTTAGCCTGGAAAAATGAATTTATGCTGAATAAAAAACCCATAATTTCATCAGCCGCAAACAAGCTAGCTTGTTCGCTTATAAGCTGCAATCCCACAAGTTTTAAGTATTTCAATGCAATTCTGTGTGTATTAACTGTTTCGTTCTACTTTTTAATAGCAACAACACAGGACTTGACTTTGGTTGAGCTAAAGCCTGAATACAGTCGCAGGTTCCATGTGTATGTATATGTGTGATTCATAGACTGAATCGATGTTCTAAAAAAGCGAAAGCATAGCTAAAAGATTGTTGCAGGAGCTACAGTAAAAGCGATAAAAGCGTACGCTTTATTGGTGTAAAAAGAGGGGAATGGTTTTTTTAAGCTTTGAAAATCGAGATTTACATCAAACTTTTTCCCATCGAAGCGAGTTTAAAACAGTGGAGTGAATACAATCAAAGAGGGATTAGAGGAGTCGGAAGGGTAATTCACAGGTTTCATTATAACTGAACAAACAATACGAGTATTCATGTAGCTGACATTGGAGAATACAAATGGAGCATCACAAATTACAAAGCAGACTAATGCTACTGCTATTAAGTTTTTGTATCAACTCCTAATTTTGGCCCTTAAGGTCCTCCTAGTATGGCGTTCTCGATATCCTCCCTGCTTAGTGCGTAGCTGAATCTTCTCTCTACATCTTTTTCAAGATTTCCTGGTCCGTTCTTCAAATACCTGAATTGCAACATATCAAGTTCAGCATTTCTATGACCATATATTTAGTCCTCTAAAATATAATCTCTTTGATTCCCCCCTTGAATAGTTAAATGAATATATCCAACTAACAACAAACCAACAAGAAGTTAAATCGACAAGGAAGCATTAGCCTGAACCAGCAATTGTAAATAACAGAGATGGCTTTTAATTGTGAATCAATGAACTAGTTTTCAGCTCCATCATTAAAAAAAAATGGAAGGAGCTATTTCACTAGATGGCTTCTGAGTCCACTTCGGTATCAATGAACTTTACTATGTCCACTAATTCTTCAAAAAGCAAAGGTGGTTTTCTAATTTGTTTCCGGAAAGATTAATGATGCTTTTTTGTAAACTTAAAACCAAAACAACTATGATACTGAAATGTTCAAAATAAGCTGTTTCTTTTCTACCTTAAGAGTTAATACCCTATGCGGGTTTGTTCTTATTTCTTCTTTTTACTCTATCACGAAAGATTGATGGCATGTGCAGTGTGATCGAGTGAAACTATCAGTATTTTGCAATTAAAACAAGCGAGTGAATACAATGATCAAGATTGCTACATAAGTACATACATACATGCGTATATACACATCGGTGGGTTATGTTTTTATAACATTTTTTATGTTGTTGCACCCTGTGGTGAAACTAGAACTTCTTGTTAGTCGTTATGCGGGGATGCTGAAAGACCAATATTCGTACTCTAATTCTTTCAAAATACATGATGAAACATCGATTTGTGCTACTTCCTAGTTCCTCCCACTATTGGAGTACTATTTCTCTCTTTGTTTACACATAGTATGCCACAAGTATGCATAAAGTATAAAGTGTTAACAGTAATAGATTACACGAGAAAATATAACTTGTATTTTCACTGGCTTATAACTTGTATCAAAATTGTCGTAAATGATTTTTTTAAAAATCTAATCATAAAATTTAACATTTGAACTATATGAACATGTTTTGAAAATTTTCATTACGATAATTTTGATAAAATTTCTCGGCCAGTCAAGATTACAAGTACGGGTAGTTTCGTAACGAACGATTAAATAACTAACAAATAGAAGAATCACCTAATAGAAAGGTCAGTGAGATCAAGGTTAAGCCAAGCATGCCAATCACCCTTCTCGACCATCCACGCCGCAGGATCCTCCCCCCGTTGACGGAACCCTAAATGTCTCAGCCAAGCTTCTATACACATCAAGCTGTGCGCGTATAACGCCTTGTTCTTCTCCGGAAGCTTCTTCAACCACTCTTCTTCTTCTTGATCAACCACTTCTTGTTCTTTATCAAATGACTTGCATTGAGCTCGTAGGGACCTTGTTTTACATGGTTTTTTTGATTTTAGGGTGAGGTTGGGAAAATGAGAAGTGGGTTTTGAGAAATGGGAGGAATGATGGAGGAGAGAGAGAGAGGTGGAGGAGAGAGAGAGTGGTGGTGGAGGAGAGAGAAAGAGAGTGTGTGACATTTTTTTTTTTGTATGTTTGGTTCTGGTTTTTTTTATGAAGTAGATAAACTGACTTATAAGCTATTTTTGTACTTTTGAAGTTAATAGTTACAAAATATATTACAAAATTACTATTCCAATAAACCATAGTTATTTTATTAAGTCACTGTTTGGTTGTGTTTATTTGAAGGTCGGAAATTTTGCCGGGTTCACAAGTGATGTCTTCGGTTGCGTAAATTGTGATCAGACTGTTAGTACGGGCCTGACTAGGGCTGAGTTCGGTTCGATCCGGTTCGGTTTTTGGCAAAATCGAAACCGAAACCGAAACCGAAACCGAGCATATTTTTCGGTTCGGTTTTTTTCGGTTTCGGTCTTTTTATTTTTTGGACCGAACCGGACCGGTTTTTTCGGTCCAGTTTCGGTTTTTTTCGGTTTTATTTTTTATTTTTCGGTCTTTTGTGGTTTTTTTGGTTTTTTTCAGGTTTTTTCGGTCTTTTTCGGTTTCGGTCTTTTTCGGTTCGGTTTTACTGAAAACCGAAATCGACCCGAAATTTTTTCGCTTTTTCGGTTTCGGTTTTTTTCGGTTCGGTTCGGTTTTTCCGTTTTTTTTTTCCCGGTGCTAAAAAAATTGGGTTTTTTTTTTTCCAATTATTGTTCTAATATAAATTCCATAATAAAATACCTTAATATTAAAATAATCGAAAATTAATTCAAAAAAAAAATAATTAATATAAAAATAATTGTGTCATTTCATTTATTTGTAATTTTTTTTTACTAACATATATTAACATGTATAATTTTTTTATACATATATAATTATTTTTTTGTCGGCGTCGTGATGCCATGAGAGGTTCACCAGAATCGTAAGGCCCGATGTAGTCGCACCGCACCTTCTTCCCTCCCCGGCCACCCTGATATGTACGAGTAACGCCACATTCACTACTCTAACGCTCTCCTTGTATTCCTTGTGAGATAAATGAAGACAAAAAAAACGCTACATGACAAAACTGTAAATTTTGCACTTAGTACTCTCACACAAAAAAGTGTAAGGAAAAGTGTCAGTATATTTACACGTACGAGTGGAGTCAAAGAAGACAAAATACACTACAAGTGGTTTACAAAAGAGTATGTATTTTTCGACCGTAAAAAATCCGTTTTCACGCTAAAACCGTAAATCGTAATTACAAACCGTAATTCTGATTTATTTTATTTTTCAAAAAAAAAAAAGATAAAAAAAAGTTAAACCGAAATTCTGACCTACGGTATTCAGTTTGGCGTGGAAAAAAAAGATTGTTTTAGGGTCGAGAAATAGAGATACTTAATAAAAACAATGGGACAAATTGTGCGATTATGTAAACTATATAGGGCTAAATTATCAATATTAACAAAAATCTCTCTATCTCTCTCTCTCTCTATATAGATATAGATATAGATATAGATATAGAGATAGATATAGATGTATATGTATATAGGTGGTGGCGGCGGCGGGGGAGGTTGACCGTGGTTGACCGAGGAGGAATGAATGGCATCAGCTTTGTATTGCCACGTGTCATTAATAATTAGAAGACCTAATAATCACTCTCTCTCTCTTCCTCTCTCCCCTGTATGTCTTCTCTCTCTCTATATCTATATCTATATATATACGTATATAAATATGATCCCGCACAAATGAATTAATGATGGAGTGAATATAGTTGAATTAATAATCGTGTATGTAAGGAGTAATACGATGTTTTATTTGTTACCTAAGTATAGTTGATTTGTGAGAATTAGTTATTTATGTTATTTGAATTGCATTATGGTATACGAGTAATTAGTAAATTAGAATATGAGCACTTTTGGCAGCTTGGGTTGTGTTATATTAGTAATCGTACCCCACGCGTTGCGTGTGTGACGCGCAATGCAATTAAAATATAGAAAATAAGTGTAGTTATGATATAAATATGTGGATAATACAAAAAAAAAAACATAGTTTTAAGATTTAAAAGAATGTTTGATTGTTAAAAATGGATAAATAGTTTTATTAGTTTTTACTTTTTATATTTTTATGGGAGTATGGTATTATTGTAATTAATATAAAGGTGTAAGGGTATTTTTGGAAAAAAATGGCTAAATTGGGCAGCCTCATTTGACTTGGTTTGGCTTATTATAATAGAATGATGATATGATTATAGCGTATCACACGCAATGCGTGGGTATCGTTTACTAGTATATATATATATATATACTTGCATTTAGATATCCGGGATTGATCGGATGCAGCTTTTAAGACAATTAACTCCAGCTTAAAGCTTCTAAAATTTTCAAGCAAGACAAAGAATTCATCTTTTAAGCCAAGCAGAAGAATGAGATTAAAAGATTTTACCATATAAGGCCTTGTTTACTTATGCATATGTATTGTGTTAATTTGTGTAAGATCGAGCTGGTTACCTTAATGCACACGTGAGCCAAAATAACTAGAATGAAGCTGGGACAAACAAGCCCTTATTGGAGAAAAAACTTGATCTTTTCAGCTACATTATATTGTATTGGTTTGGATTTTTGAACTGGTCGTGTGTTGGTGTTCTGCTTCTGGAGCTAATTTTTGTGTTAATTGTTTCGTTTGAGTTAAATTCTGTCTTCCACTTGGATTCTACTGATGGAATAAATTGTTGTCTTTTCAGTTCCGTTCTTATTCCCTCTCCAAATCGTTGAAAAGTGTAAGCTTTCGGATGTTAACTTATGCATATTAATAGTTTGTGTTTTGGATTGAGTTTCATGGTTCAGTATACTACCTCTGAAAAAAAAATTGTGTTATATTTTGCTTCACTTAAGGTATGCTAATGACCGAAATTTGTTCCCTTTTCAGTTCCATCCGTATTCTCTCTCCAAATCTCCAAAAAATGTAAGCTTCTGGATTTTATTACTTGTGTATATGTATAGTTTCTGTTTTTGTTAGAAAATTGTAGGCAGGTGATTTGGTACCTGAAGAAATATTGGTGTTTTAGCCATTTCTATTGCCAATTAGAGATAATTGGGTTTTCAGTCTGTACTGTACCTATTGGTGCAAAATTGTGGGTTTTGAATTCTATTCTAGTTGTACTTGTTAGCAAATCTTCATTTTGTAATGTTTTGTTTTATAAATTGATCAGTTATATGTTGCTGGGTTTGAAATGTGAAATTCAGCTCCTTTTAAAATATATCCCGAAGAGAATTGATAATATAATGGAGTATCTTTGTCGCGTTTTAGTTCCAAAACGAGTTACTGATGAGATCACGTATTGTCTTCATAGTTCGATTTTATTTTCCATGTTTGAAATAGTTAGCTTGATACCATGCTCAGCAGCTCATGGAGCAAATTGATCTTAGTACTTGACTGTGTTTGTGTTCTGAGAAGTAATAATAGGATGTCTTTTAATTTTTTCCGCAGAAATGGAAATTTTCATGCTTTAGGCAGGAAGAAGGTAATTCAGAGTTTCCCAAGCCAGAGTATGTAGAGGATGATTTACCAGAAGTAGTGGTAAACCCTATAGTCGATCAATCATCACAACTTAATACCAATACAAGCGATATCGTTTCAAGGATTAAAAAGGTAATCTATCTAATTATTACTTGTGTTGAGTTACCGATGCTGCTATTTAAATTGTTATTTTTCTCTAGCGGTGTGTTCATAGTATTTGGGGACCTTTCATATTGTATCTTTTACGGTGGTGAAATGTGTTCTTAGAGTTAATTTAAGATAACGCTTCAGTCTATAGCCTTGGCACGTAAATTAGCTAGTCAAATTTCTTTTCATTTGTTATTTATGGACGTTCATTGATTTCCTAAAATAATACTTTTTTGTTGTACGTCTGCACCTCCCCCTATATATATGTTGTTGCTTTGCAATAACTGCGTGTCTGCATGCATTTGTAGGAGTATCTTATGCATATCCTTTTTGGTCTCGTTGCATTTATGCTTAATAAAGGAGAGGATATAATAAGCTTTCTGATTAATGGATCTGTTATCTAAGTTGTTTTGTTAAATTATTCATTAACATAAACTACAGTTATAAGGGATCAATTCGGAAGGACAATAAAGTGATAGAGATAACCTTTTGGGGAAATTTTTTTGGGAAGGGTATACAAAGTCACCTATTATAGACTACACTGTTTCAAAAGTCGAGATTAGTCGTCGACTAATCAGTGATTAGTCGGAAGTCGGACTGGGACCGACCGGATTAGTGCAAGTCGGAGCCAAAAAATCGGTGGGTGAAAACCCCCCCTAATTTGGGGTAAATCAGACCAATTGAAAGCATATATGATTAATTCTATGGCCGAATTGATGTGGTGAGAGGAATTGATCATTGTAGAAGCAGAACAAAAAAACCCAATTTGGATTAGGGTTTATAAAAAATTACAGTAGAGAGAGAGAGAAAACAGAGAGGATGAAGAAGATGAGAGAGAGAGACAAAAGTGCGGCGCTATTCACGACCGTTTTAACAGTTTTTGTTTTAAAGTTTGATGTTATAACAAAACAGTCCCTGTATTATTGAAACTTATTAAAACCTTCCACTGTTTTTTATATGTGACAGAAAAACTTTAAAAAAACTACAAATAGACCCTAGAAATTAAAAAAGTGACACTTTAATCCAACCCACTAATCGGCGACTAATCCGATTAGTCGGTAAAAAAATCCAGTCGGTGCTTGTGGATTAGTCACCGACTTGCGACTTTTGAAACGTGTTTCTCATATAAAGCTAAATTATTCATAGTTTGCACGTTGTTCCTTAATTTTCTCATATCAAATATGTTGTGGAATTTTCACGATTCATGGTATAAATCAAGCAAGTTCAAGTAATCATTAAACCTGTTTCTTTGTTTCATACCATTTAGTGTGATGTTTGTTACTCGTAGAGTGTAAAGATAAGGAAATTCAATAAATATAGCAACCTCTAAGATTAGTTTTTTTTTTTTTAAAACAACACTTTTGACTTACGGCTCACACAAATAATACAGAAACCTATCAAATAATTCCAGTTTGAGAGACTTCTGCGAAAACTATATTCATTTTTTCTCCTAATTCCTGCGTGAGAGATTTCTGAAAAAAACTATTTTTTTTTTCCATTTCTCCTATCTCCCTTTAATTGAGCCATTAGCCTTCTTTAATTCCCATGGTGGCAAACACCCTTTTAAGGGTGACTGTAGAAACAGTGAAGATGTCGATAACTGCCTTTGTCTTGTTGATATAGAAGACAAACAACTAAAACCGCTCGTTTATCTCCTTTTTTCGTTATCACACTTTATAATTAGGATCATGTCTCACTTTAGACACTTTTAGTGCTTCATGTAATACACAGTTGAAGACCGAACCTAATTTTGCAAGACGATTTACCCATTTCGGAATTTTCTTCCCTATCAACTGGTAGCACACGTCCTTACAGAAATGATTGCAATTTTTGGCAATTAAGTGATACGTATCACCATTATAGTTCATAGAATGAATTTCCATAAAGTCTCTGACTCGTGTCGCTCCTAAGTTTTAGTGCTTTTATCAACTGTATTTTTTTCAGGCTGCAGAAGCAGTTTTGACCGCAGAACCTTGGACGGTTCCGTGGACCGCAGAGACTATCTTGCAGGTACCCTTCATTTTTTATTGTGAACAAAAGTTACATTAAAAAAACTCGATAATCTTTTTTTATGAAGAAGGTATTCTTGGGTCATAGTGTAACCCAAGCAAAGGATTTGACTGCATTATCTTTCTCTCTATTTTACTTATTGTTCTTTTTTTAGTTGTTTGTTTCGTGGGTCTGGGTATTTGGTTTCATGTCATCATGTGGGTATTGGATAAAGGACCAGAAGTTCTCGCATAGCTTTAAAACGTCGAGTAAATAGATGGGTTCTATCGTCACTGTTGTGGTAGTAATCTAGTTGTACAGATTGTGGTAGGGTATTAGAATGTGCTTGTTATTGCTTGTTTGGGAGCATTTATGGTAAATTTAGTGTGTGATATGCTGATGCAATCTTATCAAGATTAGTTGTTATTGTACCAGATCAAGTTGTTTGTTGCTAGTCTTGATGGCAAAGTTAACAAGATGTTGGTTTTGTTTGGAATAGACATGTCAGACGACGTATTGTCATATAATCAATATTCAATAACGAAATATACAGTTCTTGTTTCCTTAAGTCTTTTAAGGTTTACTACACTTAACTATGTTACCAATTATTCGTTTTTGTTTGCTGATCACTGAACGTCCCTTTTTTGCCAATTTACTTCACTGCCGTCAAATTTGTACGACTTTTCAGTTTAATTTACTATTATACTGTCATATTCCAAAATATTTCAAATTAATGACATAAGTTTCCCTAGGAATTTGTTTTAGTTGTGGGTTAAAATTTGGGAAGTTTTGTAAAGCTGAGGGTACAAAATTGACGGCATTATATAAAATCAACCACAAAGTTCAATTTAGCTAATAGAATAATCAAATGTTTGAGGATACTAGATTGGAAATCACTCATAGCTTGGTTGGACAGGAGATTGAATACCCTGTTCCACTTAAACATACTGCCATCAAGTGCATACAAACTCTCAGTTGGATGATTCGCTACTATTTAGTTTCAAAACTTTGGTGATGCAGGTAACGCTTCTGTGGATTGCATCCTTTTATTTAGTCGGATCGTGGATTATTCCGTTCTTGGCTCACGCAGCTGGCTTTAGAAAAGACGTATTGACTTTTAGAGGCCAAGCTTTATACAGCCTTCTAACCGATGTGGCCGAAGGTCTTGCCGGAATTGCAATCCTTAAGAGGTGTCTCTCAAGGTTCCAACCATTACCTTCCAATTGGTTCAAATTTAATCTCAAAGGAAAATGGCATCTCGATGTTGCCCTTGGTTGCCTCATGTTCCCTCTCGTGAACCGTCTTTCACAGGTGAAGTAGATTGATAGAAAGAAGAGAGAAATTGAGAAAGAAATAAAGTTAGTTTTTGGCTTTGTAAGGTTGCACCTTTTAAACTTCCCTTTTTGCTTAAAAGACGGATTGCATCTGGTTGACCATATTAAAAGTTGAGATTTTCTGTTGATCATTTTGAAGAAACTCAGAAGCTTTGAATTGATGAACCTAGCTTATTTTTTAACAAAGTGCAACCAAACAAACCCTTTATTCCATCAAAGTCTCGTTGTACCATTCACATAAAAGTTGAATCCCTATTTATTAGAAAATTTCTAAACCTGAAATCTTCTCAGATGACCCTGACAATTCTAATTTTAGTTCCAACCCGAGCCTGATAATAGTTCACTTTCTAACCCTAATAATACAGAATACATTAAGAAATTAAAGTTGAAAATAAGTAAATGGCTGATATATATCAAGGTCTCCATACTTGGGAATACATTTTTGTTCATACCTCAAAGTTTGCATAGTCACATCAGTAGTACAAGTTAATAGCCTGCACTAGTTTGATTAAGAGTGATGATTATAGTGTATTTATGATATATGAATCTCAAAGATATGAACGGAAAAAGGTGAAAAGGCCGTTTCACAGCCTAGGCCCCTAGATCTCCTAGCCATGCATTTTTCGCTCGACCCAGCCTAGCAACTGTTGAAACCTTGCGGAGGCTACTTGTGTAAGATATTAAAAATGTCGGGACTTTTAGTTTAAATTGCTCAAACTACGGGGACCGAATAACATATTTACCTAAAGTATGGTGACATTAGTCTTGCAACTATAATTTGATCCAAACTATGAGGACTATCACGAGATTTATATGTTTTTCACCCTCTACTTACACTCCATTTTGGTTTGGTGCCCTCTATTACATTTTTTTTTTAGTTTTGTACCCTCTACTTGAATAATATCACGGTTTTATACCCTACCGTGAATTGTTGAATGAAATTGATGACATGGCAGTGACAAAAATGACTAAAATACCCCTCTATCTAA
The DNA here is from genome assembly GCA_963682055.1 of Primula veris. Classification (NCBI taxonomy): domain Eukaryota; kingdom Viridiplantae; phylum Streptophyta; class Magnoliopsida; order Ericales; family Primulaceae; genus Primula; species Primula veris. The sequence continues at coordinate 1,419,351 of OY821742.1, forward strand.
TGGAAATAGGTGATGTGGTAGTAATGACGTCGTTAACACTTCATGTTTTCTTTAAATGATTAACGATGGGGTAAAACCAAGAGATTGTTAAAGTAGAGGGTACTAAAAAGAATTATTGCTAGTAAAGAGCACTAAACCGAAATGGAGGGAAAGTAAAGGGTAAAAAAACATAGAAAACCCGGACTAATACTGTATTTCACTATTGTAGATTTTTTTTTGAAACTGAAATTAAACCTTGCATTCTAAATATTATTTTTCAAACCGAAACTGATCCTTCAATTTTGAACCCTAATAATCGAACCAGTGAAGAAGTTAAAGCTCAAAATAAGTAAATAAAGATCTGATTTCCTTTTTTTATTTAATCTCCTTCACCAGGTCAACTTAAACTTATTACCAATGCCCTCTTCACCTGTTACCCTTTCAAGCGTCGAGCAGTCCATCGTTGCACGTGATCCAGTGGCAATGATGCTATATGCGATTGTTGTGTCTATATGTGCGCCCGTATGGGAGGAGATCGTCTTTCGTGGGTTTCTTCTTCCTTCTCTCACCAGGTACATGCCTGTATGGTGTTCAATACTCGTGAGTTCGTTTGCTTTTGCATTAGCTCATTTCAATTTGCAAAGAATGCTGCCACTTGTGTTCCTTGGGGTGGTTATGGGGGCAGTTTTTGCTCGGTCAAGGAATTTGTTGGCTTCTATGGTTTTACATAGCTTATGGAATGCCTTTGTATTCTTAGATTTAATGAAATAAGACTCTATAGTTTGTATTTTTAATCCGTTTTAGTTGTATTTTTTTTATAGCCAGTGGATATTCCTATAGTTGATTAATCCATTCATTTCATGCTATTTATGATCCTAAACGCTGCTAGTTCCCCCAGTTATGATTTTTTGTTCCAAGACTAACTCATGTCTACTTCTGAGAGGCAAGAATTGACAAATTAGTAACTGACAATTAAATTAATTAGATAAATATCCACTAATTTGTAAGTGACAGTATTCGTAGGAGTTGTAAAGTTTGAATAAAATGGGTAGACGTAGCTAGTAAGTAGTAAGATGTAAATTACCCCCCAAAAAGCGAAGTAAGATGTAACACAATATCTAGAGATGTATACCTTTTCGGCAACTATTGGGTAGAGATTATCCATTTAACTAACAGAACTCTATAGGAAAGCTTAATCAAGTAGTAGCTAAGAATGATATAGAAAATTATTGTATTTGAAAAAAATGCTATATTACTAGCTTCCTCATACTTCATAAAAAATAGACTAATTTGACAATTCTGAAAGGAGGGCATTCTGGATTCCGAAGTGTACCTACTGTTCATATGGTGTTTAGTGTTTACCAACACCACCACTTATATTAGTAACCATGAGTAAGGATCCAAACACTTCTCCTTTTTCTTTGTCACATAATTAAGTTACTATGGCATCAAAAATTCACTCAACTTATAGAAAGAATTAGCCATCTTACCGGTGGGTAATGGAATGAGATATGCAGTTTTTTAGAAGACAAATATAATTTAGCGTCCAACTCTTAACTCATTTGTTCTAACTAAATCAGCACGATGGGTGTGTGACAATATATATATATATGCATACATACATACATACTTGTCTTTGTGACTCTTTGTCATTTGGCAACTACTGTGATTTCTGAAAAATCGCACATCTAGGTTTTCGGTTTTAGTTTTACTTTCATTATTGCCTTCGTGCTTGTCAATATTTAATTTGAAAGTATATTGGTAGCCAGGAAATGTTACTATTTAATGAGTACAGATTGAGGCCTTCAGATGACTTGTCTAGGAGCATCATTTGTACTAGTCTACCTTATAATGAATGCCAATAATGATAATAATAGAACTTCTATTTCGTGTGGATTAAATTGATCATTGTGTGATTTTCCCAAATACTTCATAAGCTCGTGTTTCTTCACTGTTTTTCAAGTAATCTATGAGTAATAAAAACATTCTAATCGTGTTTGATTTTTTTATGATGTCTGGGTATTTGGCATTTTGCCTATTGTTTTGGAAGACAAACATCATTTGGGACCGATTCGTTTCAAGCCACTTTCCTTTTCTGGGTTCTTGTCCCTAAGGGATTTTTTTCTTAGGTCCATGTGTTTAACCCGACATTACAGGGACCATTGTCTTCTATTTTTGTTTCTTTATAATAATTCGCAAACATTAAATTGACTCGGTTTTTAGTGTAAGGAACTAAGGGCTTGGTTTTTGTTTGTAAGTACGGAAATCTTAGGAGGGTTGAGCTTACCACCACTCAAGTTTGTTGGTGGATGTGAAAGCTTGAAATCTCTTTACCAAGAGAAGATTATGATATTCTCTATCCCTTTGGATTTCTGGTATTCCTGTTCTTTTGCTTCGTCACAAATATATCTCTGATTTTTTTGAAGATCTGTTTTTTCTTCTTATGGAAAATTGGGGATGTAGTTACTAAAAGTCCAATCGACATATAACCTAATGCTAGGTGACTCTTTCTGGCAACACCTTGCAAATTTCTAAGATGAATAAAGTTTGGAGTAAACTTCTCTTAGTTCTTTCACAATAATATTAGTTCATGTTATTTACATTAGCTTATTAAATGTGAAATTCATGCGGACACTTTGATAATATTAAAGTTTATTGTATCATTTTATGTATCGTTGTCCATTCGTATACTAATTTGGCAAACACTCATTTGATTGTGCTTGAACTGATTTCTTTTTTTATTCTTGCTTCCTTCATGTTTGCAAGCATGGAAATATTATCTAAGAAACATAGAGAACATTGAGTTTTCCCTAGATATAATTGAATATGGAGAGTGGCTTTATCGTATATGTAGATACATAGTTGTGGTTGCATGCATGTGAATGACTTGCTCATTGACTTTAATTGTTTATCCCATTGTTAAGAAAGAAATTTAACTGCACAAGTGACATTATCTTTGCATAAATGAAATAAAATTCTGGGATAAGCTAATGGCTACTACAAGACATTATGGGTTAATTGTGGGCCTCACTATCATGTTTCTTTCTTCCTCATTTGCTTTCAATTGCAAGTATATATTGTCTGATAGTGAAGACAGCCACATCTACTTTTTTTTTCCGAGAAATGCTTAGTAACAATCCTGATTGTTATATATTTCTATATAAGACACTGAAATACATGTATAAGTTTGTCTTACCATTGCAATAATATCATATTTTTTGCATACCATGTTAGACACAGAACTGGTAGTTACCATGGAAACCTCTCAATCCCTTTCTATAGAGAGTTTCTCATATAGCTGGTTAGTTAACATTAAACCATCATTTGAAAAGAACTATGAAGAGCCGTTTGGAGCTTCTGTTGATGACTTAGCAGAAGCTTATCCATTCATCGAAATGGACCCGAATTTGCCACCTTCTAGGCGATTCTTATTTGGCTCTCGAGACTTTAAATTTGATTTCCCCAAATTAGATTCTCCTGTGAGTCAATCTCATGCCGATGAGCTCATCTCCAATGGCTTTCTCATGCCTCTGTTTGCCAAGCCAAAGAAAATTGAACCATATGATGACATGCCATATTCAACTCCAGCGACACCCGTCTCTTCACATGCTAACTTGGCATGTTCCGATAGTAAAGTTCGTTGCTCATCTTTTGGAAGGTGTCGAAAGGCCTCAAAGCGGATTTTGAAGAAATATATGGAATTTATTTTGCCGGTTTTTCAGAAATTTGGAGGGCGAAGTTGTAGTTCGAAAAATGAAGTTTATAATGGGAAAAAGCAAGAAGAGAGTAGAAAATTTATTTGTTCAGCTCCAACATCTCCACGTATAAGTATGGCTTATTCTGTTGACAATTGGCGAAAGTCGTGTGATTACGAAAGCTCAATAAATGAGGCAGTTTTACACTGCAAAAGATCCATAGGTATGTCAAGGCTCTTCTTAATTTATTATCAAAATATGTGTCTTTATGATGGTTTCTTGATATATTGGGTACTTTGTCCTGTCTTTGATCCTTTCTATCACTTATTTTCAGGTAAATAAATGAAATTGCAGTTCAGAGATGAGAGAAAAGGATGCAAATATTTGTTATGAAGAGAAATGAGACACGCATCGTCACTTAGTTCTCAGGCTAACTATGAGGTTTAGGTCCGCAGTAAATTTCTTTGGGTCTGTACATTATATCTATATATCGAGAATCATGTAAATAATGCTATATGCTCTCATCTCAAAATGATGAGCAGACCTCACATAATTTTATCCTGGGATCCAAACTTATTTTAACACATGATAGGAGACGTACAATGTCTGGGAAATCGGTAGTTTGAATTTTTTCTCTTTTGTTCACTTGATGATATTCAAAGGATGATTACTTTTAAAGTTCAGTAGAACTTTTGTTTCGATGACCGTGTGCTCTAGAGTAAGCCTGGGACATCTGGCTGTTATGGTATAGCTTGTTTAATTTCAACTTCTAAGACAACCTAACGTGATTTTTCGCTTATAATTTACTCAAGGTTGGCCAGCTGGAAAGGCTTTTTTTTCTTTCCATTGCTTGAAAAAAGCCGTTTTAAGATGATGGAACCAACTTTTCCTTGGTCTAACTGCATGTCGGCACCAAACCGCCTGGATTGCTTATATTATACAGTATATGATTTATTGTCACCTAAAAGCTTGAGATATTATATATAAGAGAGAGACAAGCTATATTATTTGAAATATTTATACTTAGAAGTACCTGAAATTTGGAATTTGCTGGCATGGCAAGTTGTTGAGTTGTATGATGGTTTATGTGTGGGTTATACTTCTGCAATGGACTTGATTCTTACTTAAAAGTTGTTTACAGCGTATAAATGAGAGTAGTCCGTTCTCGAATAAGACTAAGCAAAACTGCAAAATTTTGCGAATGCTTTCACCAAATTGCATATAATTTATTCGATTAGCGAAAGGCAAAAGACATACCCTAGTAGCGCCATATAATCAAGATCACAAGTCTTAGAGCATTTCACATGAGCAATCATTAACATTCCTGCTTCTAATAATTTATGTATGCCTTTAGATTTCTACTGTAAAATTTACAGTTCCGAGTATCGACTAACAAAAGATTTGAGCATCCAATTAAGAAAAGTTTTTGGCTATGGATAAGACGACATGATAATCACACCTCGATTGATTAATGTAACTATGTAAGATAAGCACAACAGACTTAATTCTAAGAAAAGATGATAGACTTATTGACACGACCCCCGACCAGACCCCGAATATCTGGTCACCTTGATTCGGTGATATGAGAAGTCATTAAAAACAAACTTTGTGTTGACAAATTGGCGTTACTGTTCGTAAACATGTTTTATTTTGTAGTACGATGTTAAGTATTTCACATCATCAAGATAATAAGGTAAGCAGGCCCCGTAAACATTTAGATTTTTATTTATTTTTACATATTACACATTTTATAAACCTAACTAATGTTTTCGATGAACCCTTTATTTAGATTTTCTTTATTCTTTTCTAGATTTTCTTTATCAGCTCAGTTAATAAATCAGATGTTAAAGCATATCTGTACTGTTTTTAGTTTTTCATGTAACTTCTTTTTTGTGTGGCCATATCCTTGTTTTTTGTTATGATAAAGTTAAATTGACTTACAATAACTGATAAAAGAGTTTGCAAGATAGAGATCTTTAGTCACATGGCAACTTGTAGAAATAGGAGACATGAACAATTTGTGCTAGGAGAAGCTCCCAAACCTTGACAACAATATCCACCTTGTTTTTCATCTTTTAGTTTTTGTCTTTTTATTGGATCTATCTTCTTTTGTGCAATAAAACATGGCCAAATCAGACATTCATACATATGGGTTCTATGTTGTTATGTATTTCGATTTCGAAAACTCTTCTGCGGAGGGGACCGAAGTCTCTTGCATATACTTTTGTCTAGAAACTAGAAAATGTGGAGACGGTTTTTTTTTTTCAATTCACTGACTATATATAATCACTGCAAGTAAGTTTTCTTTACACTATAAAAGGTTTGTTTGGTTACCGCTTCTAAGATAAGCTTTTCTGATCAGGAAAAAACTATTGCTGATCATATTGATGGCTTAGCTGAAAACCTGAGATGTTTTGGTTTTCTGATCAGGAAAAAACTATTGCTTTTAAGCTAAATAAATCTCATTTTTTTGTTAATCTTTATTCTTCAGTAAGGCTTATTTGCTGGAAAGTTGTACCAACAAGTATATGGTTTATGGAGGGTCATTACTAGAGAATAAGCAACTGATCATCAAATTGACCATCTGTGAGAGACTTCGGAATAGTCGGTGAAAATGATACACTTTTGAAAATTATATTCTCGACAATTCAGTCCAGTGTTCTTTATCGGTCAGAATTGCATATAGTTTCGTAATGAGCAATTAAATGGGCATGCAGGGACTATAAAACTCTGACTGGTGTTTGTGAAATTCAGGAATATAAGAGATCTTGCTAAAAATTGAAACATTAAAATGATCAACCTTTAAAGATGCTAGCAAAGTTTTTCACAGCACTTCAAATAGTATGATATTATTGGTCTTTTTTTATAATTTATTGCAATATCTAGCTACAGTTTTCATTTAATCATCATCGTACCTTGCTAATCACCTTAAATGACAGATATTGAGGTCCAAATCTTCTACCATATTCTTTACGTTCTTTCGCCGTGTCCCCTTCTTATTTTATTTTAAAAAACTTGAAAAAAATTTACACAATTACTATAAAACATGTATCAATACATTTCAATAATTATTTTTAAAAGAAAATCCGCACGCAATTTATTTTGGAATAAATGTATAAATTAGTGCAAATTAAACATTAAATCTTACAAAAATTGTCTAAAACAATATTATGTCCAAATGTTTTAAAATTTGAATACAATATAATATAAAAACTTATAAACATAATGAGATAGAGAATAAAAGGTAAAAGATTTGTACTCCCAATATTCATTGTGAAGTATTCAGTAAATGTATAAATTAGTGCAAATTAAACATTAAATCTTATAAAAATTGTCTAAAACAATATTATGTTCAAATGTTTTAAAATTTGAATACAATATAATATAAAAACTTATAAACATAATGAGATAGAGAATAAAAGGTAAAAGATTTGTACTCCCAATATTCATTGTGAAGTATTCAGTGAATAATCTCAATATTTAATCACAACTTAGTCTAAACAGACTTCCATAATATACATAAACCCAAAATATCATGTAATATTACTACTACATGCAAATAAATTAGACTATAAAAACATTTAATGATATAGAGACAACATCTGCATTGTGGTCAATATGAACATTCTTTGTTTTTGAGTTGTTAGGCTAAAGAGAGGGATTCGAACCCTCGGTAAAAAAAAGCTTACATAGCAGTTCCAATGCTACGCCTTGAACCACTCGGCCATCTCTCCTACATAATGATTATGACCCCAAACTCGAATGAATAGCGAGTCATATTCTATTACCTAATTTGAATAATAACTATTAACTTGCACAAACATATGAATATAAACCTTAAAGTCAAATGAGTGCAAACATATGAATATAAACCTTAAAGTCAAATGAAGTGGCCTATCTCAATGATACAAATATTGATAATTTCAAATCTTTTACCTCTTATTTCTATTAGCTTTTGTGTCTCTTTATTTATTTTCATTTAAATTTTAAATTTTCACAACTTGTTCCATAAATTTATAAGCTTTTATATTATATTGTATTCAAATTTCAAAACATTTGGACATAATATTGTTTTAGATAATTTTTCTAAGATTTAATGTTTAATTTACACTAATTTATACATTTATTCCAAAATAAATTGCATATGTATTTTCTTTTAAAAATAATTATTAAAATGTATTGATATATGTATTATAATAATTGTATAATTTTTTTTTTTCAAGTTTTTCAATATTTGGACTCCTTTATTGCCTCTCTCAATGCAGACCTCTATATGACTATACCAAGTTTCCAAATTCTTAGTAAGTTAAATAACTGGTCCCTGTTTAGTACAAAAAATACTCTAAATATGATAAAACCATACGTAGATGGTTCATATAACTTAAGTCCTTTACATGATTATTCATGTTGTTGATCTCCTTATTTGACAATGTTTAAGTCTTTTTTTCGGCTTGATGGTAATACTTTTTAAAAAAAATTAGATGGATGATTTGGCTTTTTTTCGGCTTCCAAATAATCCAATTTATGTACTTAAAATCTGCAGCCAAGGAAAACCTTATAGAAGATGAGTTAGCCAGAAACATGAAGTAGCTTGGATAATATTGTTGCCATCGCGCGGCAATGTATTTTTCGATAAAAAAGGTACAATGTAATTATAAGTATTTTCTCATAGAAAAGGTGCAAGATTTATTAATAATATCCTTTTTTTACAAATCAATATTTTTAGTACAGAATACTCTTCAAACTCAAAAGAGAAATTTCCGATTTGGCGATTTCTCTCTACTGATCAAGTTCACTGGACTGATTCAAACATAATCAGAAACCTCTCTTGCTCTTTTCGGTTCTCTAATAAACACTTTCGTCCCAATAGTTTGATGATGATGATGATTTCGTGCTATCGTTAGTAACGACTTTTATAGTACCTGGCTCATTCAGAGACTGGATTAATATGAACCTCTTTCGTGCTATCGTTATTAACGACTTCTATAGTCGAGCTCACAACCTTAAGAGCAGCCTCAATATCTTTGCAATCCGGATCCGTAAATTTCAAATAGTTTGAGATATCTTTTTCCGAGCTGGAATTTCTGCGATGAAACCATTTTCTAGATGATTTTGCCCTCCTTTTACTAATAGCTATAGCCATATCATTTGGGAAAAGGTCACCAAGAACAAACGCGTGTATAATTGTACATATTAGAACATACGTAAGGGTGAGAGTGCCGATAGCTGAGAGCGTAACAGCTAGAGTTTGGGTTAGTACATTTTGAACCTCGTTAGAGTACCTTATAGCCGCAATAGCAGCTGCTGTCATAGGGAAAGTATATGCCCACCAAGCCAACGAGAACTTAATACCTCGAAAAAAGTCAACTCGAACAGCCTGCCAAAACGAAGAAAAATTGTAAAAAAAAAAAGTTAATATAATTTTTTTGAGTGATACTTCGTTTTATGCTGTACTCCAATGTTATGTTATGATAATAAAATACATGATAAAACAAAATAAAAGAGAAAGGCAAAACTAACCAGTGAGACATAAAGGAACAAGGCGATAAAGTAAGCGATCCTAGACCCATAATCAAATGACCCTTGCATCTTCGCCCACGCCGTCGAAGCGATGCTAGGTGCCGCCACAAAAAGGAAGAAAACCGGGTGAAGCTCTTTAGGTAGCGACGTGTTAGTTGGTAATCTTTGATATAGTGTCACAAACAACACTAAATAGTGTGCTAAACCGATAGCGAAAAAAAATATAGGCCCCTCTTTTAATCCCATTGATGCACCAAGCAATGTTCCCACAAAATTACCAACGATTGATAAATGGTTTGAAGGGTTAGCCACTTTCGAAAGCCTCCTTTGCCCACCCGACATCCACTGTCCATATATTTTTAGTTCTAGAATGAAGAACGGGGTCATTAAAACGTACCAAAGAGACGCGTGTAATTTTGGGAATACCGAGGGTGGGGCACCGATAGCTAAAAAAAGAGTGGCTATAAAAGGTGCAAAAAAGAAATTGACGCGAATGGGGTGATAGTACTCACGACGAACGGCTTCGAAATAGAATATAATTTTTGAAATGTAAGTGAGGGCGATGATGGAAAATAGAACAAGGGAAATGCACCATAGGATGAGGTTAACGTCCAGGCTAATATCAAGAAATTGTGTCGATGGTGATGCGGCGAGGTTCTTCCACATCATCGCTTGGCTGCTGACTCCGAGGCAGATACCGAAGGACGAGATAGGGAAACGGAGTAGAAATGGCCATCTCTTGTCTTCCGGTAGCAATATCTCCTCTGAAGGCTGTAAAATATACTATTTGGTTAAAAAATCATGACTTTCTTATTAACGTTACAAAATCATGACTTCCGATAGCACATGTTACATTGTTACAAAACCATAATAAATCCGAGAGAAAACATACCCTCAATGTATCCAATTCGGGTCCTTCTAAAGCATCAAAGTACCGATCCACTGGTAAATGCTCAATCTCTTTATTCGCCTCATAATTTTCATCTAGATCGTCTTCCCTCGGCTTTCCACGTAAATTAGACAGCTGCCTCTCAAGCTTACCAGACCATGTCTTGAAAGAGTCGTACCTGTTAGAATTTTGTTAATTATTTCACGTCAATAATATATCAATCCAGCTTAGCGTTTAGCCTTAAAAAAGTTATTTGCAGTCTCATAACAGATCCTTGACTCTTTTTGTTAATTAAGAAGGTACATGTAATCTTATTTGTACCTTTTGTCTTTTTGCCTGTCTATAGCTGGATTCCTCGGAGGGAAATTTGGGAATTTTGTGATTGCTGCTTCGCCAAGTGTCAAGCCCGGTTGTATCGGTTGAGAATGAAACCTCGTCTTTTTTGGTTCATCAATTTTAGGCGTGAAAGGCAGGTTTGTAGTTTCCTCGCGAAATACTACGTTTTTGGTGTATAAGTTAACTTGTCTAGGCGATGATGGCATACTTATGGAAACAGAATGTGTTCGGCCAGATACGGAGAGGCCGGTTATGATTTCCAAAGGGCTTTCTGTTTCCTGTTTTTTAAAGAAGAAAAAATTAGTGCAAAGTTTTACAGTTCTCATTTCTTTTCACGGCAAAAAGTGAAACTATTCGAAAACAGCATACCAGTTTCCAAAACATTTTCTTTAATTAAATGAAGAACTTGTCTAACGTGATGAAAATTCTGTTAAATCTTTTCTTGAAAATCATAGTTTTTGCTTTCCGGAAACAATTTTCTGTTTTTTTTATCTTCCTTTTCTTGAATTTTCAGATTTCCCTTCTTCGAATGAAAAAAATAAAACTTTAAAAACATCATGGTGCGTTTTCTTTTTCTACTATTAACTGAGGGAAGTAGCTACTCGATTCATGAAATCATTTTTTTCTTTTTTTCCAGAAAACCCGTACTTTCTTGTGGAACTAATCTGCCAAACATGTTTCCGTACTTCCTTATTTGATCAGAAATCGACTTTAAGTTCTAAATTTTTGCGTAGCGGAGGATAGATGACTTACAATAGTTAAGGAATCACAGCAAGTGGTTATAATATCATGATTTTCAGAACTTTTCTTGTCTTCGAAAGTATCAAATCCAATCTCTTTATTTGCTGCTGTTATGATTTCAATGAGGGCTGGAACTACTTCAGGAGAACTTTGCTTTGAAAAATCCATCATACAACTTTACCTACAATTAAAAAGTACAAAATGTTTCATATTTGCAATGAAAGAATAAAAAGATGCTGTATCTATATGTAATAAGTAGTAAAAAGGGAAAGTTATAAATTTCCGCTAAATAAGTGCATCAACTCATAAGAACTATTCAGATTCCGACAGTTCAAATCAAAGTTTTACGCTCTTTTCTGATTTAAAAAAAAAAAACTATTCCTCCAACCATTTTTCTAGGTTCTTGCTAGTAAACAGTTCGTAAATTTCTACTACGAGATAAACGCTAAACATTTTAGAGCTCGCTAAGTAAATAAGTTGAGCTTGTACCGACCAATCCGTCTTGATTTGGCTTTTTAGCACAAGGGGCTTAAAAATCTTTTTTTTTATCCACCAAACTGAAAACCAATATTATCCTCATTTCATTCTTAGTTCGAAGACCGATTGTGCTTGATACTTATAACTTCAAGTCTTCAACTGTAATGTATTTCTTCTCCTAGTTTCAGCTTGTTACAACATCGGTTCACAAAAACTTTTACGATCACCTTGTTTTTTTTTTCTTTTTTGTTTCGGTACCCGTTCTAAGTTGGTACAAGATGTTGTCGAACATGAGAATAAACTATAAAGTATATAAAGAAGCTACATAAAAGCTTCTGATACCTACAAAAAATTATACCATATACCCGAAAGCTAGTAAAACATATAGAAAATAATCAACTTCAAGTGTCCAAGCTATTAAAACTTATAGAAAATGAATGAATGAAAAAAAATTAAAGGGTTACGAAGAATAATGAAGGGAAAAAAACTTTCATAACATGGCATAAAAAGTGTATTGTTCAAGCTAGTTATAAATAAAGAAAATATTTAAACTTCAAGTTTCTAAATTTACAAATCCATGCACTTAGAAGAAACTATATATAATCATTTTCATAAATAATAAAAAAAAAAAAACTATAACGTACCGTATATATATCCGATGACTCTTTCAAGCAGAAAATTATGTTTTTTTATTTATTTATGATTGATAATGTAATAATCCAGAAGATATTATAAAGAGGGACAATATTTTGAAAAAAAAGGTTATAATAGTGAAATAAAAGAAATTGAGTTATCACTCTTTTTTAGAGTAAAAGTTATAATAAAAGCCTTGGCAAGAAGTGTATATATATAGAGTGATAACTGATAAGGCATGCAAAAAAAAATACTTATATCTAAAGTGCTTGTCACATATCACAATATATACTAAATATATATTTATATACAACTGTTTTTTGTCACATTGTGATATTGACACGTTTATCTTTTGACTCATTGTTTGATCACTTTAAAAAAAACTTGAAAATTATTGTTTTTCTTTTTCTGAGAAATTATATTAACTTTGAGTAACTCAATTACTATCTTAATTATTCACATAATCAAATTTATTCTTAAAAAAATATAGGTAAACAAGCGCTTAATTAGAAGTTATTATAACCAGTGAGTAATATAAATAAAGAAAGATGCAGGTTAACGTACAAAACAATTGTTTAATTCACTTCTTTCCGCAATATAAATTATATACGAAACCACGTGTAACTTTATCGGCAAATAACCCGTATCCAAATTGTTGAAATAATTTTTAACAAAATTATATCATATAGTTTAACATTTGAACTATTTAGATTTTTTTTATATATATTTTTGTTTCGGCAATTTAGTTACATGTTTAAACCCGATCAAAGTTGTACGTGGTTTCGTATACTCTCTCCGTTCCCAATTAATTGTCCATTACGAAACTACGTGTAATTTTGTCCGGCCAATAACTTGTATCAAAATTGTCGGAATGAAAATTTTCAAAAGTTAATCATATGATTCAAACATTAAATTATATTATTTAGTCTTAAAAAATTTCATTTCGACAATTTTGATATATGTTATAAGACGATAAAAATACGATAAAAACTACATGTAATTTCATAAATCACAATTAATTATTCTGCAGTAAATATTATGATTTTTTTGATAGATATTGTGCATTTTAATATACTAACATTTTATTAAGAATGCTCGTGGAACAATCATGTACTGGGTAGGTGTACGTATCAACAAAGAGATTTCAAAATTTTGTTCGATTATTTATTTTAGTAAGAGTTAAAAGTTGTCGTAAGTCTGTCATAAATTGACTAAACTGTCACAAATCTGTCACAAATTGACTAAACTGTCACAAAACCGTCACAAAAACCGTCGCTAATAAGCTCGTAACAAAAAATACTGTCACTAGTTCCGTCGTTATTTGAGTATTTTTTTATAATGAATATACTAATATAATATAAATATTTTATTGTTAGAGACGTTTGGTTTGACCACTTGCACCGCATAAGAAACAGCTAAGAGTTGAACTAGAAAGTAGTCAAATTTGTTGTAATTAAATGTCATCTACTGAAAAAAAAAGTTTTATTTAAAATCGTAAAACTTTTTAATTTATGATGAGATTAGTTGTCTTATGATATTTCTTCTTATAGTTTAGTTACTACGAAAAAGTTTATTTAACATTATAAAACCTTTTAATTTATGTTGTTATCATGGTTGTAGCTAAATTTTAGCAACAAATAGCAGTATAATTTGTTGTTTAACTGTTGATAAAATTTAGTCACTTTAGCAACATAACTCAAAAGATTTTATAATGCTAAATGAATTTTTTCTTATAGTGAGTGTGTTTAAATTGATCAATTAAAGCTAATTATTCATCTTCTCGTCGTTAATTTTTAAAATTATTTTTAACTTATTGATTCAAGATTTCGTTGTCAAATTCAATTAGGACAACTAATTTGCTTTTAAAATTTTCAAAATGGATACAAGTTTAACCAAAGAAAACAGATGGAATCGGAATATATAACAATTAAAGGCTGAATTCATGGAATAATTTGAGTAATTTTCTAGCTTTAATTACATCAATGACGTCAAATTAATTAACTGAAACAAAATGAAGCTATTTAAAGTATATAACAATCATAAATATTCTCTAAAGAAAAATTTACTTAACTTTACTTGTACTCAAACATGTGTGACTTAATTGTTTAAATGTTTTCGATTAATTAATATCAAAGGCTTAAACAGATCGATGGTATAAAATATGCGCACGCTAATTTAAGTTTAGAGTAGTCTCAACTAGAATTTTATAAATATTATATTTGGTTTTTTTTTTTTGGTACGAATGTAAAAATAATTCTAAAAATTACATAACGTGACAATTAGTCTAATGGAAAGAATATGGTCTCGTTAAAGTAATTCATATGGTGACAAACAACACATATATATGGTTGGGTCTAGAGACCTATAAATCCAGTTTCAATGCATGAACAGAAGAAAAATCCCTATAAAGTTTGTATATTCATGTATTCATAAACATGCACCTATCAAATCCAATTTGGAATTTCCATTTGTTTGATTATGGTTTGGAATAATACTACATGTATATATTTGAAATAAGTGTGACCTCTCTTATGATTATTCTTGAGTAATTATATGACGTACACTTGTGCACGGACTAAATAAGAGTCGTATGATATTTGATGTGAACTAAATTAGAGTAATTTGACGAATACATCAAATATCATACGACTCTTATTTAGTCAGTGCACAATATCATTACTCAAGCAAGTCTTATGTTCTATAGTCAATAAATGTCATTTTTCTTATTAATTTCATGTCCTTTTAATATAAACTACTTTGACATCAACACCTCTCATTGGTCATTCTTGCACCAAATCACATTTTTACTATTTAATTGTATTATATGTAAATTAAACTCAAGACCACACTTAAACTTTATTTGTTGCACAAAATATATAGCAGACTAGCATTATATATAGACATTGTCCTTTTCTAGAAACAATTCAGTAATCTATTGATCTATTTTATTTAATTTTGGATGTCCAATGGAATAAGAGATGTTAATTAAGCTGATAGTCTTGAATACGCAAACCACTTCTTGAATCCCGTATACTTATCGGACCGTCACTGCTGCTTCTTACCACTAATATTATCCGTTTTGGTCTAATTTCGTTCTCGTTTCTTGAGCCGCACGGCTTTAAAATACATTGATGATAAGAATGAGGGTACTCCTACTTTATATACCATATATGTACTATATATGTAGCCGATTTGGGATAATTCACTTCTTTTTATCAAGATATTTTCCGTTAAATCCGCTAGTTAATGTTCCTAAAAAGACAGAAGAAGAACCAAAATTGGGGACTATTACTTTATTAGTGTTTCGAGTTGTAATCATGATTTTCAAACAAAGCTTGGACTATACAAACTTGGGGACCATCAGAAAAGGAAAAATATAAGTCACCTTATTTCCTTTATTGACAAAAAAAATAAAACAATAAAAACAAATATCACTCTTCATGTTAATTTTAACTAAAAAGGATTCATATACTTGTTATAACTTTTGCCCCCCAAAATTATTTCTTCCAATCAATGAAAAACAATGTAACTACTGTACGTATTCTCTAATAGGCGTAATCTTATGCATCGCGAAAAATATCAAAAGTTTTTTTTTTTTGCTTTTTTAGATTAATTAATAACCTAGTAATTGCATTTCTTTGATCAACTGAATTCTTGAACGTTAAAAACTTGCCTTTCTTTAATTGTTTGTGATAAAAACACAAAACATGACGTGAAACTATCTATAAGTTTTTAATTACAAAAAAAATCAAATAAAAACTTTTAAAAAGAATAATTGCCAAAAATTATGATATGGAATGTGTACCGTACATACAGTTTTTGTGACCTGTTATTATGGGAATGTGACTGTCCACAAAACACACCTTTAATTAGGCTTTATGTCATCAAGCTAAATACATACGTTATTGCTTGATGTAGATGCCGGCTGTATTAGTGGGGTGGGGGTATAAGTCACGTCACGTAATAAAAACTCAATCTACTAAAAATAAAAAAAAATAATTTTTTTTAATTAATATTAATTAAATTTAGGATAGACTCAAACTAGGGGTTCCAATATATTTATTTGGATTTTTAGTAGGTTGAGTTTTATTACATAGCGTGATTTATATTATTATCGTCTGTATTGATCAAAATGCGTATGCATAAATCAAAAGAATATCCGGTTCTCACACTAGTATTTGATAACTACAGAAATAAATTTACATTTGCGTTCAAAGTAAGGTGTACCACCCAAACAATTATCCGTTTCTATTTAATTGTTAACTACGAAACTATACACAATTTTGACCGGTCAATAACTTGTATCAAAATTGTCGGAATGAATTTTTTTAAAAGTTGATCATATAGTTCAAATGTTAAATTTTATAATTAGATTTTAAAAAAATTCATTTTGACAATTTTGATATAAGTTATAAGCCGGTCAAAATTACACGTAGTTTCGTAATGGACAATTAAATGGTAACGGCGGGAGTACGAATTTACTAGCGCCAAATGAAGTTTTAAATAATTAATTTAGATTAATTTCTCTTCTCTAAATCTAAAAAAAATGTATGTCACATAAAACTTAACAATATTATTAAAACTAACATATTTTATATATTTTAATGAAACATTGACATTTTCATAAAATTTCAGCTTAATTGTTTCTTTTTATTTATTTATTGTCATTTAATAATCATAACAATATTGCAACCACAAAAATATGAACCTCATACTAGTTTCTTATTATTATATTAAACAAGAGAATCATATACACTCCTTAAATATATAAGGTAAATTTTGTGTTTTCTGAAATTTAAAAAATTTATAGGGTTTATGATGCATGTCACTTTTTATACCATAATCATTCAGTTTTAAGAAAAAAATATGTTTTAACGTATCAGATAGAATGCTCTAAATATTGTAAGGTTAACCTACAGCTGAGATTAATTAGCTGGAAGCTAAAAATTAGACAAATTCTTACCCTATTTTATAAATAAATTTAAGGGAAATTATGTATATACGTATACATCAAATTATAAATATTCATTTTTTTCAAAGAAGTGCTCAAATAAATTCAAAACAATCTTGAATAAATGTTGGAATGAAAGATCTGAAGAGGCTGAAATATATGTTTTACTCACAATTAAGGTTCAAGCTAGATGTCTTTCCTTTAAATTCAGCTAAACCGAACTTTAAAAAAAATTGAAATAGCATTTTTCAATTGTAGTAGTATTATTCAGGTCCCTTATAAATTATAAATTTAAAATGATTTTTGTTCGGAACGAGAGGCAAAGAGTGGTGGTCGTGATGGGAATTCCGAATCTTAATTAGTCGATACGGTGAATTCTGGAAAAGAAAATAACTTTTGTAAAAGATTTGTTTACCTAAAATACCTAAATTACAAACACCACTACAACGTACAATGGCAGAGTCCACTAACGTTTTCTTGTGTTTGAAGAGGACAAAATTGGGTACGGTCTTTCTCCACCACTCACTAGTGGACTATGTTCGGTTTTCATGACGCGGGTTTATTACCACTCATCAGTGAGAAGCTAAGTGCAGACTATCGAGAACGACGGCACTTCTATAATTCTAAAAAAAAAAAAAAAAAAATTAGTTTTTTACCATGTATTTTCACTAAAATATGTTTAAAACGATTATTTGACACCCCTCATTTATCTATTTAACTTATTTTAGTAGTTTATGTAAATTTATCACCCTGCATAAACCAGTCTTGCCCTCGCCCACTCATTATAATAAAATCACTAATTCCCTCTAACTTTGGTTCTATGATAGTGAAAAGATGTCACGTAAAAAAAAAAACTAATGGAAAATGATCAAAGCTTAGATCAGTAAGGATTCTTATCTGATATAAAAAAAACATGCAAAAGTTATTGTTTGATACATATTTTCTGACTTAACTATCAAAAAGACTCGAGTTGTGATTTTTGGTTAAGATTTGGTACACATATGATCAACGTAGCATGACTGCACGAGTGAACATCGAAATTAAAATTAAAGAGTTGAACATACTTCCTAAGTTTAAAACAAATTTTGATTACGAGTTTTTGATAATTAAGTATCAAAATATATAATAACGGATCATTTTTTGACAACTAGACCTAGACATAACATGCATTACATCGGCGCCGAATAAACAAAAAGATGTCCACAAATCCATAAAAATATTGTCGACATGGTAATCTATCAAAATTATTCTCAAATCTTTAGTATAGACACAAAAAATTGAAAGTTTATGTAAGTAAAGAGTGTGAACGCTAAAAAAAAATAAAATATACTAGCTCCGTTCCTATTTAATTGTCCATTACGAAACTACGTGTAATTTTGATCGGCTTATAACATGTATCATAATTATTGAAATAATTTTTTTTAAAATCTAATTATAAATTTTAATATTTGAACTATATGATCAACTTTTAAAAATTTTCATTCCGATAATTTTGATATAAATTTTTGTCTGATCAAAATTGCACGTAATTTTGTAATAGACAATTAAATAATAACCGAACCAATCCTTTTACAATACACATGACCTAATTCTTCTACTTTAATTTCCAACTTTATGGCATTTACAATACACCACCTAGCACCACCTTTTGTCCAACTTTGTCTAAAAACTATTGTTTTTCCATAGTAATTGTGTTTTCTTTATGGCCGTCAGCGGCGAAGTCATAATCATTGGGGTGACGAAATTACATAAAAATTAATGTTTAGTGAAATCATAAATTATGCGGGGTGCCAAAGTAACATTTTTAACAAACTTTCGTAAAAATACATGATAAAAATTGATAAATTTTGAAGTTATGAGGGATACCATGACCTCCGATGTTCGGCACTTAGTTTCCCACGTCAGTTTGATTACATTTATACTTTATAGTCTTGTTTGAGGTCTCTTTTGAGCAGACATGTAAGATTGCACTTGAATATATACCTAACTCGATACCTAATAAGTAAAAGTGTTATGTTATCTTTATATATGTTCATTCTTATTGTTGTCTGCTGAGATAATGCAAAATAAAAATAAAAAAAGTAGGATATAATTAAGGATGATCAATTGCCTTTATCAAATGTCACAATCTTGAGTTGCTTACATCAAATATATATAGTATACCAACTGTGATAATTTCAAAGCTAATTTAGACAAAGACACTTAAATTAATGTCACACCTTAATTAGTAGTTCATTGTTATAAGAACATAATTTTAGTAATAGGAGAAACTATTTAAAGTTATGTGTATATATATTTGAATATTTCAATGTGAGAAAGAAACCTAATTATTTTCAGGGAAAACACATAAGTAATTAAAACGACAGTAAAATGAAGCAGCTTGCTCATTTGCTGGTTACAATTTATATAGCAAAACATAGCGCGCGCATAAGTAGAACAAAAGGCGGTGTTACGTGTTATACGAATTTCAGAATGATAGTAACAGAAATCGGGAAAGCAAACTATACAAATAACTGCTCGAAATTACTCGAAATTACAGACAACGTACAGAATTATCTTTAGCATAACTCATTTTCACAAATTTTCAAATAAATTCTACCATCTTTAGGGGGAAAAAACCTTTAATTTTCTTCGTTTCGTTAGACTTCTTTCTTACTTAATAAAACTATAAAAAGTCGATTATGCACTTTGATGGAAAACGACGAAGAGAGCATTATAGCTAGGCATGCACTAATATTACTTTTACGGCCTCGTACGAACTAGATATTGCGTATGACAAATGAAAGTGACGGGGTCAATATCCCACTACAAGTCCGTAACACGTAAAAGTCAAATAATTAGGGAGCGACTTTTTGTATCGACTTCTACCAGCCGACCTTTGAGAGTCGGTTCGGTTTCGCTATTCCTTTGCTGAGTTCGGTATGATACTGATTCAAACCGAAATATTAAAATATATTATATAGACAAATAAACTAAAATACTTATATACACTTAATTATTAACTTTGTTATAATATACTTATATTACTTTTTCTAGTGAATATTTATAACATTTTATTTTATTTATAACATTTATTAGAAAAGTCTAGTAGTGTTTACTCTTTTATGCAAAAAAACAAGAAATGTAACAATAATATAAATAAATATATATATATATATATATATTTAATCTACTACTTTTAAAACTTTATACTATGTTTTTTTTCCCAATAAGCACTAGTTTTCTATCATCACGTGTAAACTCTAAAATTTGGTATAAAAATGAAACCGAACCGAAACAACTGAATAGTTTGGTATACTGAAAGTTCGGTATACCGATTTTTTTGATTCGGTAATGGTATAAAAATTCTCAAACCAAACTAGTTTGGAATGATATCGGTATGTAATCAAAAAGTTTGGTACCGAACCGATGTCATCCTTATAAATAATTACTTATAGATTTTACAAATTTAGATTTAAAAACAAAGTAGTTTTGAAACTAATTTATTATATTCGATAAGTGGGGATTAAAATTTACTCCACCAAAAGTATGCAAACGTAATATACAAGTGCTGGTCTAGTAGGACAAAATAAAAAGAGATTTCTTGGTATTTTTGTTTCTCTAAAAGCTATACAATCTAGAGACGTGATGAGGTTTATTAAGTGCAAGTTACGTGATAGTCTACATTATAAATTTCCCATAATCTAACTGATGTTGATACTTATTAGCGTCTTTGTTTGAGATTGTATTGAGATGAGACTGTACTGTTGTTGTAGGTGGTCTATTAATACTCTGTTTGTTTGTTTGAGTTTTTCGTTTTGGTATTAACTAGGGGTGGACATGGGGCGGATTTAAGCAGATTTGTTTCAATCCTAACCCAACCCGTAAAATAAATGGCGGAGCTGATTGGGGCGGATTGATGAAATTTAAATCTTAACCCAACTCAATCCAACCCGTTACAATTAAAACTCCAACCCAACCAATCCAACCCGCAAAATAAATTGCGGATTGGGGCGGGTTGGGTTTAGATTGATTTTTAAATTTTTATTTTGATCTTTTATTTTTCATAGTTTGCATAATCAACCCAAATTTTAAAATAAATTAAATATTTCAAACATAAATATAAATTAAACTCAATCAAAGTACGTTTAGAACATTCACGAACAAGTAATAAAACTAAAATATAACAATAATTAAATGTTGGTATGTTAAAATACACATAATTACTAGTTTTTTTTTAAAATATTATTTTCTGCAAAAAACATATTGTAAAAGTCGTAAACTATAAAAAAAAAATAATCGTATATCCTATAAAATTTATTGGATGTTTAAACATATCACAATTCACACATGCAATGAAATATAATATCATTTAGTTTAACCAACACTTTTTGTAATAACATTATCCTTACATAAAAAAAAACCCTTAGATTATATATAGGTAGAATATGAATTTTCTTTTAAAATGATCTAGGGGTAATGGTAATTTCACATTTTGAAAAATTGCACCCTAGCTTGCGATACTATATATAGTTTCGCCTATGGTTGTATCCTCATTCGAATCCGTGGCAGACAACGCCCAACGGTGCTGCAACGATATATTCCGAAATGGCTTAAATGTCGAGGCATATTATTGTTGGTTTTGGTACTATTTCGAATACAATAATGAAAGGACAATAAATAAAAGAGACAGGAACGCAAAGGAAATAAACAATTTTATTTCTCACAATTGGAATATGAATTACAATTCCTAACTCAACAAATAAATAAAACTGCTGGACTGAAATAAAGAAACTGCCGGACTGTTTTAAAGAAACTGCCGGACTGGTTTTTACAGAAACTGCCGGACTGGTTTTACAGAAACTGCCGGACTGGTTTTAACAAACTGCCGGACTGGTTTTAAACAAACTGCCGGACTGGTTTTAAACAAAACTGCCGGACTGGTTTTAACAAACTGCCGGACTGGTTTTAAACAAACTGCCGGACTGGTTTTGAACAAAACAAACTGGACTGGTTTTAAAGCATAAAAAACTGCCGGACTGGTTTTTAACAAATAAAAAACTGCCGGACTGTTTTTTGTAAATACTGGAAATTACAGAACTGAAAAGTAAATAACAGAATCGAAAGACTGAAAGTAAACAGTACTGAAATGTAAATACAGAAAAGAAACAGTACAGGAAAGTAAATTACAGAAATGAAACGGTACTGAAATGAAATGGACAGAAAGTAAAAGACTGAAAAATAAATAACAGAAAGTAAAAGAAGAGGCAACTGCTGAGCAGTTTCCCTTAAACAATATTTCCCGAACCACCTTTAAAGGTTTCTGGTTTCGGGACTTTGTTCCCAAGGTACAACTTCTATCTCAGAGTGGTTCGTATGGAAACCGGCACCGAACCACAGGTCGAGCTGTTGGTGGTGCGGTTCTCTCTCACTAAGTGTATTCTTATGCTGTGAGTTGTGTGTATGATGGTGTGTTCAAATGAGAGGGGGAGGGCTGCCTTTTATAGGCTCTATAGAAACCGCAGCCATAATTGTGGTCATTAATTCCGGGAGTTACACCCACAGAATCCGCTCAATTTAATTCTGAAACCGCAGCATTTAATCTCATTCATTGCTGACGTTTCTCTTGCTGGAAACTCTAGGGACTCCTTTTGTATTTTATACAAAACTCCCTATTCGGGTTTGCACCCAAGACCCAAGACCCAAGACCCGAGACCCGAGACCCGAGACCCGAGACCCGAGACCCGAGACCCGAGACCCGAGACATTCCCCAAATCCCAAATCCCAAATCCAAGCCCAAGCCCAAGCCCACGCCCACGCCCACGCCCACACCCGTGCCCGTGCCCGTGCCCGAGCCCGAGACCCGAGACCCGAGACACGAGACACGAGACACGAGCGAGCGCGCGTGTGTGGTACACACTAATACTCTTAGGTGTATGTGGACATGTTAGTTTAATAACTACATGGGTTTGTATGGTATATATATTGTAAGATTAACTCTTAATCTTCCAATATGGGATTATTCTAAATGGTTTTCTCATTAACCATTTCGTTTTTCCAGATTTTTTTCCAGATTTGAGCTTCCGAGGTACCAACTTTGAAGCCACTTTGTATTCACACCCATTCTCCGAATAGGTCATGTGATATACCGTTACGAAGCTCGTCACACGGGCTACTCAACCACGTTGAGTACGGTATAAACAACTCAGCGCTGTTACACGAAATAATGACTCGAAGTTGGTCCAGTGACCATTCGGAAACACCCATGTTTTCACATGTTTTTCCAACAATCCCCCACATGAATGCAATTGGCTGAAAATAAAATGCTCCTAAATGCATACGAGAGAAAACCGCAAGAGTTCACTGCATAAGGACAGGTAGCGCGCGCCTTGAACCTGCCGTAGTGACGTAAAATCTGATATGCTACTATTGGGTAGCCTTTAAGCCTTGAACCCTTTAGCGTTTGTGCATACCAGGGTAATGCGCACACAGTGTCCCCTCTACACCACTTACTAAGCCCTTTGGTTGTTGTCCATATTTGGCCGTGGACTGCCTTGGCAAAGTTCAACCGAGTGCTCTAGTGATTTAGCCCATGGCTCATCACATAGTATCGGCCATACACACTCGTCATAGGTGATTTCAAGTCAAGGGTGTCCTGACTCACCCCTCTCGACCTTCGAGATACTTGTTTTCATTAAGAGCCTCATGCTCACCCTTAAGATGGTCTAGGTCTATCACTCTTTCATCCTAGAAATGGGCTGGGAACTTAAGTTCCCGAGTGCTTTGTTCGGTCACCCCCACAGTTCGGTTTTCCCGTTGAACCCGACGCTGGAGAATCCAGTTCGGGTTGGGTTGCCTCTGAGGAGGTTTCCAGTTTAATGGGCTTCAACCCCATTCCCCTCGATGAAACTTCAACTCCTACCTGAGTCAAGCCTTTTGTAAATGGATCCGCTATATTGTCTTTAGATCTCACAAAATCTAAGGACACCACACCGTTAGCTAACAATTCTCTTACGGATTTATGTCTCCGACGAATATGTCGGGACTTTTCATTATACATATGATCCTGCGCCCGTCCAATAGCCGACTGACTATCGCAGTGCATGCTTATTGCTGGGACAGGTTTCGGCCACATTGGAATTCCTTCCAGAAAGCTTCTCAGCCAATCAGCCTCTTCTGTTGCTAGATCCAACGCTATGAACTCAGATTCCATAGTTGATCTAGCTATGCACGTCTGCTTGGATGATCTCCATGAGACAGCTGCTCCTCCCATCACGAACACATATCCGCTAGTGGATCGTGTACTGTTGGAATCCGAGATCCAGTTTGCATCAGAATACCCTTCCAGTACAGCTGGATATCTGGTATAATGCAACCCTCGGTCTGCTGTGTATCTCATGTATCTGAGAAGTCTCATGATGGCCTTCCAGTGTTCCTCATTGGGATTACTGGTGTACCTACTCAGTCTACTCACTGAGTTGGCTATGTCTGGTCTAGTACAGTTCATGATGTACATCAGACTGCCTATTATTCGAGAGTATTCCAATTGTCTCACACTCTCCCCAAAATTCTTTTTCAGGGTGGTTGAGATCTCTATCGGAGTTCTGGATGTAGCTCTACTATCTTTATCAAATTTGTCAAGCATCTGTCTGACATAGTGAGTTTGAGATAGCGCATATCCGTCTGATGTCTTGGTAATTTTCATACCAAGTATAACATCAGCGACACCCAAGTCTTTCATCTCGAATTTTTGTGACAACATTTTCTTAGTGGAGTTGATGTTATCAATACTCCCTATTATAATCATGTCATCTACGTAGAGGCAGACTACCACGTAGTCCTTTTCATTTCCTTTTACGTAGACGCATTTGTCACATTCGTTTATCCGAAAACCGTTTGATAGCATCACTCTATCAAATTTTTCGTGCCATTGTTTAGGTGCTTGTTTAAGTCCATACAAGGACTTCACAAGTTTACACACCTTGTGAGCTTTACCTGGAACCACAAACCCTTCCGGTTGTTCCATGTAAATTTCCTCTTCCAACTCACCATTCAAGAACGCCGTTTTAACATCCATTTGATGTATTTCCAGATCAAACAGTGCTGCGAGAGCAATGACTATCCGGATTGACGTCTTCCTGGAGACAGGAGCATAGGTGTCGAAATAGTCGACACCTTCGGTTTGTCTAAAACCTTTCACTACAAGCCTAGCCTTGTATTTCTCGATTGTTCCATCGAGCTTTCTCTTCCTCTTGAAGATCCACTTGTGTCCTAGTGGCTTACACCCGGGTGGTAGATCCACTAGTTCCCAAGTGTGATTTTGTAATATCGATTCAACCTCATTGTTGATCGCTTCCTCCCAATATTGGGCTTCCGGGGATGACATTGCTTGTTTGAATGTCGCCGGTTCGCCTTCTATCATGAAGGTTACAAAATCTGGACCGAAAGTCGTTTCCTTTCTAGCCCTTTTACTACGTCGAGGCTCTTCTTCTTCTTCCTCCAACGGTTCACTTGCCCCCACATTTTCCTCACTGTTTGACTCCTCAGTCTCTACAGTTACGGAAGACTTGCGGGGAAAGATCTCCTCGAAGAAAGAAGCTTCTCGAGCTTCGATGATAGTATCTGCATGCACATCGGGATTATCCGACTTGTGCACGAGAAAACGATAAGCACTACTGTTTTGTGCATATCCTATGAACACACAGTCTACCGTCTTTGGCCCTATTCTCGTTCTTTTAGGAAGCGAGACAAGGACCTTCGCGAGACAACCCCAAACCCTTAAGAATTTATAGCTTGGCCTATGGCCTTTCCATAGTTCATAAGGTGGTTTATCACGTTTCTTATGTGGTAGCTTGTTCAATACATAGTTGGCGGAAAGCAGCGCTTCCCCCCACATGTTCTGGGGTAACCCAGAACTTATTAACATAGCATTCATCATTTCCTTGAGCGTCCTATTCTTACGCTCGGCAACCCCATTCTGCTCCGGAGAGTATGGGGCTGTCGTTTGATGTATAATGCCATTTTCTGCGCATATCTGCGCAAACGGTGCTTCGTATTCACCGCCTCTATCACTCCTCAACATTTTAATCTTTTTATTGAGTTGATTCTCTACTTCGGTCTTATAAAGAGCGAATTTCTCTACCGCTTCGTCTTTACTTCTCATTAAGTAGACATAGCAGTATCTAGTACAATCATCTATAAACGTGATGAAATACTTTTTCCCTCCTCGCGTTTGTATAAACTTTAAGTCGCATACATCCGTGTGTATTAGACCGAGAGGTTCAGTACTTCGTTCAATATGTTGATACGAAGACTTGGTTAATTTTGCTTCAACACAAACCTCACATTTATGTTGTTTATCAAATACAAAATTAGGTAGTAGATTCAATGATATTAATTTCTTCATAGAATTAGCATTCACATGACCTAATCTACCATGCCATAAATTAAACGAATCGCAAGAATAAGCAAACGAAGTTTTATTGGCCACTTGGGCAACATTCACGATTACATTATTCTTGGTACTGGCCTTAGCCTTAGTACCCTCAATAGCTAACTCGGCTTTAGGAGCCGGAGTACCAACATTTAATTTAAACATGCCGTTGGTCATATAGCCACGGCCTACATACATTCCGTTTAAAGTGATTACAATTTTTGCAGATTCAAATACAAGTTTAAATCCTTTGTTCACCATCACGGACCCGGAAACCAGATTCTTGCGAATTTCCGGCACATGGAGCACGCCATTCAGTGTGAGCTCCTTTCCCGATGTCATCTTCAGCAGCACGGTTCCTTTTCCTTCCACCCTGGAAGTAGCCGAGTTCCCCATGAAGCAGCTCTCATTGTCCACGGCCGTATAGGTCTTGAACATCCATTTGCTGGCACAGATGTGACTAGTGGCGCCTGTGTCCAGCCACCATTCCTTTGGGTTGCTCCCCACCAGGTTCACTTCCGAGACCACAGCACTCAGGTGCATATAGTCCTGTCCAGCATCATCTCCTCCCTCAGCCACATTAGCTTGAGCAGGTGCCCTCTTCCTCCCTTTCCCTTGGAACTTCCTCTTTGGGGGGGGGGGGTTTGGGCTTGTCGGTGCGCATCTTACAATCCGCGGCACGATGGCCCGGTTTGTTCCACACAAAGCAGTCTCCCATGAATTTCTTCTTGAGAGAGGCACCGACTCCGCTGTCAAAGCGTTTCCGCTTAGACACAGCGTCCTCAACCACATGGGCCTTGGCAACCGCGTTGCCTGCTCCGCCACCGCCTTTCCTTCCGGATCGGCGGTTGCTTTGCTCAACATTGAGCCTCTCAATGAGTCCCTCCAAGGTCATAGCCTTTCGCTTGTGTTTCAGGTAGTTTTGAAACTCTTTCCAAGAAGGTGGCAGTTTCTCAATCATTAATGCCACTTGGAAAGGTTCGTTGATAACTAGCCCTTCAACCTCAAGCCTATGGTATATGAGTTGGAGTTCCTCAACCTGCTCGATAACACTCTTCCCATCAGTCATCATGTACTCGTGAAAGTCCGTGACGACAAATTTCTTTGCGCCAGCGTTATTCACTTTGTACTTTCGTTCGAGAGACTCCCAAAGCTCCTTTGCAGAAGCCTTGGGCTCGAATACACTGAAGAGAGTGTCATCCAGAGCACACAGGATGTAGTTCCGGCATAGGTAGTCGCCGTGTTTCCACGATTCCACCGACGAAACCGTCTGCACGTCCTCATCGTCCTCGCTTAGGACGGGTGCAGACTCCTTAAGAAACCGGGTCAGATTAAGGGCAGTTAAATAAAACAGCATCTTTTGCTGCCAACGTTTGAAGTTGTTGCCCCTAAACTTTTCCGGTCTCTCCAGTTGAGAGGTTGGCAACATTGGCATCGCCGGTGTTGCCGGAGCCTTGCCCTTTGCCCTGGCTGCAGCCACAAGCGCTGCCTTGGCCGCAGCCTTAGCAGCAGCCTGTGCTGCGGCCGCAGCCGCAGCCATAGCATCAGCCTCTGCCGCAGCAGCGTCGGCCGCAGCCTTTGCCGCAGCAGCTTCGGCCTCAGCCTCAGCCTGAGCCCCCCCACTCGCAGCGCTCGCATTGTTATGGCTATTGCCAATCACAAGTGCGCCCTGCACGTTTTCCGAAGAAACGGTGGGTATTTGATCCTCATTAGTCATCTGAAATGACAATATAAAACCGTTTAGTTTCTCGCAAGAAAACTAAATTCTTTATCGCAAATACTAATTATAACTTAATTAGATTGCTTCAAAAGAATAAAAACCAATGAAAGAGATTCTAGCGTGAAAATCAAATCACTTTTGATTTCACTAAGAATTCTTTATAGTATTCTAGAATAAAAAGATTAAAACCAATTCGGATTTATTCTATGTGCAAATTTCAATTTCTAGTAAACTAGCAATGATTTTGCGAGAATAAAAACCGAGACGTCAACAACAATAAAATAAAAAAGAAAAGTCCTTTCTTATTTCGAAAATAGAAAAACCAAAAAATGAGATTGTTTAAGATTGTTGATTTTGGTACTATTTCGAATACAATAATGAAAGGACAATAAATAAAAGAGACAAGAACGCAAAGGAAATAAACAATTTTATTTCTCACAATTGGAATATGAATTACAATTCCTGACTCAACAAATAAATAAAACTGCTGGACTGAAATAAAGAAACTGTCGGACTGTTTTAAAGAAACTGCCGGACTGGTTTTTACAGAAACTGCCGGACTGGTTTTACAGAAACTGCCGGACTGGTTTTAACAAACTGCCGGACTGGTTTTAAACAAACTGCCGGACTGGTTTTAAACAAAACTGCCGGACTGGTTTTAACAAACTGCCGGACTGGTTTTAAACAAACTGCCGGACTGGTTTTGAACAAAACAAACTGGACTGGTTTTAAAGCATAAAAAACTGCCGGACTGGTTTTTAACAAATAAAAAACTGCCGGACTGTTTTTTGTAAATACTGGAAATTACAGAACTGAAAAGTAAATAACAGAATCGAAAGACTGAAAGTAAACAGTACTGAAATGTAAATACAGAAAAGAAACAGTACAGGAAAGTAAATTACAGAAATGAAACGGTACTGAAATGAAATGGACAGAAAGTAAAAGACTGAAAAATAAATAACAGAAAGTAAAAGAAGAGGCAACTGCTGAGCAGTTTCCCTTAAACAATATTTCCCGAACCACCTTTAAAGGTTTCTGGTTTCGGGACTTTGTTCCCAAGGTACAACTTCTATCTCAGAGTGGTTCGTATGGAAACCGGCACCGAACCACAGGTCGAGCTGTTGGTGGTGCGGTTCTCTCTCACTAAGTGTATTCTTATGCTGTGAGTTGTGTGTATGATGGTGTGTTCAAATGAGAGGGGGAGGGCTGCCTTTTATAGGCTCTATAGAAACCGCAGCCATAATTGTGGTCATTAATTCCGGGAGTTACACCCACAGAATCCGCTCAATTTAATTCTGAAACCGCAGCATTTAATCTCATTCATTGCTGACGTTTCTCTTGCTGGAAACTCTAGGGACTCCTTTTGTATTTTATACAAAACTCCCTATTCGGATTTGGACCCAAGACCCAATACCCAAGACCCGAGACCCGAGACATTTCTCAAATCCCAAATCCCAAATCTCAAAGTTAATATTATAACCCCTGGGTTCGATCCTGTCCACTTTTAAAAAAAAAAACGTGTCAAAGTTAATATTAATTATGAAAAATGGCTTATTTTTCAAATTATAGTAATCCTTTCGATGTTAAAATATTGTTTGTCTGTTAAATAATCACAAACAAATACTTTTACTTAAAAGAACATTAAACATTTTAATCTGACATTCAAAATTTTAAATAATCATGACCTATCCCTCAATCTCTAATCAAAAGTTAATGGCAATGCCAATGTTTGTACGAAGAATAAAGGCTCAACAACCTTATTTGAATCACATTAAATACAATACTTATATAAAGTTGATGTAAATGTTTTCAAATTAAATTAATGCATACTTTAAAGTATTTAAATACTTTGTAAATGGCTCTCTTTTAAATTCAATACAAAGTTAAATACATACTTACATCAGAAGTTTCTCATTTAGTTTCTGGCTAAGTACGCAGTAACGCTATAGAGTCAGACTGACTCAAACAAACTGATTTGTCAGACAGTCATTAATATAATTTTTAGAATTCTTTTGACACCCCAAGAAAAGCAAAAATAAAAACTCAAATATAATACTTATGAAACCCTAGTTGAGACTAAACTAAATTTAAATATTAATTAAAAATATTTAATTTTTTTTAATGATTTTAATATATTTTATTTGACTATTCAACAAAATAAAAACTCAAACATAATATTATAGAACCCTATTTGAGACTAGCCTAAATTTAAATATTAATTAAAAATATTAAATAAATGGCCGAATAACATACTTTTAAATTTCGTAATGAAAATAAAATTATAAATTTACATTGATGACTGGTGTGTTAAGAGTCTGGTTGAGTCTAGCTGGCTCATTAGCATTATTAATTACCTATTGTAATATAGATACTCCTAATAATTATATATACTACTAGTTTTAAATAGAAAACTATAACAGTGGAAAAAAAAAGAAAAATATTAATTACCTATTGTAATATATATAGGACTAATTAAACAAAGTGCTAGTTCTAATCATGATAGTTCAAATCACAAAACTATTTCTCATGTATAATAATTGCATGTTTCTATTTGGCTTCAGCAAACACTTAAATCTTAATCTGATTTCATCATGCTCTTCCTCTGTGATTAACTTTGTATTTATTGATCGAAATCAATTTACACACCGAGCACTGGTATTCTTCAATACAGTGGACATGACCTTGTTAATTTTGTATGTCGCTTTCAAGACAAGTCGTTATTCTTAACCTCGCTTTAGAGTTTTCGGTTTTTGCCTGCTACAGATTGCTGCTGTTGTACTATATGTTTCGTTAGCAAGCTGATGTTGTTACTAAGTTTCACGAGTCGCATGTTTATGTAAACTTTTTGCTCAGGCTAGTATATACCTTTTCAGATAAAAATGACTTCATCAAACCGAGATTGGGCCGGTCTTCCAGAACACAAACTAGGTATTACGGTGATAAAGTTTTGTTTGCTCTCAGATTGTTTCTTTTTTCCCACTGTTTGCTTAAAATGGCGCAATATCAATTCAAGTGGGAAAACCTTTTTCGATATTTTAAGGTATCTCTCGTAGAAAACGTTCTAATGCAGAAGAAAATAAGGACAAAGGAGGGGTTTATACAATGTTCTGAATCGATGTACCCAAAAATTTCAACTGTAATTACCTTGTAAGTACAGGTTTATCGGTTCCTTCCATGATTAGTTACTTTGGTTAGATAATAACTTAGTTATAACCCTTTTAATCAATGGTTGTATGTATCTTCAGGTTTCAAAAATGCTTCTCAAGTATTTGAAGAGGAGTGGAATAAAGAAGAACGTACGTATAGATTTTTATCTAAAAAAGTTCAAAAAAAACAACCGAGCCCCATAAAAAAATTTGAGAAGTTCAAAATGTGGTCATCTATCACGACATGTCAAAATTAGCATACTACAAATCAGACTAAAATCGTTGAGTTTTTATTGATCTCATTGCCGGAAAAATGTTATTTCTTTACTGATATAATTTGCTACAAAGGTTGTATATATACTGTTACTCTAAAGAACTCTTAAGACTAGACTTTCATAGCAAAATCGCCAAAATTGTTGTCCCTGCAAGCAAGAGAGAATGTGGTGGCTACGATCATCACAAGATGGAGAACTGTTACTCATCAATTGATTTTGGAATGTTTTTAGAAAGAGACAACGATTCTTATTTCGACAAAACGTTTTCGTTTCAAGGTTTTTAAGCGAGTATATTCAAATGAAAAGGAATGTAAAGGTATTTGTGTCTGAAGTAAGCCTCAATATATGCTTGCTGGACTTATTTGAACTTGTTCAAGATTATCGAATTTTGTACTTGTGTAATTTCATTCAAAAAACATGAAAATTCAGAAGCAATTTCTAAACGAACTTTTTGGCATATGGCACTGCTGGTGCCGAGAGAGAACACATTTTGTAACCGAGAACAATATCAGGATTTGATTTGTTATAAACCTGTCTGCTACTACTATAAACCATTGCCAGTTCTTGTAGAGTCATTCTCATAGCTAGAGAGGCATGAAAAAATCAATAATATTTTCACCGAAAAGATAAAAAAGAAAGAAAGTTCGACTTGGTTCATAACTTGCACATGTCCCCTAACTTTCTTTCACTTTATTGATTCAAATCCACTTAACCAATGCATCAAAAAAACCTTGAATTTCAACAGACTTCCCTTGTTATCGTGAACTTAGATAGTTGTTTTACGCGGCTTAGTAATCATTTCTAGGTTATTGACATTCCAACCCTCTTGAGCACTAAGAGTTTCTTCTGATCCAACAAATTGACTACCGCTGCTCGTTTAATGTGCAAGCACAAAAGTATTGGAATGCACCTTACTCGTGAAAACCTAAATCGTCTTCGAGCAAGGTGTTTTACAGTACAATGGACCAAATTCGTCGTTGTTTTCTACAATATGGAATGTCTTAAGGAAAAATCTTGACCACATTTAATTAAAAAAAATTGTCGGAAATCTGATTTTTAGCATACATTGTACTTGAAAATAGTTCGTAAATATTTCTACATAGTTCAAGTTTCGATATTATAGCATTTAAGCCATTAGAATTGTGTACATTAACTACTTATTGTTGGTGAAACGAAACTCGGGACAAGTGTGAGTTAACTTGATTTCCACGACTCAACCACTTTAGCCAACGCAACAAGAGACGATCCATCCGAACCCATCGCTGCCCTCGCACATTTACTAGCTTCCTTTGCTTTTGCCCTGACCCTCTCCCCTTCCTCCGAGTCCATCAACTCAATAACTCGCTTTGCCACCTCATCAGCTGTAACAAATCCCTCTTTAGACTCCTTCATCGGCAACGCCAATTCCAATTCTTCTACCAAAAACACCCTGTTAATCCTTTGTTCCGCATAAAGCGGCCAAGCCACCATAGGCACGCCAGCACAAACCGCTTCCAGCACAGAGTTCCAACCACAGTGGGTCACAAACCCGCCCACCGAGACATGGTTCAACACCGCCACTTGTGGGGCCCAAGATTTTGCTACGAAACCCATATCCTTTGTCCGATCTAAGAAACCCTCTGGGAGCAGCAAATCTAGGTCCGGGTCAAGTGGTACGAGATAGTTCTTGCTTTGGTCGATCGACGGTGGAGGTCTAACCACCCAAATGAATCTTTTTCCGCTTTTTTCTAACCCTATGGCTATATCATGCAACTGCTCCTTTGAAAGCATGCCTAAGCTTCCAAAGGATAGATACACGACGCTTCGACTAGGCTGCATATCTAGCCACTTTAAACACTCCTCCCTATCACCACCATGTTGTCGATTATGAGAGGCAATCAAGGGTCCTACGCAGAACACCGGCGGAGTCGGACTATGAGGGACACAAGCCCCATCATGTATAGATTTAAGAGCTCTAGGTTCAAGCGACTCGAAAGTGTTAACGATGATTCCATCAGATTTCAACATTTGGGTAAAAAAGTTCAAGAAGTATGGGTATGTCAGGAGGCTCCTATCTAGCATCGATAGGGGCATATCGGAGGAAGGTATAGGAGGTAAACCGGGAAAATGTAGAACCGTGTTGAGATCTTTAAAGCTTTTAGTCGTGTTTTGGTGAACCGTGGGTGTGTAAAGGTAACAAGCAAGGCAATTTGCTCCAGATGAAACGAAATAGAAGGTAGGGATACCAAGTTCCAAACTTATATCGAGAGCATCGGTGCAAAAAAGGTCGAGAATGAAAGAGGCGATAGAGGTGGAGACAGAGAGACGTACAAGGGCGTCACGAACGTTAGGTGCATTGAGACGGAGGTAACTAAATCGAGCAGCTGTCATAGACGGATACGAGTCGAGGGTTAAGGGAATGGTTGGGAGGTCATAGAAGGTGATGGAAGGTGAAGTAGCGGTGACATGACGTATGTATGGAGACGTTGATCCTGTATTGAACGGCGGAGTCGAGTTGAGGATAGTGATAGTGAAGGAAGGGTGGTGGTTGAGTATGAGCTTGCCTAGCTCCACCATAGATATGAGGTGGCCTATATCTGGTGAAGGATACATAACTATAGTTGCCATTTCCTCTAGAAAGCTAGTGCAAGGAAAATATGATGATAAAAAAGAAAGATGCAATTCAATAACGTTAAGCAAACATTAAATAGAAAACTAATAAAGGTGCATCCAAACTTTAAATAAAATATGATATGAGGACAAAGGATGAAGATATGATAGATATTGGAAAATGGGGTTAGATGAATTTTAAATTAAAATGGTACAGATTAAACAAACCAGTTGTTAAAAAAATGTATTAAATCAGTAAATATTAGTAAAATACTACAGTAGTAAACAATGACTTTCCTGAATTTTCTTCTTGTTTTGTCATGAATCACGATGGTATCTTTCCTCACCAAGGGGCATAGAGTAACTTGGTAATGCAGAAAAAAATAAAAAAAAAATACTCATGCACTTCAACAACCAATTGGCAGATGGTACTAAAAAGTTGTAGGTTGAAGTTTTAATATTGCTGTTGCTGAAGTTTCAATAATGCAGAGAACGATTTCTCACCTATTTTTATATTTAAAAAATCAATCCGTCGACCTGACATATACCTATCGTAAATTCACTTATCATGAGTTTTAATTGTTAATATTAAATGATAACAATTTAATAATTGTGTCATATTACATGGTATATTTACCTAATCAAGTGTTTTGATTGTTATTAATAATATATTTAACATTTTTTTAATGAATATTTAAATTTAGGGTAGCCTTCTAATTTATTTTTATTTGAGTTTTTAGTGGGTTGAATTTTATATTTAACATTTTTTTTTAATTAATATTTAAATTTAGGGTAGGTTCAACTAGGGTTCTAGTATATTTTTATTTATGTTTTTAGTGGGTTGGGTTTTATATTTTAATTTTTAATTTTTTGTTAATTAATATTTAAATTTAGGGTAGACTCAAATAGGATTCTAGTATATTTTTATTTGAGTTTTTAGTAGATTCTATTTTTATTATGTGAATATTTATATTTTGATTTATAAAATTATATAATTTTATGTATATTTGGACGGATAAATATGTACTTTATTAGCCTATGAAGTGTGTAAGTTGTGTATAAGTTATGAGTCTAACCTATGAATTGTGCGATTAGGAAAATCCACGGGTTGAATATTAGCAATAACAACACTCTTTTTTAAAATACAATTATGGTTTATTCATTTTTTTTTTAATTTGTAGTTGTATTTTTTATTATCAATATTTATAATACATTACTCATATATTTAAACTTATATAGACTTATAATAGTGTTTGTATAAGTATGATTAGACAAAACAACTTATCCAGGTAAGAGTTTTTTGGATCATAATGGCATCAATCTTATGGAATGGGGACAAAAAACAAAAGTGGCAGTTACCTATACACCAACATATTTAATATAAACATAGAAATTGTTTTTTGCTTCTCACACAACGATAATTATTGAATGTAGACGCACATAAATTTGTCATAAGTAGGCACACAAAAAAGCAAATAAATGGAAAAGGGGTATCTGACTGTGTAAAACATAGTCAGAAAAACTGTGTTTATATTTGGACCGTCCGGTCAAATTATCCGACGGTTCAGACCTAAACACAGTTTTCACAATCAGGGACACCTCTTCCCAAATAAACATACTCCATAAAATAACAAAAGACCATAAGAAAGGAAATAGTTACTAGGAATTTTAAAAAGCAGGTAGTAGAAAAGAATTACTTATATTATGCCAACAATGTTACTTCACAAAGTAAATACCAATAGGAGATTTTTAAGTAAAAGTTTCCCTAATAAGGCAAACAAAGATGAAACCAAAGAAAAGTAACACATTGTTCAACAGAAAAATGATTTCCCTTACACGAACAACAAAAATTAAGCCAGTGTTAATCAGTGAACTGGTTTCTTCTAATGCCCCTTGCTTACAAGTTACATTGATCCGAATATAGAAAACTGCTTCAGCAAGTTAGCAATGCCACATGATATTTACCAGCATAAGCACAGCTCTCGGAATCAGAATATGGTAACGGAAGTATATTTAAAATCTAACCAATCCCTCTTACATATTGGTCAAGAGTTGAATTGAAAAGCTCAGACCTGCACCACAAACAACAATTTTATACAAAATTAGTGTGTAGAATATTTAAGAGTAATGCCAACCATGAATTAAATTAAAAGATCCTCGCTTCTTTTTCAACGATTTAAATTATGTTGGTTGCTGGAAAAACCAGTTTTAAAAGTATTAAAAGGGTAAAAATAACTAGTAACAATTGATGTAAGAGGGGATATACATGAAGCTTATAACATGTGGTCTTTTTCAAAAGAAACGGACCAGGAATAGCTGTGATTGATGTTTAGTGGTAGAAAGGAAAATGCTAGAGAAAATCGTGAATAACTTTTTCAATAAGTTAACAAAAATGATAACGTTTGTAGTAACTCACTTTATTGGAGATCCGGGTGAATAGAGAGGGTTTTTTACCACGTACTCAACATACAGATTGTAAATATACTTCAGAGATTCCCTTAGATCGCCTGTCTTGGGATGAGTGACTAGTATAATCTGCATCAAAGATATAGAATTTTGCATCAGGTATAGACGGAGAGGGAGAACATGCCAATAAGATATTTTCGACATTAACCCACAAAAGTGAATTCATTGCAAAACATTGTCACAAAAACGGCTATGCCTCTCATTTTTATAGAATTCGATACCTCTTGCTACAACTGATTAACAAATTCATGACACGTCTGATTAGACATCACTATATTCAAGTTCTCTGAAGTTAGGGTGAAGTTCAATGTTACAAGTTGAAGCAAGTTTAAACATATCATGGGAGATCAAAGACAAAAAGAAACACAAATGAAAATTCAAAAACCCAATTGCCATAGGGGTTAAAAACTTAAAAGTCAACATCAACTAATAACACGACCAATCACAGAACAAGTAGTAAAAGATTTCAAACTTCATGCACAACATAATTAGATGAGCTAAAACCTATAATTCACAAGGAAAATGCTTGTCTTCTTGGATTGCACTGATCCAATTAAAGGAATAATAGTAACTGGCTAACTGCTATAGAAATTTGAACCTTTAATCAAGCAACGATTCCCCATGAAATAAAATGTTATAACTGCCTTTTACAAAGTAAATAGATTACCTTTATACCAGATGGGCTCTCCATAAAGCTAAGTTTGTAGGTATTAGTTCGAAAGCTATGAAATGAACAACCTTGCCCTGGTAGCTGAGGAACCCCAAGATTACCTTTCTCTGCACTGTTAAAAGAATGATATAATGTCAATTTGAGTAACTTTTAAAGATCATACGAGGGCATGGTAAATTGGTCATACACCACCATGTTTTTCAAGCTAATGTGATAAAATAAGAACACGAGTTGAAAAAAAAACATTCAGTGTGTACTAAGCATTAGATTGCAATGCAAATCAGTGAACTAGAAGTTCAGTTATCATGGAAATTGTGGTTACCAAAAAGATGATGTGTTAGTTTGGCTGCATTTAAAATTAATAATATCCGTCCTCCTTTAAAGATTTCCAGCTTTGAAGTTATGAATCTGAATACACATCAGTTCATAATATAGTAATGAAAACTCGGTCTTATAAGCTATAGTCAAATATAAACTCTGAATTAATTAAAAAGTTAACTCATGGAGCAATCATCCTGCAACAAACCCCAATCGATCTCCGTTTCTATATGAATCACAACTCATAAGCCATACATTGCATTAACATACAGATTCAAGGGGTAGTGATGTACTCCATATAGCTTCTGTAACTAACTTCCCTTGCTTTCATTCACAATAAGCAAAAGATCCTAAACTCAAATGCATTCATCAAACAGAAATGATTCAAAAACACTAGGATATACAAATATCCGAATTGAAGAAATAAACCCTGTGGGATATATCATCCAGTGAGAGATTAGAGTGAGGAAAGGACACCAAATGCATAATGTATAACTTGTCTTCTCATCTTTATGGTTTAATCAATTATCCATAAGTGCCTGTAACTATGTTTGCTTAGGCTTTGTTTACTGGGAGCTGCTCTATGAAACACGGATACTTCGAAAATGCTAACGTACCCCTACCATACCGGGTTCGTACTGTGTCCGGTACTTTTGGATACATACCGGGTACTTATATATTCAAGGATAATATAATTTAATTAAGACATATTGTTAGGTAAAGATTCAATATGCCCATATATCACAATGGGATATTAAAGGTATATGAAAATATTTGAGAGTGTTTTGATATATTTTCTCAACTATATCTTTTTGTTTCATTCGGAGGTTGTATAAAAATATAAGTATTCAATTTTAGCATATACATGTATCCGCACCGGACTGCATTTGTACCACAAACAAGTAGTAGTGCTTCATAGGAGCCGTTATTTTCAAGGTCTTTTGATTTAAAATGTGGCATCCAGTTGGCTACTCATATAGCAAAGAACTAGCATAGTTGTAACTTTTAAGCAAAGAAGCTAGCCTTTTCAAACTAAGAAAATACCTTAGATGGATCTAGCTTCATACATCTATATTTTAAGTGAAGAAAACCTCAGGTCAAAACTAAGGAGCCAAATTTATGTCAATTTTCAAACAAACTAGCTAGCTCAAAAGCATTCCCCAAACAAATCCTGAACCTTTTTTGCATAAAAAGGAATGTATAATTCTACAGATCTATCTTGTTTTATTTTCCTTATTCTTAAAAAGCTAGTTCTTTCCTTACTACCAGCCAAACCCCTTTATTTTTCTTCCTCACCCAATAACTGCCTAATCAACACTCGCGTATACTTAAACAGCTTCATCAATATTTATATACAGGAGTTCAGAAAAAACATGTACTCAGTAGTAACCATCTTGGCATTGTAGGACTCAGTAGTAACCATCTTGGCATTGTACATACACACAAAAATACACCAATATATATAAGTGAAAACTTCTATCTCCAAACTTTTACAAAATAAGGAAAGGCTAGATGGATCTAGCTCAGAACTTCTATCTGCTTTATTCTGAAAAATACAACAAAAACTTAAGGGGCATATGCATGTCAACTTTCAAGCAAACTACGTTGAGCTTATAAACAACCACCCAACAAGTCCTGAGATTTTTGTTATATGACTGTATGACATAACAAGCAATAAAGTTCAATTAATGGCTGTTCCACTTTTCTTTTTTTCTTGTTCTTAAATCGCTAGTCCTTTAGTTAAAGTATACCACCAACCAAATCCTTTAAATGGTTTCCCCTCAACCTATAATTCCTAAATCAATAGCAGCACATACCCACATATCTTCATCAATACATATAGGTATTGAGAAAGAAACCAGTGGCAGAAACCGAGATTCATAAATGGAGGGGATAAAATTTATGTTGATAGTTTTTTCTTATTATGCAGGAGGGCGAATAAGGCAATCGACACATTTCCGTATGATGCATGGTAAAAATCATTTTTGCCCCTCAATATGCGGGGGTTGTAACCCCTTTTAGCTACTCCTAGTTATTATAGGTCCATTTTGGTAGTGCACATAAACACCAATGTTTAATGTAATTTTTATACACGCAATACATGAATGATGACTAATAATAAAGAAAGAAATACTTACTTAGTGGGATCCATTTTGGCAGTAAGCGATTTAAGAGAGAATAGCAGACCAAACATGAGCTTATGATCTTGCTGTGAACTTAGGGTTCGTAGTGGTCTGTTCCACTCCCTATACAACAAGCACACTCCATTACGGTTGAATACATACATCATATGCGCGTTGTTTCCGGCTGCTGCTGGCAACGCCGGTGACGGCGTTGTTATCTCCGATCCTCCAAAAAACTGCATTTCTCCTTTACCCTAGAACCTAACTGAAGATGTATATAGATCAAATCAGAGGATAATCATCAAGTACAACCAAGATGGAAGAAAGTTATATGCAGATAGTTAGATATGTGTGATGGGACACTGGATCAGATATATATTTAAGTCTGTACCCCAACTTACACTTGTTATCAGTTTCATATGCTAAATTAAAATTTTCTAACTATAATTATGGGTAATACTTAAAAATCCAATCTTTTTAACTAGGTAGGTGCTGAAATTCCACCGAGACGGCGTTGTTATCTCCGATCCACCGAAGAATCACATTATCACTTAACCCTTATTCCTAAAACCTAATTGACAATGTTTATAGATGGGATCAGTGGATAACTAAAAAGTACAATTGAGTTGAATTCAAGTTATATAGAGAATGAGTTAGGTATGCTTCGATATTAAACCAGAAATGTACCCCAACCTACAAATTTTATGAATTTCATACCCTAAATTAAAATTTTCTTTTTTAAAATAATGGGTAACACTTAAAAGTCCAATCTTTTTAAATAGGTACCAAGTGCTAAAATCCCACCCCGAGATGGCGTTGTTATGTTCAATCCTCCGAAAAACTGCGTTTCCCTAAAACCTAAACGAAGATGTATAGATCGGATCAGAGAGTAATTATAAACTACAATTGAGTTAAATAAAAGTTATACAGAGAACTGGTTTGTTATAATTGGATACTTGAGCAGAAAAAAACAGTTTAGTTAATATGTTACCCCAACTAACACTTTTCATCAATTTCATACCGCCAAATTAAATTTTCTGTAAATCTAAAATATGGGAATCGCTTAAAATCCAATCTTTTGATCTGGGTAAGTGGTGACATTTCACCAGGAGAAGAATTGCATTTTCACTTCACCCTAAAAGATAAATACCAGTCACTAGAGGAGATCAAATAAAAAATTGTATCGGAAGGTAAAAATCCATTCCACAATAAGAATTAAAATAATCTCAAAGCGGTTTGAATGGGGACTATGATAACCGATACTCAAGCTTTCGACTTTACAAATAAACCCTAAACCAAAATCGTCTTCGAGCAAATGTTTTACAGTACAATGGACTAAATTAGTCTTTGTTTCTACAATATGCAATGTTTAAGGAAGAATCTAGACCACAGACGAAACTGGGGATACAGCCCCTTCTCCCTTCTCATTTTAATTAAAGAAAATTGACAAAAACAAATTGTACTCCATAGTTCAAGTCTCGATATTATACAATTTTAGCCCTTAAGAGTTGTGTACATTAACTACTTATTGTGGGAACAATGAAACTCGGGACAAGTTTGAGTAACTGGATTTCCATGACTCGACCACTTTAGCTAACGCAATAAGAGACGATCCATCCGAACCCATTGAGGCTCTTGCACACTCTCTAGCTTCCTTTGCTTTTGCCCTAACCCTCTCCCCTTCTTCCGAGTCCATCAACTCATTAACTCGCTTCGTCACCTCGTCAGCCTTAACAAATCCCTCTTTAGACTCATTCATTGGCAACGCCAATCCCAATTCTTCTACCAAAAACACCTTGTTAAGCCTTTGTTCCGCATACAACGGCCAAGCCACCATAGGAACGCCAGCACAAACCGCTTCCAGCACAGAGTTCCAACCACAGTGGGTCACAAACCCGCCCACCGAGACATGGTTCAACACCGCCACTTGTGGGGACCAAGATTTCGCTACGAAACCCCTATCCTTTGTCCGATCTAAGAAACCCTCTGGAAGCAGCGAATCTAGGTCCGGGTCAAGTGGTATGAGAAAGTTCTTGTTTTGGTCACTCGACGGAGGAGATCTAACCACCCAAATGAACCTCTTTCCGCTTTTCTCTAACCCTATGGCTATACCATGCAACTGCTCCTTTGAAAACATGCCTAAGCTTCCAAAGGATAGATACACGACACTTCGACTAGGCTGTGTATCTAGCCACTTTAAACACTCCTCCCTATCACCAC
Organism: Primula veris; assembly: GCA_963682055.1. Taxonomy (NCBI): domain Eukaryota; kingdom Viridiplantae; phylum Streptophyta; class Magnoliopsida; order Ericales; family Primulaceae; genus Primula; species Primula veris. Next base: position 1,461,511 of record OY821742.1, read on the forward strand.
CATGTTGTCGATTATGAGAGGCAATCAAGGGTCCTACGCAGAACACCGGCGGAGTCGGACTATTAGGGACACAAGCCCCATCACGTATAGATTTAAGAGCTCTAGGTTCAAGCGACTCGAAAGTGTTAACGATGATTCCATCCGATTTCAACATTTGGGTAAAAAAGTTCAAGAAGTATGGGTATGTCAGGAGGCTCCTATCTAGCATCGATAGGGGCATATCAGAGGAAGGTATAGGAGGTAAACCGGGAAAATGTAGAACTGTGTTGAGATCTTTAAAGCTTTTAGTCGTGTTTTGGTGAACCGTGGGTGTGTAAAGGTAACAAGCAAGGCAATTTGCTCCAGATGAAAAGAAATAGAAGGTAGGGATACCAAGTTCCAAACCTATATCGAGATCAGCGGTGCAAAAAAGGTCGAGAATGAAAGAGGCGATAGAGGTGAAGCCAGAGAGATGATGGAGGGCGTCACGAACGTTAGGTGCATTGAGACGGAGGTAATCAAATCTAGCGGCTGTGCTGGATGGATACGAGTCGAGGGTTAGAGGGATGGTTGGGAGGTCGTAGAAGGTGATGGAAGGTGAAGTAGCAGTGACATGGCGTATGTATGGAGACGTCAATCCTGTATTGAACGGCGGAGTGGAGTTGAGGATGGTGATAGAGAAGGAAGGGTGGTGGTTAAGTATGAGCTTACCTAGCTCCACCATTGATATGAGGTGGCCTATATCTGGTGAAGGATACATAACTATAGTTTTCATTGCCTCTAGAAAGCTAGTGCAAGGAAAATATGATGATAGAGGAGCAAGATGCACTTTGATACTGGTAAGCAAACATTAAGTAGAAAATTAATGAGAGCATTAAATCTTTTAATAAAGTATGCGTGTTGATATGAGAACAGAGGAGGAAGATATGGTAAATATTGGGAGGGGTGCTGGATTTTAAATCCGATGGTACAGATTAAAACAGTAGGGAAACGAGCTGTATTAAAACTTAAATATTAGTACTACAATATCATTCCTGATTTTTTTTTTAATTCTTTTGTCATGATATCTTTCCTGACCAATTACACAACTATTTAATGCAAAAAAAAAAATGCCCATGCACTTCAACTGGTAATTAGTCTAATTGGCAGATAGTTGACCAAGAAGTTGTAGGTAGAAGGTTCAATAATTGCTGATATAACTGGCCTATAGGCTATAACCAACATGATAATATAAACATAGAGATTGTTTTTGCTTTTCACAAATAATAATGATTGATGTAGAGGCACAACAAACTGGCTTTTGAAGTTTGAATCGTTCGTACATTTCGACGTGTTACGGGATTTTGTCATAACTAGGCACACAAAAGGAGCAAATAAACATACTCCATAAAATATAAAAGACCAAAAGAAAGGAAAAAGTTACTATTAATTGCAGGAATTGTGAGAACTTAGTTCCATGGGATAATGGTGAAGACTTACAAAAGCAAGTAGCTGAAAAGAATTATATTATGCCAACAATGTTACTTCAGAAAATAAATACCAATACGGGATTTAAGTGAAATTTTTCCTAAATAAGGCAAAAAAAAACAAACAAAAAACTTAAACTTGTACCCCAACTTATACCTAATCATCAATTTTCAACTTTTAAATTAAATTTTCACTAAATCTAAATTATGGGTATTGCTTAAAATCCAATCTTTTGATCTGGGTAAGTGATGAAATTTCACAGGGAGAATAATTGAATTTTCACTAAACCCTAAAAGATAAATGCAGATATGGATTGATTAAATCAGATAAAAATTGTGAAGTACAATTAAGTTGAATTAAAGCTACTGAGAAGAATCGTTTTTTACAAATATATAATAGAATCAGAATAAATAAATTAATGAAATAGTGATGATTTACCTGGAGAAGCTAGAGAGGGAGAGAGAGAGAGAGACTGTGATTTATTTTGAGAAAAATTGTATTATTTGTATTATTGTTATATATAAATAATTTGAGAAAAATGATAAATGTATTTTAATTTAAGTAAAATGCAAATAACAGCATATGGTTTGGGTTTTTCTCAATTAATACCAAGTAATTTTACTTTTTGCAAAATTAGCTCCCATATAAGATCGAATGTTAAATTTGGGATGATGTGTTACTTTTTAATTGTGTCAACGAAATAACGTGTAATTTTGACCGGTAATTATATTTGTGTAAATTGCCAAAAATAAAATTTCAAAATCTAGTCATTTATTTAAAGGGTTACATTTTTAATTTGTCTTTTGAAATTTTCATTTTGGAAATTTTGAAAACGAGTTTTTGGTCGCTCAAAATTGCACACAGTATCATATAATACAATTATACAATTCGAGAACGAGGAAAAATAAGTTTAAAAACTATACTACCAGTGGTTAACAATTTACGTACTGTAGTATCAATTTTTACAATTAAGATACTAATATACAAATTATGTCATAATTAAGTGCCTGACATGACAAATTAAGTGCGCAAATAAAGAGGTATTTTATTAGAGTAAAAATATTTTTATTCATCATGCACCCCTCTCACACTTTATTAGAGTATTTTGGGTAATATGGTAACTTTGTTCCAAGTGTTAAAACTTCGATTAAATATCGTCTGGTGAGGAGTGAACGTATCATTTTCGAATTCAAATTACGACCAAATAGATTTTTTAAGAGAACCTTGTATCATTTGGGCAAATAGTTTGGATTAAAAAGTATCAAGATTCTGTATCCAAACTCACAAATTTACTTGGTTTGTCCATGTTCATTGTTTGTTTTAATTAAATCCTACTTTGTTCAAAGATATTACTTAACGAATTAAATTTTATTCTCCTTACAAATGAACCTGCTTGATAGCCTTACAACTCAGCTTAGACAATTCAAGTTACTGACTTTTGTTTTAAACCGATCCGATTCAAGTTACAATTTTTAGACATGAAACGAAGTACAAGCACTTGATATCTTAGACCTACAGCATAATCTTGATGAACTTCTGTTGTTGCTACCTTGCTAAATTTCCGGAGATATAATCAAAATCTTCCAAGATCGTACAACTTGTCATGTTTGTACCTTCTTCGCTAGCTGTGTCACCGATTAAAATACCTTTGAGAAAGGAGTTCACCGTTAAAACAGGATCGGGCTTCGAAAACATTGCACCAGACTTCTTAAGATCTTGCCAGGCCTCCTGCAATTGCAATGAATATCGAAGACTATCAAGAACATTTTCCATCGAGGGACGCTCAGATCCCACATTACGCGTACATTTTTCCGCAATCTTGACATATTCATTCAAACACTCTGGAGTTATTTCATTAATTAGTTGAGGATCAATGATCTGATCAAGGGTACCTATTTCCATGTTAGTGTTGAACCATCGGACAAGATTCACCTGTTCCGGATCCCTTGAATGAATCATTGGTTGTCTTCCACAAAGTAGTTCCAATAAAATAGATCCAAATGAGTACACATCTGATTTTACTAAGAATCTTCCACTTAGAATATGTTCGGGATCCATATATCCCACTGTGGCTGCTGCTAAAGGATCAAAAGATGTACTTTGTAGATCTCGCGGTAATATAGTTGAAAACTCCAAATTTGTAATTTTGGCGACCCAATCTTGATCCATTAAAATATTTGTTGGCTTGAGATTCTGGTGAATAATTGGCTGCTTTACACCGGAATGTAGATAGTGAAGTCCCCTAGCAGCACCGATACAGATCTCGAGCCTTGAATATCCCTTCTTTCCACCTTTTAACAGCGACTTGAATATTCCCATATTATCAATGAGGCCTCTGTATACGGTGCCATATCCAACACTTTCCCTAAGAAACTAGGTCTTTGTCAAAATTGTTTGTGGCAAATAGCATCTCTTTTAGAGTAAAGCTTCGTAAGACTTGCATGGCTTCGGCCGTTAAAGGATCCTTATTCAATTTCTTTAACAGTTTATTTTTACTTTGATTTAATAAGTCAAGCCTCTTCTGTCCGTAAACTCTACCGCCAGAGAAACATTTTGCGAAAGTCGAAGGCACCTTGGTGACAATTCTCTTCCCTGGAGGTGGAGGCATAGTGTCTGATTTAGCGCAAACTCGAGGCTTCTTGCCACCTCAGTCATGGTGGGTCTTTCTTGCGGATGACTATGTCAGCATCTGTTTGCAATCTCTGTAAAGATCTTTAGATTATTACTCGATATCTGCCCCGTTAACGAAGGATCAACTATCTGAGTTACAATTCCTTTTTTCATACATTGTTTCATACATATAAGAAAATCGCTTATATGTATTTTGTGCAAAAAATATAGAAAATAAAACCTAATCCGGTTTAAACTGAAACGGAGAATTTACTTGCTGGGAAGAACTTTTCTCTTTAATCATGTCAGGACCAAGTATTCAGAATAGAAAAGTGTAAGCATGTAAATTAGATGCTAATTATAAGCCTTAAAATCACTCGCATCAGTTACCTTACATTACCAATTTACCTTAAATGTGAGTATATTGTTCTAAAATTGTATACGCATCAGTTTACTTATCCATTAATTTAAATATACATGAACTCAAATATCCCTCAAATATAAGTGATTAAAATGTTCGCTTATAATTAAAATAATAATTTATCTCTCTTACTTTTCTATTATTTTCTCTCATTTATTTATACTTTTCACATATAAATTAATAAAAGAACAAAAATATGAGTTGTATACGATAGAAAAATTTATAAAAAAACTGATAATTTGTATAAAATAAAATGTTTCCTTATAAGTTGTAAAAATTTACTTTTTACTTTAAATACGAGAAAAATTGTAACTTATTTAATGTGGTTGCTCTAGTAAATTAATTTGCGTTGAAAAAAAATGATAGAAGCATATTAAGAGAGAAGTTACATGAACATCAACTTGGACACTTTTTTTGTAAAAACGCTTCAAATCAAGATTTGGCTGATGCAAATCTCCACGGTTTTATGACGGGAACACAGATATGCGTCTTGTTTTTTTTCCGAGATGTATAATGACATGTTTTGTCTTGAGAGTGTAAGGAAACTGATGCGTTTACTCTGGTATAATGCACTGATGCCATTCTGAAATTACACTCTCAAGTTCTGTAAGAGTATTATCAAAAGTTAGCATTTAAGTGGAGCATTGTTCTGCAGAAAAAATTTTGTTTCTATTTATTAGTGCTCAAAAATTAAACATAAGCAGCAAATGTAAAACTAAAGTTGTTCAGAAAAGCCGATGAAACGACCAGTCACACATTAGATAGTACCGGTACTTTATCAAATTCCCCTCTTTCACTTAAACTTTCATTCTGTCTATTGATTGAAATACTATAAGTGATTTTTCGATAGCTACCAATTTTTGGCATGAATGGTACAAACTTGAGCGATGTTGTAGTTTGACTACCTTGCTAAGTTGTCGGACGTATAATCTGAGTGGTCTAAGTTTGCGAAGCTATTTTTCTGAATACCTCCTTCACTTTCTATACCGATATCTGAAACTTTTTCCGAGGAAGATTTTTCAAATGAGAGATTCTGTTTAAGGTATTTTCATGCCTCCTGCAATTGCAGTACATATCGTAGCATATTTAACACGTCTTCCACTGATGGACGCTCGACTCCCACATTACACGTACAAATCTCAGAAAGCTTAATATGTTCCATCAAACATTCTGGTGAGACTTTGTCAATTAGCAAAGGATCAATTAGTTTATCAATGGCATCCATTTCCATGTTAATCTTGAACCATTGGACTAAATTCACCTGGCTTATACCGCGTGAATAGATAATTAGCGTCCCACGACAAAGTAGTTCTAGCATGACGACACCAAAAGAACTCGGATCACAGCGTTAAATATGTCAAGATTCTCATTCGTTTTTTCGTCTTTCCATTTTTTAACGGCCACTTGAAGATGCCAACTACCTGGAGAAGCTATGAAGCTTGAAGAGAAAGAGAGACTGATTTAATTTGAAAATTATTATATTGGACTATAATTTAAGAAAAAGGCTAAACGTATATTAGTTTGAGAAAATGCAAATCACAAGCATCTGGTTTGGGTTGTTCTCAATTAATACCAAGTAGTTTTACTTTTTACAAAATTGGGTCCCCATATAAGATCGAATGTTTGCAATCGAGCATAATATCCAAATGGTTTGTTTTTAGTACGACAATTTTTTATGTAAAACAGTGTTGAAACTATAACGATGATTAGTGAAGTTAACGCTCGGTTATTGTGAGTAAACATAAGTCTGCACGCTAAGGGAATGACTTGAATCGCTTATTCATAAATGATCTAAGTTTGAACACAGATGTAAGACGAAAATGTTATCCATGAAAACCTGAAAAATCAATTGCAGCAACACTTTTCGAAGCTAATTTTCACCTGCTAAACTATATATATATGATCTACAATTTTAGCCTCCTTGGTGTCTTGCCATTTAGTCCTTTGAAGGGAAAAACAGAACCAAGATCATAGCTTGTGCCGAACCTCCTGTATTTCAAGGCTGGAATAAATAAATACGCAACTCGCTTAAACTTGAAAACAATTATCTTCGAATCAGATTCCAACTTAAGCTTTTCTACTTTCAATTAAATGGAAATTGTAAGGAATAGTCCGCAACATGCAATACTAAATTTCTAGAACAATACTAGTTACTATAGGAGTTCAAATAAATAATCGTATCGAGAGGTAAAAATCCATTCCACAATAAATTTAATATTATCTCAAAGCGATTTGAATGACTATGACAATCGATGTCCAAGCTTTCGACCCTACAAATAAAAGCCTGTCAAACTCGGAGCAAACAGAAACGAGATAACATCTTCAAACCTAAACATAATTTCATCCTAATTGACCAACCCATAAAGAGCAATAAGAAGGGTTATGCTTCCAGAGGTGATTGCAGGATCATCCTTTGCCAGACTTTGCATTACTCTGACAATATATCAATCTTGAGCAAGTGGTCATCGTTTTTTAGTGTCATACGCAGCTATATTCTGAGGTTCACATTCAGGGCTGAAGAGCCTAACAAGTAAAGCGGCAGTGGAGCTTGTACAGACGGCCCCGCATGCAGCCCATCTAAGGCTCCTCGGAACTGTTATTCTAGGACCTGCATCACATGAAATCCACATTTTTAGAATAAACGGTCATAAAAGTAAGAGACTCATAAATACAAAATTGCACATTGTGTAGATCGATGGCGCTTTGAAAATTAGAATGAGCGGACATTTCGTAATTCAAAAGTGAATCAGTAAATTTTAAGAATGAAACTGAGTTTTGTTTGGTTGCAGTATGCTTAAAGAAATCTAAGATAAAAAAAAAAAAAGCTGGGTTATCCAGCTTAAAGCTTCTAACTTGTCCAGGCTACAAAATAGAAAAGTTCATCTTTAAGCTGGTCAACTAATGCCCAGCTTTAAAGGGAAAATGAAAAGCAAAAACCTGAGCTTATAAACTGTTTTAAGTAAACAAGACTTGGTTGCAGAAATGCATAGCATAATAATTTGTTCATTTCACCTTTTGTATGTGGATCTGATGTATTATTTGTTCTGGGAGTACCGAGTTATGAACTAGTTTGAAAATACAAACAAGGACACAATCTAGACTGGATTTTCTGCTAATTTACAAACAATCTACACTGCATTTGGTTGACCAGCTTAATAACTGAGCTTTACCTGATTTTTTGGCCTAAAAAAGCTATAAGCTTTAAGCTGGATGAACCCTGCCTTTTTTTTATGAATCTCAAAAATCCTGCTTGTTAGCATAAAAGCTGGAACCAAAGAGGACAGTTTCCCTATCTGTCTATATAACATGGAATTAGAGGTCTAAAAAATCACAAGCCTGCCCATAAAAGAAGCACCAGGATAAAAGGCTGAAAGATCCAATCACTGGTAGTGGATCAGAATAAACTCATTGTATGTATAATTTTCCATATTCAATTTCGTCGTTCTGAATTTTACGTTCAATGGCTAGTGCTTTCTCCTGTACGACTTAAGTGATTTGAATCTATGATTTCACTCATAACACCTCCACTCAAAAATATTTATGGCCTTTCTCCATATCAAATAAACCTCTGACTATTCAATCTACTCAAAAACTTTGATGCATAAGTCCTAACACTGCTCTATAGAAAAAATATATATTAAAGGCAATTATACCTTTTCCCTTAAGAGTTTTTATCCAGTTCGTAGATCAATGATAAAAAAATCCGTTAAATAGTTCAGTCTATCTTCATGAGATCCTTTCACTTAAGAATTTTCGCAAAAAACAATAAACTAACAAAAATCCACATGATAAAGAAGAGTCAAAGAGATAAGGCTGCAGTAACAAATTTGATGTGAATTGGAAATAAACATGTTTGAAGAATCGAACAGTGTTCAGACTTTAAAGACTATCCTTTCTGTTTCCTTTTACTCCTTAACAAGTAAAGCAAACGGAAATACGAAGAAAAAAATAGTCACGTTAGGAAGATATGCATAACATTCTTGTCTGGGGTGCTTAAATCTTCAAAAGTTTACATAACATTGTATCATCAAAAAGATTATCAAGTAGTGGATTTTTTTTCATATAGTACGGGGACTAAAAATCAAGTACTGCAAATTCAATTGACATACCGTAATGCAAACGACAGAGAATCCAAAATCCCAATGATCCTCCAACGGTACATATGCCAGCTGTTTGCCTCATTAACCTTGAACATGGTTTGCAATCTGATCTCATTAAATCCCCCTCAGAGAACCCAAAAAATTGCCTCAATGCCATAATGAGTACCAGACTAGCCAGAAGAAAGGTAAAATTTCAATCCTAAAACACTCTCAAGATTTTGTATGTAAAAAAGGCCTTATCAGCTGAAATAAAACAGCAATTTACACCAAAACAAACAGAGGCTATTGAAAGATGATCCTTAAGGGAAAGATCACTATCGGCAGTTTAACCCAAAGCTAAAGGATTTCAAAATTCGTAGTTAGACATTCGAGCAGACACTGAGACACAATTACGAAAAGAAAAAAAGCATTACTATGACCTTGGAGTCCCAAAGTGTCTTCAGACAATACCCAAAACTTGACACGTCTATATTTCATAAAAATATCAATTTCAGGCTTGGACTGACAAATTAAAAGATGTTTCGACAAAACATAAGTATAGGAAGAAAATAATGATCATGGGGCATCCAAAAATTTCTATTCCAAATTTCTCACCATTGTCACCTTTAAAACCATCCTTGGGGTTAGTTCGCAGTTTTTGGGCTGATTTTATTTGTTTTAAATCGGTTGCAATTCATATGTTTGTCAAGCTTAAAACGAGCTCTTTCGCTGTTCTGTCTTCTAAAACTAAAAGTTTCAAGCGGAATGAACCCGACTTTTTTTCTTCTGCACAAACCTGCCAGTGTATTTGCTTCAGTCAAACCAGCCCTTAGCCTCAATCAGGGCCGGCTCACTAGGTATCAAAGGCAACCCATTTATAAACTTTTATACTAACCGGGTTTGACCCATTTATTAAACTAACAGCTACCAGCTTTGTCAGGATACAATTGGTTGTTACTTATAAGCTAAAAGGTGGATGCTTTTTTAAAAAAATGGTAGAACAGCTAGGTCACTAGGTGTTTCAAATGCTATTAAGCTGTATAATACGAAATGGGTATCAAGAAAATAAACGGGCTTATTTAACAATTGAGAAAATTAAATAAAATTACCCAATTATTAAACTAACAGCTATCGACTTAGTCAAGGTACATTAGGTTGTTACTTTAAGCTAATAGCCGGACGCTTTTTGACGTTATAGCTGTTTCAAATGCATCAAAGCTGAATAATACGAAATGGGAAGCCATTAAAATAATCTGGCCTATTATATAATTGCGATAAATACATACATAAACATATTAAGAAACTGCATTTGACCCTGGGCCGACATAACAGACAGGCCTCTTAAGGCGCAGCCCAATTTCGGCAAAAAAAAAAAACCTTTTTTTTTACAAAAAACGTCGTTTTGATCGAAAATGTTAAGAAAAAAAAACTAATAAAAAAAAAAAAAGAGCATCGAGGAAAAAACCGCAACTGAGATGCTAATACCATTACGCCGCCCCTGCTGAGTTATAATATAAATTGGGTCTGACCCATTTATTAAACTGACAAAAATCAGCTTAAAGGGTGCGTTTGGTTGTTACTTTTAAGCTAAAAAAATGGATGTTTTTTTTTTTGACATTTTAGCTGGTTTTAAATGCATTAAAGCTGTATAATACGAAATGGGTAAGCAACAAAATAAGCTTATTACATAAATAAAGTAGAATTAAATTTAATACACTAAGAAATAATCACATACCTTAATTGATTACCACAAATGAACGGAGCTATACACAGTTTTACGTATATGTATATATATAGAGAGAGAGAGAAGAGAAACAAACTTTGGAAAAGACATTTCAAAACCGTAAATCGGAATTAGAAACCGATAAGCCCTAATTCGGAAGTACGGGGTTTACGTCTACGCGTGTAAAAATAATTGTTGCAGTCGAAAAATCCATAAAGAGGCTGGATTTTACTATAAAAAAATATTTTTACACGTCAAAACGGTAATTACAAAGTAAAAACCGTAATTCAGAATTACGGTTTAGCTTCTTTTTTTTTGTGAAAAATAAATTAAAAGGTAATTAGGGTTTGTAATTCGGATTTACTGTTTAGGCGTGAAAACAGATTTTTTGCAATCGAAAAATCCAGCGTCGAAATAAAAATAAGAGTAACAAAAAGTGTTTAGATTACCCGTTGGAAATGAACAACTTAGTTTCGAGCTAAATATATCCTAAAACGTGTTAGATTAGTTTCGTGAACATATGTTAACGAAGCGAATGTGAACAAAATTTTTACGGTTTGTCTAGTAATCGAGCCGAGTTTGAACAGTCCAAGTGTTGTTGGTTTTGGAATATATTTTAATGCTATCTTTTTTGGGTAGATTAACTTTTACAATACGAACAACATGGTAACGGGTGTATTACGGCATCAAAGTGGCTCTCTTACATATCGTATAATATAAGCTAGTCATTTTGTGTCGCAGTGTAAAATAAATGGAAAAACGACATTGCGCATTTGATATATTTTCGGTATATATCTCAATAGTAGATGTGTCATGCGAGTATGAATTGATAAAACTTGTGATTTTATATTAAGTAAGAATTTTCAAGGACTAAAATCTCTGATTTTCCATTCTAACATTGTATCCATATTGATTGGGGGAAATGAAATTAACTGCATTGTATATCACGAATCACTTGATAGCTTCACACTTTGATCACAAACTTGTAGAATGAGTGATAAATTTGATCACGATATATGGTTTCATATTCACTCCGGTCTTTAATCGTTTCCAAAACAGCCTGTCCCAATTCGGTAACCAAAGTTTCCATTTTGCGTTGTCCCAAATTATAGGCTTGTTTTGCCTCAGAAATTGAACTACAAGAAATGATTTAATTTTATACCTTTAATTAGCGTCATTTTTACCAACATAAACATAATTTTTCATATCTAATGAAGGGAATATTAACCAACTTATTTTTATATTTGATTATTACAACTCATTAACTATATTTAATAAATGGCAAAATAGTCAAATAATGTACATCTTTACTAATCAATCATTACATTTTCATCCAAAACCAGCAAAAGAGGGAGATGGAAGTAAAATAGAAACAATCTACTACTAGAAAAGATCCTTAAAATACTCCCCATCGAACGAAACGAGAGGTACCAACGTTCGAACCACCAGCGTAATAATCCCCAATATTAGATACAAACAGAGGATCTCTCTCTACATATCCACACGCGGTACCTGTAGCATTTTCTTGATCATGTTGTTCTAACTTTTCGGTTAAGTCGTCCATCGTCTTCTTCAACTTGGCTTTGTTTAGTTCACCACTCGTATCCTCGCTTGAGATCCCAACCATTGTTATCTTTGGTAGAAAAGGGCTACTCTGGACTTGTGGTGTAGGTATATTTTCCACTCTGCAACAAGAAGACCTTATTAAGTTTAAAATCAAAATGAACTAAAAATATATCGACACACGGAACCTGGCCCACCTACTCGAATATTTGAGAAACAAAGGGTCCACTACAGTTTCGTACACATTTTATTTTGATTTTGTAAGCCAATTACTCAGTAGTACTACAACCTAAAAAAGATAATGATTTTGTACACCTATGTTAAGGACTAACCAATAAACAAACTTGTTAGGTGAACAAGATATAAAACCATGATATGATGTTGAATAACACATTCACTTATCCTAGCTAATTAGTACCCTCACCGATAACCTTTGTCTTGGTACACTTCGCATTATTTTACGAATTTGATCTTTTTTTGTAGGTTGCTCTACGAAATCGAATTATTATTGATAATTTGTGCAAGAAACTGCATTTGACCCAATAAAATATTCTCCAAGTTGTGTCAGTACATAATAAGTACTCAGCCTATTTTTTTCCCTATCAATACAAATATACAATAAGTATACTATAATACTGAAAAATGTACCCTTACTGGTGAATCCTAAAAAAATTTGGGTTGTATTCAAATTACAAAATCAATGATTAGTGTACTCTACCAAACTGTAATAAAAGAAGTACACTCTACACTTCATATACGTTAATCAAAAAGAAAAAGAATTATGGAATTATATTTAAATTATACGGGTAGTAACCACAGGGAAAAAATCCAAAAATGGGATCCCCAAATTGTTTCGTAAAGCAAACTTAAGGAACAGAAAAAACCTTTTATATGATTGATTGTAGGGGTCTTGCTTTTGGTTTAACCATGGGTTTCTTAACCAATCTCCAAAAGGAAACTGGAAACTTGTCCTTGGATCTGCAGCCAACTCCATGGGAGTATTGTTCTGAAGATGTTTGTACTGATCTGCTTCGCCTGAAGAGATCGGCCGCTCAGATGCTTCAAGCAAGCCACACCTGCACCGGGCAAAAACGATATCTATAACAATTAATGTCAAAAATTTATTGGGCCATCATAATGAATTTGAAGCCAGTGTAGTTTTTGACTGTACCACTTGCACATTGAACAATAAACAACGTGACATAAGTCATATGTAATTATTCAGGAACAAAGACCACATAGAAATTGACTTTTAGAGGCAGTTTTGAATGTAAAAAAAGGCGGTATTTCCCTTATTAAGGTAAAAGACTAAAAAGTACATAAACAATACTGCCCTTTTTCATCATTTGCAGAATTCAAGTGTTAACTGCCAACAAAAGTAATACTATGAATGTGATTGCTTTTTTTGGCCGTGATATGTGATAAAGTGAAGCAAACTCAGGATGCAATCTATAAATTACCCTTTTCCAGTGACGTCTTGAACTTGAAACAATTTGTGGATACTTCAATATATGTGCTTGTGGAATTTTCTAATGGTTCTTGTTCTATAATAGCTTTCACAACCATGTTAACGCACCTACAAATGCAATACCAACCTGGCTATCTCTACTTAGATAGTATTAAATTGCAAACTAAATCAGGAATAAAATCAGATCCATATACAAATTGCTTAGATGATAGCAGTCCCTAGTATGTTGTTTCAAATATTCCGTCAATCAATGTAGACAAATTGTGCATAGTGCAACCTCATCAGTCATTGTACGTATCAGTGTATGAATCTGTGCAAATAGTGTTACTCAAATAAATTCATCAAAAAAGGCGTATATCAATAAGAGCAAAAGTGACTTTGTCGTTACCTTTTTTCAAAAGATTCAACCATGTAAGGAAATTTTGGTTGTATACGTGTAGCTTTTCTGAACCATCTGTTCCCCAGGAGCATCTTGTCAACCGTATACAATAATTCAATCTCTGCAGCTTTTTTATAAACACTCATTGGTATTTCCAGATTTTCTGGGAGATCTATTTCATCAAGCACTTCTTCAACCTAAAAACAAGAGATTAAATATGATAAAGGAAGCTTTAAATCTATACCAGGAGTTGCACACAAAGACTCATGAATATAAATCAACATGGAAAATTTTGTTCGACTGCAACTTAAAACCGAATAAGCTAGATTCAAGCCTTTTAAGGCAAAAAAAACAAAAAGAACACGGCTATTAAGTTAATCTACTAAATGAAATCCAGAATTAAGCAAAATTATAAAAATTCTAAGCTAAAAATCTGCCACAAAACAAGGTACAGTGTGACAACATCAAGGCATTTGTCGTGCAAAAGGAAAGCTTGGGTTAGTTTTCCCAACTCCTTATGGTTTTTAATAATAAAACTAGTACTAATTAAAAAAATATATATGTAGCTTTATACACTTTTATGTGTTGTTACATGGTATATATAAATGACACTAAAGCTTTTTGGTATTTAATTCATAGATTGGTGTTCTGTAAGAGTAAGAAAAATATATATAAAAGCGATAAATTTAAGAAAAATAAAGAGTAAGTAATTAATGTATTTGAAGTCATTCATTTAAAAAGTAAAAAGGTAACAAGTTTTCATGATAAAAACCATAGAAAATTTGGAGAGCTTCCAAAAACGGAGTCAGGAGCTCCCTTTCCCCGAAATGGGTGTGCGGGTCATCTTTAACTTTCTTTAACACACTAACTCGAGACAATGAAAAGAATATATCGCACCAATGCTTATAGAGTGTTGATAGCCTGATAGGCAAACATAATCAAGTTTTCGAGATAATTTTGTCGGCAATGTTTCATCCACTAGTTAAAGTTAAAACACAAAGAACCATGAAGATCCCCAATAATTACAAAACTGCTTCTCGAAATCACTGACTGACATGCATCACATTAAGTGCACATGTAATTATGTATGCCTGTCTGTATATACCTCTGGCGGTTCCCACATGCTCTCTCCAGCTTCAGCCATTTCAGAGTCCATTCTGTCATCAACTACACCTTTTATTCTGTTATGTTTTCTCTTCCGTATTATCGACTTAAAATGCTGATCTACTGAATCTTCAAGAATATCGTCTAACATTTTCTTATCAAAAAAATATGGCGTGTACCTAATTTAGAAACGAGGGAAACGATAACAAAGAGTCATAAGTATCAATACAAGGAAAAAACTAAAAAATTATTACATTCGGATCACCGACATTCTTGGCGTTGCTTCTTGCTACTTTAGAACTCAATTATTTCTACTTTAAATGCTGAACCATTTTTTTAACCAGTTTAGAGATGGGCCTTTTTCTAGCCTGAAAAAGCTAGATAATCTAAGCTGGCTGATCCCAGTTTTTTTTTTTATCCATCTCAAAATATCTTATTTGCTAATATGACAGAACTGAACCAGAAAGCTCAGCTTTTAAACTAAACAACCAAAGGTGGTTGTGCTTTAAAAGGAAAAAAAAACTGAAACTTTGCAACCAAACGAGGCATATGAAGAAAAAATCATACCATTTGATTCCATCCGTAGTTGCTATGGCAATGTCCAAGTTTTGAGCGCTGAAAACAGGCACCCCATCAACCTCTTTCTTTCCGCCACTTTCAGGCATTGCTTTGAGAAGTTTATTGGCTTCCTTGACCTACATAATACACAAAATAATTATGAACATATGCAAAAGCATAAAGAGGTTCTTTACTCCAGATATCTTACTCAACGATCAACCCGATACACACTTGATCGGAATTGAGAAAGTTATCTCCCTATTTTCACTAACATACAATTCGTGGGGAAAGAAAGGAATAGATAGAATTGAGTACTTCAGTGTGACTCTTCCAAGATACAATATAGACGGGGAAATACTATATATAATAACATATCTATTAAATAAACATTAAATGAACAAGAAAATCTCAACAACTGTATCTTACCTGTTTCTCATTTGGAACAAATTGGAACAAGTGAGGTTTACCCTGCATAGCATAAGTCAAAAGTAAGTTCAGATATGAAGTCATTGCATATTAAACTAATTTGATATAACCTAAAATAAATTTTAATTGAAAGGAGATGTACTTAGCTGGGACCAGTATGATATCACCCGAGAATGGATTCTTTATCCGGTTAAATAAACATGAAAACAACAACTCAGATTAAGTAAGGTATACCTTGAAGTGTTCAAAGGCCATGTCAAGACGACAAGCACCAACAATGCCACTTGGAATATTCAGCTTTCTAACATAAGAAACTGAATATACAACAAATTAATATTTAAGATTTCTAGCGGAAACATATTTTATCAGTCTGAAATTTGTAGGGAAAGTATGACAGGTCAAACATGGGGATTTTGTCTTTTATACACTTAATTATGAGCCAGTTTCAATTTATTATCCTCAGATATTTGTTTATTCAGTACCTCAACTTAAATGATGGAGTATTTCAATTAAATGAGGCACTTGTGTCATTTTGTTTTGAAAAAGAAAACGTATTCTTCAGTGCACAAAATTAACAATTTCTGTCAGTTGAGGACCTGAGATGCAACACTGATGAAAGATTAGGAAATTGACAGAAGATTGTTGTTCAGTACACGAAACCGGACTTTAAATAATCTAGTGTACAAAAGTGGAAATACGCTAGAGTGACCCGGTCAAAGTCAAACAGTATATTGTGAGTAGTAAATGAGCAAAAAGTTTAGACCTCAAGTTGATGACCCAGCATTCAGCAGCCAGTGTATTCTAAAATTACTTAAACAATTTAACATGGATATACAAGTTGAATAGAAGGGTAACATATCCAGATTTATTACAATTTGCTTTATTTACGGAATGGTTACAATTTCTTACTTTTTCTACTTAACAAAGCATGCCACGTGGATAACAAGAGAAGACATAGAAAGAGAATCTACCTGCATCGCCAAGGTCCATGAAAAAACGAAATACAGGTCCCTTGTCACTTTTACCAACTGTTGCGAATATCTTCTTTACCCATTCAGGTGTCCTATATAACATTAAAAGAGAATATAGAGATGATTAGAGCTACCAAGCAGTAAAGATTACATTTGGCAAATAAATCAAATGCCAGTTGGAAATATCTTACTATAATCAACCAAAATTAAGTCCACCAAACTATAACATTGATTTAGCAGCAAATCAGACTCTTTAAATTATCAACGAAAATGAACTGACTTGCATACCACTGCCATATCAAACCCGTACTCACTGAAGCCGCTTGGAATGCAGTATATGGATACTTTTTTAGTGCACAAGTCGTATAAAAAAAATAAGATGTGGTCAACATATATTTCCCTAAATTAGAAAGCACATAACTAACTAAATACGATGAGATGATAGTGTGAGCAGCGAGAGTAGTTAAAGAATATATTTAGTTACAAACTCTGGGGAGGCGTGACCCTGACGCGAAGCAGGTCGCAATCTACATAGAGACCAAAAGTGAACACTACGAGAAAAAGCAAGAAGCAAACTCTCTCTCTCTCTCTCTCTGTGTGTGTATCGAGAGTTGTGGAAGCTGCTAGCAATTAGGAGGGAGGGAGGAAGAGTAATGGCGGGGGGTGCAAAAAGAGAAACCTTCAGAAACTTCCAATGCGGAAGGTATCATCTCTCTCTCTATATATATATATATAATAACTTTTATATCCATGGACTACCCTTCTCTGTTTTAGCCCAAACTGCTCCTGCTCCTGCTGCTGCTAATAATAATGATAATAATAGTAATAAATTCAAATTTCTAATAAGTAGTACTTATTCAATAACTAGTGTAGGTAGTTTTATCTCCTCCGGCCAACCCAGTTGTGGCTTCCTATCTCTCTCTCTCTCTCTTATTACGGTAATGATTAGTTACAGTCTTACAGAGACACGTACGACTAAAAATAGTATTAGCTAATTGGGATATAACAAATATACATACATACAACAATAACAACAAATAAAAAGAAATACCTTTGGGTAAGGGAATATCGTAATGAGTAGAGACCGCCATGAGCCCCGTACCCGACAAATCACACATACTATACACCTGTCCTATTTATATATAAACCATACACACACACACACACACACATATATATATATGAAAGAAATATCGTAATGAGTAGATAAAGTCTTGGGATATAACACACACACACGCGCACGCGCATATATTTAAATGAAGGGATAACTGTAATGAGTTGTTACAGAGACACCTAAGACTAAAAATTGTACTACACTTAGCTAATTGGGATATACTAACATATAGTACATACATACATACATACATACATATAACTAAAAAGGTACTACCTTTGAGAAAATGATGAAAAAGTACGTATAAGTGGTACTTAATTATCAAAAACCCGGACCCTAAAACTCATTTAAAAAGATTAGTACATATGCTATATGATGCTACTTCTTTTTACTCTTTATTAATTAATTCGGGGTTTTGGAAATTAAGTATGTTTTTATGTACTAATCAATGACTCTCCCTAAATCCTTACATATAGTATATACATACATACATATAACTAAAAAGGTACTACCTTTGAGAAAATGATGAAAACGTACATATAAGTGTTACTTAATTATCAAAAACCCGGACCCTAAAACTCTTTAAAAAAGATTAGTACATATGCTATATGATGCTACTTCTTTTTACTCTTTATTAATTAATTCGGGGTTTTGGAAATTAAGTATGTTTTTATGTACTAATCAATGACTCTCCCTAAATCCTTACATATAGTATATACATACATACATATAACTAAAAAGGTACTACCTTTGAGAAAATGATGAAAACGTACATATAAGTGTTACTTAATTATCAAAAACCCGGACCCTAAAACTCTTTAAAAAAGATTAGTACATATGCTACATGTTGCTACTTCTTTTTACTCTATTAATTAATTCGGGGTTTTGGAAATTAAGTATGTTTTTATGTACTAATCAACGACTCTCCCTAAATCCTTACATATAGTATATACATACATATAACTAAAAAAGTACTACCTTTGAGAAAATGATGAAACGTACATATAAGTGTTACTTAATTATCAAAAACCCGGACCCTAAAACTCATTTAAAAAGATTAGTACATATGTTATATGATGCTACTTCTTTTTACTCTTTATTAATTAATTCGGGGTTTTGGAAATTAAGTATGTTTTTATGTACTAATCAAAGACTCTCCCTAAATCCTTACATATAGTATATACAAACATACATATAACTAAAAAGGTACTACCTTTGAGAAAATGATGAAAAAGTACATATAAGTGGTACTTAATTATCAAAAACCCGGACCCTAAAACTCTTTTAAAAAGATTAGTACATATGCTACATGATGCTACTTCTTTTTACTCTTTATTAATTAACATTTTATTCTTTGTTTTTAACTTTGATGCTACATTACATATAACATATACATATATACAATAAGTACTATATAAAATTAAAATAAATAAATAAAAAAGGTATTAATTTACTTTTGAGAGATGAAAGGAATTTCATAATGAGTGGAAACCGCCATCAACCCCGTCCCGGACAAATCACACATGCTATACACCTGTCCTATAAACGCCGGTCCACCCTTCCCCGACTTCAAACCCGATACGCTTACCGATACCGACTCCGATTTCAACCTCGTCGACTCCGACTCCGAGGGGCTGTTGAGAGATAGCGAGAGAACGGGTTGAGGAGGGATTGGGCGGAGGATTCTTCTAGAGAGAGAAGTTAGAGGGAGGAGATTTGTGAAGGCGGTTGTGAATGGGTTGCGGCGGTGATCGGCGGAGGGCTCCGTCGTTCCCATCGCCGGAGAGCTCAGTTTTTGTTTATTTTGTTTTGTAGAGAGAGAAAGTGGGTTTGGAGATTTAATAACTTTCAGAAATGGTCCTTATAACTTTCAGAAAGTTACAAACAAGTTTCAATAAATGAAAATAAACCAAGTTTGACCCGTTATTAACTACATGGATTGGTCTCTATAACTTTCAGTAAACTACAATCCAGTTCCTGTATTATTTTTCTTTACAAAAAAATGTGAATATTTTTCTAAATTACTTTTTTATTTAATTATACACATAATATTTAATTTGTTAATACTTCATATATTCCTAAATAATTGTCTAAAATTCCATATTTGGCTGTCCTAAAATAAGTGTCCGCTTTCCTAAATTATCAATAAAAAATGAGAAATGTACTATAATATCCTCAAAAAATTGACAATAATAATTATTTAATTTAAATTAGGGTTATTTTTGTAACTTTCTAATGCAATTGATAATAACTCTTAATATTTACCGAAATTCAAGGGGGGCACTTAAAAAGGGACGTATGGAGTATATTACAAAATTATGTTTTGACGTAATTTTTATTTTTAACTGATCTGCTATTTTATTAATTAATGAAATGAATATTCAATTTTATCTTATTTAAATTTATAGTTTTTTAGTTGTCAATTATTTAGTTTTAATTACAATGCTAACAGTTATGACATATTTACAATTACATTCAAAACTGTTAAGACTTTTTTAGTAATTATAATAACATTTAAAAGTTAAAACAACACTATAAACCAACACGTCAATAAACTTAGTTCATCGCTTCCCACGAACCAACACTACGAACCAACACACCGTTAAACATGTTCTTAGTAGTATCAAGATAGGTTTTAGGTCTCGTTACGCTTTACGCGGACGTTTTAATCGACTAGCTAGCCGATTTATCGTTGACTAATCGATGGTGATTTGTTTAATATTTAAAGTATTTAAATAGTTTTCACGGTAGACCCGACTAATTATATTAATCGTCAAGTAATCTGATTAGTTATCGACTAATCCAGCTAATATGTTTCTGACTAGCTGGTTTGATCCGACTAGAATCAGCCGAGTCAGATGGGGAACGACTAACGACTAGTCGCCAGCTAATCGGCCGACTAATCCGACTTTTAGAACACTTGTAGCAAATGAATTTGAACAAAATTAATATTCATGTTCAGTTTGGTATATCGTATCGTTTATATTAAAACTCACAATACTGATTTATATATTTTAGCTAAATAATTTTTTTAAACAAAACAATATTAAACTTGTATGAAAATGTGTTGACACGCCCGTGAATCGACTCGGCTCAAACACGTCTATAAAAGTCCGACTCTGCACATGATTTTAAGGCTCCGAGCTTGATATGGTGTTTGAGAAGAATAATTTGAAGAATAGGGGCCTGTTTTTCATAAGTTTTTTTTTCAAATAAAAAGGTAGTGAAAAACAAAATTGATTTTAAAAGACTACTTTGTAGCTCGACACCACATTTCTAAGTAAAATAAAATAGTTAAAAATGAAAAAAAAAACAATATGTTTTAATGATTGTTTATAAAATATATTACAAAAAAAAAGCTATACAAAATACTTGAAGTAGGAGCAACGATGGATATACGACGATCAACTCTACCGGTATCTCTAGCGACGATGAAATCAACGAGGTGGGTCGTTGTCACAAAGACGTATCGATTTAAATTAGATAAATGTGTTTGATGTGACCATCAAAATAAGAATTAGAATTCTAAGGGCCTATAGGTCACTATTAATAATAGTAGTATTTTTTGTCATTAAATATTTATTATGTGACCTCTTTATAATTTTCCATTTTCCATTTTATTGTATAATCAACATTTTACTCCAAATTGAAAAAGAAGACTTTTTACTCCTCTCTCTCTCTCTCTCTCTCTCTCTCTATATATATATATATATATATATTTGAAATCCTATTAGGTAAGTTTGCAATAGGGCTTTGTCAATTTGAGATCAAAAAAATCTATTCTTTTATTATTTAAATGGGTTTTTTCTATGTCAAATGATTTTGATTGCATAAATGTTTGCTATCTACTGGGTTGATCAACTAATTTAAAGTTCTTATCTGGGTATCATTTTAATATGCATAAATGGTATTTTATTATTTTTTGTATGATTTTAGCTGGGTTTTTGGACTAGTTTTAAGCTAGTTTTGTAATCAGTTTACGGATTTTAAACCTCGTTTCATTATACAAATGATTTTGATGGCATCTTTGCTTGCTAAATCATTACTAATAATTTAAAGTTCTTATCTTGGGCAATCCTTTTTATTTATTTATTCACATATGAAATTTAACTATGTTTGCATGATTTTGGCATGGTTTGTTTAATTGTTTTAGAATGATTATTATTGATTGAAAGTTCTTATCTTGGTATGATTATAATATGCATATATGGTATCTAATTATGTTATTTATTTGTGATTGTAGCAGTGTGTTTGGACTAGTTTTAAGTTAAATTTGTTATCATTTTATGGATTTTAAGCCTCGCTTTTTACGCAAATGAATTTTCTGTAGGCCGGATAAACTTTGATGGCATAATTTATTGTCATTTACTGAGTTTTGCTAGAATTATTATTACTGATTCAAAGTTCTTATCTGGGTATGATTTTAATTTGCATATATTGCTTGCTATGTATTGGTTTGTGCTCAGATTACTGTTACTAATTCAAAGTTTTTATCTGGGTATAATGCATATATATTAAAAAAACTTGCAATAGGGTTTGTCAATTGAGATTAAAAAAGTTACGAATTAATATTTAATGTAATTTTCTGTATGACAATTGCCAAATGATTTTGATTGCAAATTTGCTTGCTATCTACTAGGTTGAGCTAAAGTCCTTAAACTAATTTAAAGTTCTTATCTGGGTATCATTTTAATATGCATATATCGCATCTATTTTTTATGATTTTAGCAGGGTGTTTGTTTGGACTAGTTTTAAGTTAATTTTGTAATCAGTTTACGGATTTTAAACCTCATTTTTTTTATTCAAATTAATTTTCTATATTGTGCTAGAATGATTACTACTAATTCAAAGTTTTTATCTGGATATCTTCTTTTTTTTGTACTCACATTTGTAATTTAACCATGTTTGCATGATTTTGGCATGGTTTGTTCTGGAATGATTATTATTTGTTGAAAGCTCTTATCTGGGTATGATTATTACATGCATATATGATATCTGATTATGTTTGTATGATTTCAGCTGTGTTGGTGGACCCATTTTATGTTAAAACAGCGGTTATCAGTCACATATTTGAAGTACATGCGTGTGAAATGTGTGAAATGATTTGGTCTTAGAATTCGTTAAGCTATTAAGTTACTTTTTTCAGTATGAATGTGATACTTCCCCGAATAGTTACTCCGGCAATTTAAAACATTACAATACTGTTCTCGGAGTAAGTTATAGGTGCAAATGTTTGGGAAAGATGCATTTTTGTTTCGTAAAAACTGAGGTTGTCGCGATGCGTTTTTTGCCTAGGTTTTTTGTTTTAAAACCCCAGCTTATCTGGTTTTCTGTTTTAAGACTAGTAATTCAGTTGTTCTTTTAATTGAATTATAGTTGTCTACAGTGTTATTGTTAGCCCATCTTCTTTTTAAGCTTTGCAGTTTGTGGTTGGTAGCTTAAAAGCTGACCAATTCGGTTTTCTGACCTGTGAAAGCTTGGAGTTTTAAGTTGAATGAACTCAACTCTTTTCTCAGCCTTAAAAACCCAATTTTTTTCTTAAAAGTTTCGGGCAACAAGTCCTGCGATACCTTATGAAACAATCCCAAATGAGGTTTTTTTGTGTGTGCAAAAAATAGTTGTTTTAAAAATTGTCAAATTATGTGAACCCAATCGAGGGCCAACGTTTACAAAACAATTGCTACTTTTTTTTTTTTCAGGCATGTGTAATTTTGAGTTGCTACTGTTACCTATTAACTTTGAGACATTAACGCTTTTATTGATTCTTTGTTGCCATTGCAAAATTTTGAACTGAAACTCAAATCAAAGCCCGCTAAGTTGGACATACTTTTGCTAAAAAGTGAATGATTGATTATCCAATGTATTAGGGCTACTGGGATAGCATTAATTATTCGGTCAATTTTACAGAATTATAGTACTGTATATCTTTGGAAGCAAGGGCCCTATGTTTGACATAACGAGATTCTGAGTTTTGTGTGTATTTCTTTTTAATTTTTTCTTATTTTGTTGCTTATGAATAGTTGTACAAGAAGTGGTTTAGCAAGTAGACTATAATGGCTTCCTCAGAAGAAACCAGTTCGTTGTTCCCCATATTCGTCTTAACAATGATGGCTTTGCCATTAATTCCATACACAATAATGAAACTATGTCGTTTTGCCTCGAAGAAGACCAAGTCCATCCATTGCGAGTGTTCGGTGTGCTCACGATCAGGAAAATACCGCAAATCTATGTTTCAAAGGGTCAGTCTCATTGAAATTGTAGATTAACCCGTGTTAGTTTAATAATATTGTCAAAGATGTTTTATTTTATATATGGGTTTGCTTCTTTTTTTGACAGATATCTAACGTCTCAACTTGGAGTAACTTGACATTAGTACTACTCTGGGTTATCATGGGCGTCCTAGTGTATTACATTAAGAGCATTAGCCGCGAGGTAAATATTGCAGTTGCAGTAGTTTTAAATTTTTTTTGGGTGATTACAGAAAAGGTCCCCATACTTAGAGATGGATAGTTTCAGTTTCAACAAAATTGGTTTCCATGGTTTTGTTGAGTTACATAGGTGGTTTCCATAGTTTCATTTCCAACAGAATTTGTTATCAAACTTTTAGTAAGTTACGCATGTGCTCCCCTTCCTATCGGGGTCAGAAGTAAATTACCTAAAATATGAGATCCCATATTATTTCAGTCAAAACTATGGAGACGAAATAGAAAATATACCTGAAATAGAGACCTTTAGTTTTGCAGTTAAAGCTAAGTAGATCAAATGGACATTTGATCCAAAAATGGGGACTATTGCTTTACTTCACCCTTGCGTTCGAGAATCATTCTTAGAGATTATTATTTGTATATGCATCATTTTTTCTGTTATTAATGTTGGGAACAACAACCTATTTACATCTTTTCAGAATCAAGTTTTTGAGCCATTTAACATTCTTGGATTAGAACCCGGAGCGACTGAATCTGAAATTAAAAAGGCATATAGACGACTTTCCATTTTGTATCATCCAGATAAAAACCCGGACCCAGGTAAAAGGCTTCATCTAAGTTTTAGCTTTTAGTATGACTTGAGGCTTATTTGGCTGCAGTTTTGAAGAAAAGCAGCTGGATCTTTTCAGGTTGAGAAAAAAAATGAAGTTTGTTTTTCTTAAGAAGCTTTTTCGAACCAAAAAACCATACTAGCCAAGCTATTACGTTGGCCCAAATATGTTATAGATTTTAAGTAAAAAACCAAAAGGCTTGAGTTTAAAAGCTGCAACATAACATGGCCTGATATTTAATTAGCAGTCAAGCTGATGTTATTGCTTGTGCTTCTTCCTTTGCTTTTTCTTGTATTGTTTTCATTTTTTTGGCTTGTGCAGAGGCCAATACGTACTTTGTGGATTTCATCTCAAAGGCTTATCAGGCTCTTACGGATCCAATTTCTCGAGAGAATTTTGAAAAATATGGCCATCCAGATGGTAGACAGGTGCTCTATCTTGAATTTCTATCTTAACCCCTTACTTTCTTTTGTTGAATAAATGCTCACAATAACAGGAAGTACAAGACACTCGATGCTTATAAAATGACCTGCTAATGTAGGGATGCCATTCCTCCAGTTTCTTCCGAACATTGACTTCAATTTGATTAACTGTTTTGATTATTTAATCAACACACAAATTGAATAAATGCTAATGTAGAACATGGTAGTAGGGGACTTGAACTAAAGGTTGTATACTTGAAACTTACGATATAATGTAATTATGCAGGGATTTCAAATGGGTATAGCTCTTCCTCAGTTCCTGCTAAACATTAATGGGGAATCTGGAGGGATACTGTTGCTTTGGATTGTAGGAGTCTGTATTTTGTTACCTTTGGTGGTTGCTGCTGTGTATTTATCACGATCCTCAAAATATACTGGAAACTATGTTATGCACGAAACACTATCAGCCTATTACTACTTTATGAAGCCTTCTTTGGCGCCAAGGTAGTTGCTTATTTTTGGTTTACTATTACTTATAAGCAACGCCATCGAATAAATTAAAACGTGTACAAATTACCACATAGGATATGCATTTCATTTGATTTCTTTAGCTTTTTAAAAAAGCGCATTTTTTAAGTGTGGTTTCTATGAATCGACTCCTTGGTCTGTTATGGACCTTGTTTCACTACACCTTTTAAACTCCGTTTTTTGATCTGCTAGTTACACTATCGGGAAAAAAAAATGAGTGTACGTTACCCCACGAGATATGCATTTGGTGTGATTTTTAGTCGGTTTTTAATGCTAAAAACAATTTTTTTTTAGTGTGGTTTCTACTAATGGGCTCCTTGTTCTACCCATAAAGCTCAACATTCATATGCTATGCTGATGGGGGTTGGCATAAGTACTGGCTAGTAAGCTAGTTGTAGTTGACACGAAAACTATCACACTGTCGATCGGCTTTTACTAACTTATTGTGGTTATAAAATTATGTAACTGTTTCAACTGAAAGTACATAACTTATATGTTTTTTACGCTCAAACAAATTTTCAGCAAAGTAATGGATGTTTTTATCAAAGCCGCCGAATATATGGAGATTCCAGTTCGTAGGCCTGATGGTGAACCAATTCAGAAATTATTTATGTTAGTCAGAAGTGAATTAAATCTGGACCTCAAAAACCTTAAACAAGAGCAGGCAAAGTTTTGGAAGCAACATCCGGCACTAGTTAAGGTATTTTTAAATTATCTATCCAATTTCATGCAATTGAAGATACATGTAGTAAGGGTTTCAAAGCGCAAAATATCTCTCTTGTATTTGTAGAAACACTGCATTTCTTGTTGTTAGTTGTGTTCAGAAGGCTTCTTATATGGGATAACTGCTAATATTGTGGAAAGTGTAATCAGAGTTTTATATGCTAAATATCATCACCATTCTGTCTATCAACTTACAAAATTAGCAATCCTTTCAAATGTATAATTATATTACATTTTGCGATGATATAGTACACATACCAAATTGGAAAGTCAAAATATTTCGGGAACAAAATATTTACACACTTTCCTTTTGATTTTTTTTATTTTTCAAATGCTATTCTATCACGTTTTTCTACTTTAGTCTCCAATCCGTGGTTATTATTTTCTTAAATTTTTGGAAAAAATTGTTAAGCGGAGAACCAATTGGTAATTTCTGTAGATTGGTGTACAAAATCGAGTTATGACGATATATTAGCGTGTAAAACTGTAGTAAACTGTATTTTGGTAGGTGCTGTTGATATACTTCAATTTGTTAAGTTAATTTTTAAGGAATTTGACCCCAAGAATTGTCGTTCATTATCATCTAACCCTCCTAATTATTTATCTTGTCCCAAATGCACCTTATCTTGACAAGTTAACAAAACATGACGAGTTTCACTGAGTTTAGTACAAGACTCCCAAGTATACAAATTAATATTTTCTCACGTTTTTCTCTTTCTATACAGACACAGTTGTTGATTCAAGCGCATCTAACGCGTGAAACGACAACATTAACCCCAGAGTTAGAGCGTGACTTCAAACGCGTGCTAGAACTTGCACCACGTCTTCTAGAAGAACTGATGAAGGTAATTTTTGCTTCTTTGTAATGGGGGTTTGATTGGAATTTACTTTTCTATAATTGGTCATAGAGCACTTGCTTTCTTAGTTGTGTATTGAAAAAAATGCTTTTCTAGTCAAAAGTTTCAAATGAAACCAAGTTATGATGTAGACGCTATTCGTAAATCACCATTCATGCGAGTTTTCCCCCTGCGAATTCTCATGTGCTTGTATATCGACATGTGTGCTTATTATAATTGCACTTATGCTTTTGACAGTTCATAGTAACTACGTATATAGACATGTATATATATGTGTGTTGAGTGTGTGTATAATATATACACACACACACACACACATACATGCATGTATATCTATCTACTAGATACAATCTGGTTTGGTATTTTATATTTTGATAGCATCGAAAATCACACTTGGGCCTCGTTTGGTTGCTCGACTCATAGTCCCAGGACCCAGGACTATGAGCCCGAACATGATTACACCCAGGATTTTGAAAGACCCTTACACTCACAATCCTGGTACTATGAATACCACCCTCGTGTGGCTTTCCAAATGCAACCATCTAGGGTCATTTGTTTTCGGGACACTAAAATTGTGGCCACACACGTCTTTTGTGGGGTCCACGGGACTTCATGTCATTTTCTCACTATTTTTATTTTTCCGATACGCAGATGGCAGTTATTCCACGCACTTCTCAAGGACATGGTTGGCTAAGGCCTGCAGTCGGTGTTGTTGAGCTTTCTCAATGCGTCATTCAGGTGTGTTTTTTGGAAAATTAACAGAACCTGAAATTTTTAGTTAAGTCAAGGGTTGCAAATTGTTGGTTTTCACCGTTGTCATTTGAGTTAATATTAAAAGTCCAAACACCCATCTGAAAAACAAAAGAAAAAAGTTCCTCTTCTTTTTCTGAATTTTTTGGCTCCAATGACCAAGACAGGGTTGAGAACTATCCAGGGCGGACAAGTGATATTGGAGTTTCTTGTATTTCTCAATTTTACGACCTCCTTAAAGAAAATAGGTTTTCATTTAAAAATGCTTCCAGAGATAAATAACATGAAGAGGTTTCGGTTCTTAATTATAGGATCCGGATACCTATTATCTTGTTGAAGTAATGAATTTACAAGATCTTTTCATGGAGTGTTAAACTTTAAGTTTCTGCTAAAAGGAGGAAAATTTGAAACTAGATAGAGAACAGGAGAATCATGGAATAATTTAAATCCCATTTTCTTGTATACTTTTTCGTATTAAACCACTTTGGGTTCTTTCGTAATTTTGGAACAGGCTGTTCCGTTGAGTGCAAGGAAGACAACTGGAGGATCTTCCGACGGTGTTGCATCTTTTCTGCAGCTACCCTACTTCAGTGAGACTGTTATGAAAAAGCTTGCCCGCAAGGTAAATATGAGTTACGGTCTATAGTTGAAAGATTTTGTCAAGGTGTGTTCCTATTTTCAGCCATTAGTGGGATATTCTAGGCAAGTCGTGTTTTGCTTTATGATTAACAAGTTTTGTTTTGAGATAACGTTAGAACTGTGGGAGAAACGGACCACTTTGGCACATAGAAATTGAAACAAATTATCTTGTCCCAGAAAGCTGAGTCCGGTTTTCAAATTTTTCTGAGGAAGCACTGTATTTAAGAGAAATCCTAGTTTTTTTTCTTTTTTCCATTTCCCTTTGTAATTTGTTGTGTGTACTTTTCTTGTTGAATCTGCAGAAAATAAGAACTTTTCAAGAGCTTCGGGAAATGTCTACACAAGATAGAGATGATTTGCTTTCTCAAGTAGCTGGTTTCTCTTCTAATGAAGTACATGACGTGCAAAAAGTTCTAGAAATGATGCCTTCTTTGACTCTCGAAGTCACATGCGAAACAGAGGGTGAAGATGGTGTACAAGAGGGCGATATCGTCACTTTACATGCTTGGCTAAAACTCAAGCGTGAAAACGGCTTGATCGCCGCTCTCCCTCATGCTCCTCACTATCCCTTCCACAAGGAAGAAAATTTCTGGGTCTTGTTAGCAGATTCGAACTCGAATAACGTGTGGTTTTCTCAAAAGGTTAGTTTCATGGACGAAGCTACGGCTATAACCGCAGCTTCAAAAGCAATCGAAGAGACAATGGAAGTGTCAGGACAAAATGCCAAGGAAACTAACACAGCTGTGAGAGAAGCTATTGAGAAGGTGAAAAGCGGGTCCCGTTTGGTTATGGGTAAATTCCAAGCCCCGTCTGAGGGGAATTACAATTTGACGTGTTATATATTATGTGATTCTTGGGTTGGTTGTGATAGCAAAACGACATTGAAATTAAAAGTTTTGAAAAGGACTCGAGCAGGGACCCGAGGGGGCAATGCTGCGGAGGAAGGACAAGAGGATGAGGAGGAGGAGGAAGGAGAAGAGGAAGAGTACGACGAGGATTACGAGAGTGAGTACAGTGAAGATGAAGAGGATAGTAAACAGGATAAGAATAAAAAGGTAAGAGGATACGGTTCTACTTCTGAAGATCCAGGGTCGGATGAAGAATAAGAAGATGATTTTTCTTTGAATTATAGAGTGGAAATTTGTCCTTATTTTTCCCTTTTCTTTTTGTTGTTACCCATTCTTGTGAATTAGAAAAAAAAATGTGATAGCGCCATTACAGAATTTATATAGCAATGAGACTCGATTTTGATTTGAACGAGCAGCTTAATTTATACATACCAAGATTTTTATCAGTTTTTTTTCCCGCTGAAGGGGAATACCTGCATTTGTTTTTCTTTTTGACATTTTTGTCTGCCCTTTTCTTGTTAATACCTCATTCACAATTCTGCTTCTGAAGTTTTAGGGTCAGATGAGCAGTAGGAGGCATTTTTCTTATTTATATCGAGTGAAATTATTGTCCTAATTTTATCCATTTCCTTTTTGTTGTCGATTTTTTTTGAATATTAAAAGATGTGATAGTACCGTTACAGAAACAATGCCAACAATGTAACTCAATTTTGAACCATCTTAGCAGCTTAATAGGAGTATAGACACTTCCTCTTTTATTCACAATAACTGCAGTACCAACATGCTTCAACACACATTGGGATCGTTTCGTTACATCTTTTAAGTTCACCTTATTTGATTCTTATTTTTCTGTATAATATGCACACAAGCTTAAAAGTTAGTTTGCACTTTTTATCATAGCTGTTTGCTTACAAGGTGCAATTGAACAAAAAAACTTTTATTCATTAGTGTCTATGAAGAGGGGTTTCCCTAAACTAGTTGAATATTTCACAACTCGCAAATGTTAATAGTAATTATCTTTCTACTTATCCCCAAATTACAAATACTAAATTACCTGAAAGCCTAACCCTTATATCAATGGCAAAGCTTGAAAGTAAACATGACATTACAATGGCAACAAGTTACAAGTATTCTCAATATGACGACTACAATGACTAATTTGATATATCAATCCCTTAAATCTGACGAAAAGTCTACATCTTGAACTAACTCATGTAGACTTCCTTTAAAATCATCAGACAGAGTAAATTTATCCAAACGTTCGTCTAAGGGCACTGTAGTATCTTCAATAGATCCAACATTTTCCCCATTTTCCTCTTTTCTATTTCGTCTACTAACAAGTGATTTATCGTTTTGATTTGTTTTAACTTTAACACGCTTTCCTTTAACGTACTGATACTCCCATTTCGGCGGTGGATATTTCGTCTTTAATTTGTTGTATTTGTCCAGCATGCCAAGCTTCTGAAAAACGTCCCCAACCATTGTGATGATTGACATATTTGGTCGCATACCAAGTTCTTCCATATCAGCAAATATCTACACGGGGTAAGTGGCAAGGACCAAGATTAAAGTTTGAATGTAAAAGCTACAGTCATAATAAGCTAATTTGATATAGGCATTGTTTGCTTGCAGATATTAAGCAAAAAACATACATTTCAGAAAGAATATGTGGGTTCATTCAGTTCTAGGTTTTCAGGGCGATAGACCAGAAATGCTCGTATTTTAAGTTGACCAACCAGCCACAGTTTAGATTTCAAGCCTAAAAAAGAAAACTGAGCTAAAAGCTGCAGCAAAACAAGGCGCCATAGTTTTACATTTTGTCAAGGACCAAAATGCTCAGATGAATGCAAATTCATTTGCTATGTCCTCAATTCTTAGCTTTTTCAAAGGCTTTAGTAAAAGTTCTACCCCATAACATGAGGCGAAAAGTTCAAGCTCGCAATTCTTGAAATAGCATTTGTACAAGATAAGCACAACCAGTTAACCACTTCCCAAACACAGAGAAATGTATGCAAAGCAAGTTTGAAACATTTTTGGTCCGGGTTATGGTTTGATTTGAGAATATACAACCAGGAACTTGGTAGAAATTCTAGAAATGCCTTTGTTCTTTTTCTCACAAAAAGCTTCATGGTTAATTCTTCTGTAAATTACAACTCTAGTGTAACCACAACAAGTAAGAACTAACTACCATAGATTTTAAAGTTTTGAAAAATCATAAATTGGGTGCCTCGAACTGACACAAAGATAACTAATATTGCCTTTAAATCTGACACGTGAAGAGCGTCCTTAAAAATTGTGTAATCTGATTACCTCGAACATCTTATCATGCATGCCTCTAGTATAGTAGATCTCCACCATTTTGTCAAAAAATTTCCGAGGTGTGCTCTCCAAATTTTCTGAAAATAACTTGGCCCATAGTTGTTCGGCTTCGTCAATCCTACCATCCTCTGCTAAAGCATTTAACAATGTGTAATAGCTTCCCATTGTTTTGCCTTGTCCTTTGCTTAGCATCCACTTTGTCACCTATATAACAAGAAAACAAATGAAAGAATATTTGCAGTTTGCACTAACATATCACTGTATTTTGATTTTTTAAAGCAACAAGTACACTGATGTTACATTTCAGGGCATTTAGTACACCTAGTGTATAAAATAGAAGAAACATAATAGGTATGGTAATATTAGGTATAAAAACTGGTTTTGCACTCTTCTACCCTTGTTTTATGAATATATCGTTTTGCATTATTCTAACAATTTTTTTATATTTTAATCTCCAGTTTAAGACTCTTTTCCATTTAGTGTAAAAAAACTGATTTTTTTTTAGCCGAGATACTGAATTTAGAAGTTGGTTTACAATTTGAAATAAGATAATACGCTAGTGTACAAAACTGTAATTAACCGATTAGTGTTACGTTACAAAATTTTTGAGAAAATATATCCAATCAACGTAGAGACGTGGTAGGACACATACCTGAATTATCCTCTTCCACTCATTGTCGTTCTCAAGGATTAGTAAAGCTTTCTTCACTGTGATCAACGGAAACTCTAAGTCCCACGCTATGGATGAATCAAGTGCGCCGTATACTTCTTCTTTGACATTTGATAACTCTTTTATCTGCAATAAATGTATCCCATTTTACAAAAAACAAATACAGAACTAGCAAATTAGAGGGGAAATCAAGATATACATACACACTCAACAAGCTTCACCGACTTGGATATGGTCCCGATTTTCTTTTTGGTTTTCCATACTCGTGGAAATCTCTGTCGAGGACCCTTTTGCGCACAAACCTGATTTAGCATAGTTTAAAATGGTAAAAATAAGAAACACTAGAATAAAAGAAAGAATTTAAAGAAGAATCCTTAACATAGCACACATTTGCTTGGACAATAACTATGCTGAAGGCTAGCCTTTTGTTTTTGAAAGTAGTTGAATGTTTTTAGTAGGCATAACAAAGACCTCGTAACCACAACACACACACACACAAACATGCACACATAATAATGATGACCCCAGCATTTGCAGCCTCACAGGGATGGTCTATACAGTGCCTCAGGCAGTAAGAGATTACTCTCTTTCACATACTATGAGAGGAAAATTAAGGTCACACAGAACTTCTATGTAAAAGTAGGTGTATATTCATTGATTGATGCCTTGGTACTGCTACCACGAAAGAAAACTCTCAGCCACTTGGGGGAAGGAAACTTCTTCCACACGCCAAGGACAACAGTTACAGTGCTTGGAATTAAGGATTACAAAACAATATGGAATTGAGCGTGTTAAGGGAGCTTCACGCATCCGCATCCAGTGTCCAAATTTTCAAAGCGCATCCAGTCTGAATAATAAATTGAGTTGAACAAAACATGTAGCTCTGCACTAAAATCAATCTACGGTGTTAAAGGTCCAGTAGCGTGTAGCACAACTAACTCATAAAGATATTTGAATTTATGTTACTATACTGAAAGTGAATTAATTGTATCCACAGATTATCAATTAATGTAACCGCGTGTAAAACTAGGAAAGATGTTAAAAACCTAGTCTAGTTGGCAAAGACTAAGGGTGAACAAAAAAGATGTATTTTTCCAGCTTAAATGTTTTAGTTTTCACAAATCACATCCATAAAAAAAACAAAGAAACAGCTTTCAAGCTTCCAGCTAACTGCACTACAACTTAAAAGGGAAAAATACTAAGCTAATAAACATCCATGGATCTGCCTGAAATTTTCAGAACTACAACTCAAAATTACAGAAATGTCATTGCCACATCATTGTTATTATACAATATACATAATTATAGTTCCAATGACTCACATCGCCACTTTCCGTTGCTTGACCAGAACAATAAAAAAATATTGTTCGGTGAGAGATTTCAGTACAAAATCGGACCTTTTATCAGAAACTATTGGAAAACAAGGAAAGCATATCCTATAACAAAGCTATGAGTTTATTTTGTCAAGCAGAGTAAATTGTGTTGAAAAAATCAACTTTGAATCATATGTGGGTGGCTAGTTTTTTTTTTTTTTTCTAATTCAATTGCGATTTGAAGTTACTAGTAATAAATAAACAGTTTTTAAATTTTAAATTTAAAAAAATAGAGCAAGCTCACCACAATGTTGCTGTTCTTCCTTGGCAACTCAACTGATTGAAATCTTCTCGTAAAAATTGCTGGAGAAAATCTCAGACTAAGCATCTACAACATACAGTTACATAAACATAAAAAAAAAAGGTTCAACCTTTATAATTCATAAACATAAAAAAAAATATAGATAAAAAAAAAAACAGATACATTAAAAATGGTTAAGTTCATGTTTAGAAACAGCATTTTTTTCTGTTAGCTTTTTTAGCTTTTAAAAAGTTGGCTTTTGTTTCAAAAAATCTAAAAAAAAGCTCAAAACCAGAGAAGTTAAGAATGTGCGATTTTCAAAATTAAAAACTTTTTTATTAGAATGTTTTTTTTTTTTAAATCTACAATTCATTTATAAGTTAAAATAGGTGACAAATGACAAATGACTCAATAAAAAATAAGTTATAAATCACTTATAAATAAATAAAAAGTTATTGTGGTGCCAAACACTATACTACAGCTTCTTTTAAGCAGCAAGCTTTTTTCTCATTGATTTTTAGAAATACTTTTCTGAAGAAAAAAACGCCAAACAAGCCCTAAACCTTAAATGGGTAGCTAAAATTCAACCAAATGAGTAAAACCTTTTTTTTTATTTATGTTTGTACATAAACATAAAAAAAGGTACAACCTTTATGATTCATAAAACAAAAGAGAAACGAATAAACAAAAATACCCAGATATTTAAATGTTCAAAACTCAAAATGGGTAATTAAAAAATTCAACTAAATGAGTAAAAAAAAACTTGCCTGAAATGATAGGATTGTTTGGAGGTGTCTTTTAATAATGGGTTTTAGCATTATATCTATACTATTAATACATTTGTAGACCATGAAACCTTGAAACAATTAATTATAAATAAACCTTGATAGTTTGAAAAATTACACACATGTACTATTATTCAAAAAACTGCAAAAAAAAAAAAACAGTTTTAAATTCAAAAAAAAAAACTGCAAAAAAACCGTCCCTCCCCAAAAACAAACCCAAAAACAAAACCAGTACGTCTCCTTATTCTATTATACTACACACAATTTTTCTCCACCCACTCTCTCTCCCTCTCTAAAGTATATTTATGAATATGTACCAATTTCTTAATTAATAATCACAGGTATGACAACATTTGTTTTATCATTATATATTATATATGTTGGTTCCTTCCCTCTCTCAAACCAGCTAAATACCATTTATCTCCATTTATTCTATTTTTTACTTCACATTTTTATCTCATTTATTATTCAAATTAAAATATAGAATCCAGCGTATTTTGTTATTACACGTATGTATGCATGTATTTTTTTGGATTCACACCCATCGGGTGGGCAAGTCCGCTAGTATATATATATATATATATATTATGTTAAATATAGTGGTCAGGCGGGGTTCGGTTCGGTTTTTGGTAAAATCGAAATCAAAACCAAACATATTTTTCGGTTTGGTTTTTTTATTTTTTGGACCGAACCGGTTTGTTTCGGTCCGGTTTCGGTTTTTTTCGGGTTTTTTTCAGGGTTTTTTCGGGTTTTTTTCGGGTTTTTTTCGGTCCGGTTTTATTGTAAACCGAACTGACCCGGTTTTTTTTCGATTTTTCGGTTTCGGTCTTTCTTTCTTCGGTTCGGTTTTTTCGGGTTTTCGTCCGGCCCTAATAGTGGTTATTGAAAGAATAAACAATTTTTCTGTACCGTTTCTACAGTTTTCAACTTTTGTGTGTATTATAATAGCACTTGTAACCACGCTATGAGCTAAGATGGGCCGACATGGGCTATACACACCTCGTCTTATAAAATTGCTACAAGTCAATGTATGTTTTACATATAAATTTATAAAATAAAATAAAAAGTTGCAATACTCACACATGAATTTTATTTGTGAATTGGCTAAAAGCAGACACCTAAAGATTGATATAGACGTTGACCGCAGTCCGTATATACGGTTAAGGTTGTGGGACACGCATGCCATGCCTTCATACTATTTTCATGTAAGAACCCATGTCGAGTTCACATACCGCTATAATTCTATTTTTGAAATTATGAAAAGTTCCACTTTGGCCGAGAAAGCGCAAACGCGTAAATAAGTATGAAGGGAGGAACAAGTGTCTAGTAAGCCAGTCTGACATCAATACTGTAGGTCCTATATTCGTTTTACACGTTTATTGCATCCCCATCTTTGGTTGTGTTATATGTGCCGAATTTCACACGCTTACGTAAAGAATCACCCTGGAACTCCATCATCCCATTTTTGAATCCTCGCTTCGCGAACTAACTTTAAGAGCTTGTTTAGTTGCACTTATTTGTGGTGTGACATTGAAGACGGAGTATCATGAACCCCATAAAAAAGGAGCTTGTGTATAATTCTGATGTCGTGATTACATTAGTAACACTACCGTAAATCCGGTGCACTATAATTTAAGGTGTGTCATCCAGTAAAAACCCAACACCTGTTAATTAATCCTAGAATAACTACCATAAAATTAATTTAAAATAAAAATAAAAATATTCTATTGGTTTACAACCTTAATTATTGTGCAGCGGATTCATATAAATGTTTTCCTACATGTCCGTCCCGGACTTCAAACAATCATTTTTGATGTAATTGAAAATCTATGTGATGATAGCATTCGTAGTCCCATGATTATAAAAGTTCTTCCAAAACTAAAAGTTTATTAAACTGTTAATCCCGACACAATACCGTCTCGACACATAATTCCGAAACTAAAAGTTACTTAAACTGTTAATCCCGACACAATACCGTCTCGACACATAATTCCGAAACTAAAAGTTACTTAAACCGTTAATCCCGACACAATACCGCCTCGACACATAATTCCGAAACTAAAAGTTACTTAAACCGTTAATCCCGACACAATACCGCCTCGACACATAATTCCGAAACTAAAAGTTACTTAAACCGTTAATCCCGACACAATACCGCCTCGACACATAATTCCGAAACTAAAAGTTACTTAAACCGTTAATCCCGACACAATACCGCCCTGACACATACTGTTAATCCCGACACAATAGACACGTAATTTTAAAACTTAAAAGCTACTTAAACTGTTAATCTCGACACAATAGACACATAATTCCGAAACTAAAAGTTACTTAAACTGTTAATCCCAACACAATACCGTCTCGACACATAATTAAGAAACTAAAAGTTACTTAAATTATTAATACCGACACAATACCGTCCTGACACATAATGTTAATCCCGACACAATAGACACGTAATTTTGAAACTTAAAAGCTACTTAAACTGTTAATCCCGACACAGACACGTAATTCCGAAACTATAAATACCCTAAGTGGCTGGTCTTCTTTCCCCACCAAAAAAAACCACAACCGTGTATTTCTCTCTCTCTCTCTCTCTCTCTACACATATACACTAAAAAAAACAAAAACTCAACTAAACCAAACCAAACTAAACTAAACTTAACCACTCATTTCCAATAATAAATAAAATAAACCCAAAAAAAAAAAAGAGAAAAATATATCTCATAGTTGGTCAAGTGGAGGAGCAGATGATGGTCTCTACGCCACCACCGCCGGAGTACTCCGGACTGGCCACGTCAGCACCGCCAAACTCCGGGGAAGACCCGAGCAAGAAGATCCGGAAGCCGTACACGATAACTAAGTCGAGAGAGAGCTGGACCGATCCCGAGCATGACAAGTTCCTCGAAGCCCTCCAGCTGTCAGTTTTCTTTTTTTATATACTTTTATTGTAGTTTTAAACTTTTATTGTAGTTTAAGAAATGTATGTATGATGAATTGGGGTTTTGGGTTTTGTTTATTTTTGGGTTTTGTTATGTGGGTAGTAAATTTTAACTGAATTGGGGTTCTGGGTTTTGTTTATTTTGGGGTTTTATTATGTGGGTAATAATTTTTTACTGAATTAGGGTTTTTAGTTATGTTTATTTTGGGATTTTATTGTGTGGGTAGTAAATTTGAACTGAATTAGGGCTAAGGGATATGTTTATTAGTAAATTTGAGCGAGCTAACTAAACCACTCATCTCCCCCACACACAAAAAACCGAAAAAAAAGCAATAAGAAAAAATAGTTGGGGCACGTGAATAGCACATGATAGTGTCTACGCCACCACCGCCGGAGCACTCGGGACTGGCCACGTCAGCACCGCAAAACGCGGGGGAGGACCCGAGCAAGAAGATCCGGAAGCCGTACACGATAACTAAGTCGAGAGAGTGCTGGACCGATCCCGAGCACGACAAGTTCCTCGAAACCCTCCAGCTGTCAGTTTCCTTTTTGTTAATCTTTTATTTACTTTTAAACTTTTATTGTAGTTTAAGAAATGCATGTATGCTGAATTGCGTTTTTTGGTTATGTTTATTTTGGGATTTTAGTAGGTGGGTAGTAAATGTCTATTAGTAAATTTGAAGTGAATTAGAAATTGGGGGATTTTATTATAAGGATAGTAAATTTGAACTGAATTGGGGTTTTTGGTTATGTTTACTTTGGGATTTTATTATGTGGGTAGTAAATATTTATCAGTAAATTTGAAGTGAATCAGAAATTGGGGGATTTTTTTGGATTACAAAAAAAAAATGAAAAAAATGGGGGGTTTTACTTTATGGATAGTAAATTTGAACTGAATGGGTTTCTGGGTTATGTTTATTAGTAGTCAATTTGAAGTGAATTTGGAATTTTGGGATTTTATTACGAAGATAGTAAATTTGAATTGAATTGGGGTTCTGGGTTAGGTTTATTAGTAGTCAATCTGAAGTGAATTTGGAATTTGGGGATTTTATTACAAGGATAGTAAATTTGAATTGAATCAGGGTTCTGGGTTATGTTTATAAGTAAATTTAAAGTGAATTAGGAATTTGAGAATTTTAATACAAGGATAGTAAATTTGAACTGAATTAGGGTTCTAGGTTATGCTTATTTTGGTATTTTATTATGTGGGTAGTAAATATTAACTGAATTTGGGTACTAGGCTATGTTTATTACTAAATTTGAAGTCAATTAGGAATATGGGAATTTTAATATAAGTATAGTATATTTGAACTGAATTGGGGTTCTGGGTTATGTTTATAAGTAAATTAGGGATTTTTTTTTTTAATTTGGCAGTAAATTGTTGAACTGGGGCTTGGGGTTTTTAGGATTTTATTATGTGCGTAGTAAATTCGACTGGTCAGGGTTTTAGATCATGTTCACTTTTGCGATTAATACTTTAGTTCGTTGAAGTGCATTTTGTTTGTCAGATTTAACAGTTAAATAAATGAGATATTTTGCCCGACAGAACTGAAACTTTGAAATGAAATCAACTTTATTTTAGCCTCAAGTAAGCATCTAAGCGATTTGTCTTTTAAAAAACTATAGCCAATAAAGCCCTCCATAGTTGAAATAAGTTCGACCATTCAGGTGTTTTTGTTGTGTTTAGTTTGGGAATTGATTATGGTGTTTAGAGTAAATCTTGACTAAATAGGATTGTGCGATTTGGAGGTATCATGTAAGAAGGGATTTCAAAAGTTCTTGGCGGATAAAATAGTATCCAGTCAGGGTTATGTGCACAATAATAAACTTATCCTAGTAAAATGAGTCTAGAAAAGAAATTAGTTATGTTTAACAGTTGAGCAACATTAAAATAGTTGTGGAGATATATCAAACCAGGTATAAAAAAAGGTCCTAGAAACAAACAATTCTCATGGTGATGCCCTGGCCACTCTCATTAGAAGAAAAAGACGACAACGGTGGCTGTGGAAATATTGGTGAGACCAAGTATTTTCCCGAATAAATACTTTTATATACGGCCCAACTTGCTAAACTGCTACTTCCATCTGAGATAAGGGGTGTTAAGTTGAATGACTTGTTTCTCTGGCCTTTCCTGAGGGCAAAGTTATAGTCTCCGCACTTCCTATTCCTTCTCTAAAATATTGTTTACAGGTTACAACGTTCTTACCACAGGTACCATGTTGTTCTACAAACGTGCCTAATCATGTTAATTGTTACTAAGACCTACAAAACCAAATTAGATGCCAAATTGTAATCTCTTTGCGTAGGGACGTTTGTTGGAAGTTTATCTTACACGTGACACTTGGAAAACTAAATTATACACAATACTTTAGTTTGATAGATGGGTCATGAACTTGATAACCTTAAAGGTTTAAAACCTGTATATGCGAAGCGATGCTAGTATAAATATGTAATGATATATCTTTTAAAAGCATGTTTTTCAAACACAATTTTATTCTTCATCATTTTACAGTATTGGTTGTTCTTGGTGTTCATTATGTTTGCTATGTGCTTTTCTTGGAATAAAAATATGTTTGCCAGTTTTATGTTCACTTTTTGCATGTGTTACTGTGTTCCTGGTCTTGACAAATCTCTCGAGTACCAAACTCTTAGTTAGTTGGATATAGTTCTTTGCAAATTAACACTCACCTTTGTGTAATAGTTTTGTACATTCTGATTGGTTCCCTTACACAGCTTTGATCGTGACTGGAAAAAGATCGAAGCATTTGTTGGGTCTAAGTC
Source organism: Primula veris (assembly GCA_963682055.1). Taxonomy (NCBI): domain Eukaryota; kingdom Viridiplantae; phylum Streptophyta; class Magnoliopsida; order Ericales; family Primulaceae; genus Primula; species Primula veris. Next base: position 1,502,286 of record OY821742.1, read on the forward strand.
TGTCATCCAGGTAATGCTTTTCTCAACATCATGTATCACGGTATCACCAAATATTTTATCGAACAATTTTCACATTTTCATTCAATTGGTATATCCCTTCTTTTGTCTATTTGCACCATATTAAGTTGAAAAGTTACTTCGTCCTCGTAGTAGACTTATAGCAATTAACAGCTAGTCTTGAGATTCTTTTAAGTTAGTTTTACTGCAAAGAAGACTTGGCATTTTGCTTAGACTACTTGTCTACCATTTTGCTCTATCGTTCATGCACTTGTCAATACCACATATTTACACAAGGACCTATATGCATATACCTCAGCTATGTACACCTGCACCATTTCTTGTCTAAATATTCCAGTTACATACCTCAAAAGAGACAAGTATGACTACCACATGTAAATGTTTAAGTTTTTGTTAGCCATAAATATCATTGGTCTATATTATTCACATGGTCGACTAAAATAAAAAGCTAACTTTTACAGATACGAAGCCATGCACAGAAATATTTTTTGAAAGCTCAAAAAAGTGGTGCCAGTGAGCATCTTCCTCCTCCTCGTCCAAAAAGGAAAGCTACCCACCCTTATCCGCAGAAGGCCTCCAAAAATGGTCAGTATTATTCAAATATGTTTCATTTCCACATTGTCCGGCACGAGTAGAACGTAACGATATCTTCTTTTGCAGCTCCTGTCATCCCGCAAGTGACTGGATCTTTCCAACCTTCGCCTGTTTTATCCGAACCTGTTTTTATGAGAACTCTTGTTACTAATACAGCTGCATCTCATCCCACTGATCAATTTGTTCCAACCGTTGGTATACCATCTGTCTATGGTGATATTCTCGAGTTTATTATTTATCTATTTGTTGCATTTATAATATAGTATAACGTGTCAGGTGATATGAGATCCTCTGGGAGGGTGTTAACAAATAATAGCTGCAGTAGCTCAGAAAGTACTCCAAAAACATGGCCAGCGGGAGGAAAATCGGATCAAGGGAATCATAGTTCTTCATTGAGAGGTAACCCATAAATTAAGGGGCTAATTACGACTACGTACACCAGCCTATCCTCAACTTTGATTTTGTACACAGACCTATGCAAGTTAGCAAATAGTACCCCACCGTCACTTTTTCGTTCCGCTTTGTATGATGCATATTTAATGATAGCTTGGGGATTTAAATGGAGATATATGATAGATTAGGGGTATAAAAGCGAATAAAATCAATAAAGTAATGCACAAAAAAACGGTCTTTTTAATTAATTAGTACCTATGTTTCTTTTTTCTATATTTTACAATAGTGCTGTGTTTGGAACCTGGAAAAGTGTGAGAAAAGAAAATAAATTCTCCAAATTGGTAGTTTTTTATGAAATCCTTCATCTTTCGCTTTTTCTTTCATCCAGATTTAAACAGCTACGAGTGTGAAAAACACTGTCCCTTATGACTTGTTCGTATTGGCTGAACAGATCATTTCATCTGAAGTTTCACTTTTAATAGTTAATCAAAATAGCACAGTCATTTGGCTATATATTAAAACTTCAGTCGGTATCGATAACGATTTTCCTAAGCTATTTTAACTAACATGATATCCAATTTATCTCACTCTAGCTCTATGAGAAAGCACAAAAGAGTCGGGACATTTCTCATAATCAATTATTAAACCCTGGAATTGATATTTTTTTCTGGTTATTGATACCTTTCCTATCTCCATGCAGTTCTTCCAGACTTTGCTCAAGTATATGGCTTTATCGGCAGTGTGTTTGACCCATGTACTACCAACAAGCTACAGGACCTAAAGAAGATGGATCCCATTGATGTTGAAACAGTATGTTTTTCTATGATATTTAACGTCTTGAGCCTTAACAATTGGTCCTGCATAAATCTTTCTTTCTTTTTTGTTTTCCTGGGAGGGCGAAATGATATTTTTTTGCAATAAAATAGTCCCTCAAACTTCATACTTTTCTTATAAGTAGTAACCGGAAAGCTATTAAGAGTTCAAAAGTTGCAGAGTACATAAAATACTTAGTTCATTCTTGAAGATGCACTGGCACAACTGAATTGTAATGAATATAGCTTAGTTCATCCTTGAAGATCCACTGGCACAACTGAATCGTAATGAATATAGCAGGCAATTCTAATTTGGTAATAACTATTATAAAGATGTAAAACATTTCTATACGTTGATCTAAAAATGAACATCTATGAGATTCTCATGGGACCAGGTTCTCTAGTGTTTCAATATCTAATTTTGTGGTTAGTTTAATTATAATTCTTCTTTTTCAGGTGCTTTTGTTGATGCGAAACCTCTCTGTCAATTTGACCAGCCCCGATTTCGAAGAACATGTAAGTCACATCCTATGCTCAGACAGTCAGACTTCGTACAATTTAGAAAATAAGATTTGAGTTACTTGGACGAGTAGCAGTCATCTTTATTCTCTCAGTTCCTCATTTTTCTCATCTTACTTTCTCAAAATAAAAACAAAATATTGAGGCCTGTGTGTGGTGCTTTATAACTCCCCTGAGAGAAAGAACAATGGCAGTTAATTTCTGAGTTTCCATTTCTTGTCGTTATTATCATTTATTTGATATATTTTTGTCTTAATGTATAAGGAATATTGTGTTAAAAGTTAGAACACTGTATTTTTCTTGTAGAGGAGGTTGCTTTCGTCCTATGAAATTGATGCGGACACAGACAAGAATGATTCTAGTGGTTTGATTAAGAATTCCTCTGATGACCAATCAGGCGTCGTCGGGCATTATGCGTAGGCTTGGGAAATGACTATGGGTTCTTATGCTTATATTAGTTCATTTATATATTAATTTTCATCGATCACTCCCAAGGACAAGAATTGACAACATGCCCTTGTATGGGGATTGTATTACAAGCACATTGTGGATATCATAAGAAGCCTGGCTGTGTGCGGCACATCATTTTGGGATGCTGATCTAGTTTCGTGTGTATATGTTCATAGTTTGAGAAACGAAAAGTTGTGTATTGGAAGATAAGATCTAGGTTATTTCAGCTTGTAATTTTGAGAAAACTCACGATAAGTTTGAATATGCATGTCTATAAGTTGCAATTTGTAATGTAATTTGTAAGCTATTGTAAGCTCTTGGTTGATTAAAGCTGTAACATGTACTTTCCCTGAACTTTATGTTTCTTTTATTAATATTGATAGGGCTTTTACAGCAGTCTCGGTGGGTTTTATGTATGGCAGTTTATAGGTCGAGGTTCAGAATGATTAACAAGTTTTCATGTGGTCGAGAACTAGAGGTAGTTTGCGACTCTTGAGGTGTATGTTTCTTGATCATCATTGAGTAAATAAATTCACTTTACTTTCATGGAAAGTAATATTTAGTGTTCCGACCAACTCATGTTAGCGATTTAGATACCGCCTTGTGAAAGTTAGCAATTGAGGTTAGTTTGTTGAATGATAAGATGCTTGAATGAAATTTCTTGTTTGCACTAAATGAGAGAGGGTACAACACCAATTATATGTATATCCACCTTATTATGTTCATTTCTACAATGAAAATGGGGTATATTAAGGAATATAACTAATAATTATTAGTATAGAGGTACACAACTAGTGAGCAACTAAACAATATAACTAATAATATCTACGGGATAAAAGAGGCTAAAATCAAACTCACGTTGAGAAAACACTTAAATTTTTTAGATTTTTTAGTGAAAACTTGAAGATTATAGGCTTTCAGCATCTTTATAATTTAAAAAATAATTTACATATGTAATTCAGTCTCACACACACCAACATCATAGTTACTCACTAAACATGATATATGTTATTAATTATTCTCTTTTTAGCCTAGAATATTAGTATAATTAGCATAGCACACTAAAAAATTACAATGCTATTCCCCTTTTATGCCTCAAAAGTAGCATTATGGCAAACAAACATCTACTTCCTTATTTAAAGCATTTGCAATAAATATAATATTCCCCCTCTGTCCCTTTTTGCTTATTTTATCTAAAAAAAATATTCTAAAAATATTCTAAAAAAATTGTACAATTACTATGATAAATATATCAATCATTCTAATAATTGTTTTTAAAATAAAATCCACACGTAATTTATTTTGGAATAAATGTATAAATTAGTGTAAATTAAACATTAAATCTTAAAAAATTGTCTAAAACAATATTATGTCCAAATATTTTAAAATTTAAATATAATATAATATAATATAAAATCTTATAAATTAACGAATTTGTAAGGTTATATAATAATATTCCTTTAGTAGTATTAATAAAAAAAATTACTATAAAAGACAAACTAGTTTCCATAAAAACGTAAATAACATTAAAATACAAAATAAATAGCCGAGAAATAAGACTCGCAAATCTTTACAAACCAAAGTGAATAGAGAGAATATGGAGAGGGAAAACAGAGAATTATTTGTAATTTATGTTAATTAGTAAAGTTTTAATTAATTATAGATATAGATATAGATATATATATATATATATATAATACATATAATAAAGAATGGTATTAGCGAAGAAGAAGCACAAGAAATCGCCACGTGTCACCACCAAAATGCCTTTCTCCTCTCATTCTCCTTCTCATCTCGCATCCATTATTATTATAACATTAATCGTTTTAATTTTAATTTTAATAACCTTTTTTAGCATTTCTTCGAACACTTTGTGGGTTTTTTCACCGATCTCTCATCCTACGGTCCAGATTCATTCTGCTGATGTCATCAACGTATTCCCTCACGATCCCAACGCCTTCACTCAGGTCTTCCTTTTTTTAATTTTTTTAATTTATTTTTTTTAATTTATTAATTGTCCGCTACGAAACTAGGTGTAATTTTTACCGGTATCAAAATTGTCGGAATAAAAAATTTCAAAATTCGATAATTTTGATACAAGTTATAAGCGGGTCAAAATTGCAGGAGCGGACAATTAAATGGGAAGGGAGGGAGTATTTATATAGATAATTTAATTTCATTTGTTATGGGGTTTTTGGGTTCTGTATTTGTTATTTTAATTTAATTTAATTTAATGATTGATTATTGTTTATGTTGGTTAATTTGATTAATTATTTGGATGTTTTCTCATCTGATATTTATTGTTATTAGAAGCTCCACTTTTTATTTAGGATTTGGTATTTGATTGATTAATGTTTTTGTGATTAATTAGTTGTATGCTTTTTCATTTGATGTTTAATACTATATTATTGAATTTAGAATCTGAATCTTAATTTAGGATTAGGAGCTGAAATTTAAACCTTTTTGTTATTGAGGTTTATTAGGGTTTTTTCCTCTTTATTATTATTATTAAAATAAATACATGGAGAAACAATTAGAATAGTGTTTATGTTATTTATGTAATTAATTTTTATTTAAAAAGAAGTGCAAGAAATCGCTCTGTGTCACCACCACCACGAAAACGCCCTCTCCCTCTCTCTCCTCATCGACTCGCCTCGATTATTATTAATATTATAATACCGATCGTGTTACTAATTATAATAACCGTGTTGGGCATTTCGTCGAACACTTGGTGGGTTTTAACACCGATCGCTCATCCGACGGTCCAGATTCATTCTGCTAACGTCGTCCACGTCTTCTCTCACGATCCCAACGCCTTCACTCGGTCGGGTCTTTCTGTTATTTATTATTTATTTAATTGATTCATTAATGTGTTTTTTTGAAAATTAGGCATATTATAAATTGATGTTTATGTAATTAATTAATTGTAGGTTTTCTCATCTGATGTTTGTTCTTATTAGAAGCTCAGTTCTTATTTAGGATTAGGACCTGAAATTTAAAGTATTTGTTTTATTTTTATAATTGGTTGATTAATGTTTTTGTGAATTATGTGATTAGTTAATTGGATGTTTTCTCATCTGAAATTTATTTTTATTAGAATTTTTTATTTATGATTATGAGCTGAAATATAAAGTATTTGTTTTATTTATTTAATTGATTGATTAATGTTTTTGTGATTTATGTGATTAACGAATTGGATGTTTTCTCATTGGTATTTTTTTTAATTAGAAGCTGCATTTATATTTAGGATTAGGAGATGAAATTTAAATCCTTTGTTATGGCGTTTTTGGGTCCTTTTTCCTATATTTGTTATGGGGTTACTACTTCTGTATTTTTTATTTAGTTAATTGATTAATTAAATTTTTTTGTAAAATTCTAATTGATTAATTGGATGTTTTCTCATCTGATGTTTATTGTTATTGAAAGCTAAGTTTTCATTTAAGATTAAGAGCTGAAATTTAAATCCTTTGTTTTATGTATTTATTTGATTGTTAATGTTTTGTAACTAATTAGTTGTATGTTTTCTCATCTGATATTTATTTTTATTAGAAGCTCATTTTTATCTAGGATTACGAGCTAATTAAATCCTTGTTTATGATGTTCTTGGGTTCTTTTTCCTTTATTTGGTACGGGGTTATTGGGTTCTGTATTTGTTTTATTTAGTTAATTGATTGATTAATATTTTTGTGTTTAATGTGATTAACTAATTGGATGTTTTCTCATCTAATATTTATTTTTATTAGAAGTTGAATTTTTATTTAGTAATAGGAGCTGAAATTGAAGTATTTTGTTATGGGGTTAAATATTGGGTTATTTTCCCCTTATTTTCTTATAATTGTTAATAGGAGCAGAAAATTCATGCAGGTTTAATTTTTTGCTTAATTGTGGGGAAAAAAGGGTCCTATGATTTGTTGTTTTTTTACTAAAGAAATACATGGTGAAACGATTAGAATTATTGATTGGCTAATCGTTTCCGTATTTTTTTATTTTTGGCTATTTGTTGATGTAATGTGATGTTTGGATTCTGTCGCTTGACAGATTAATTTGGCTCTTTGTCCTCTATTATTTTTGTTATTAGAAGGTGAGATTTTGTTATGGGGAAAAGAGTCGTGTGATTTTATTTTTTATTTTAAATACAAGGTAAAAGAGAAATATTGGGTTCTTTCTTTTCTATTGTTGTTATGAGGTAAAATTGATGTAGGAGGTCTTTCTAATTGTACGAAAAGGATGCTCTGACTAGAACTTTTACTTAAAGGAAAGGTCATATGAGTGATATGTTCCTTTTGTTTCTCCATTGAATACAATATGATAGGAAAATCTTGGAAACAATGTGTTTGACACTAGAGGTGGAAGCCTGGTAACTGGAGCACCCTAAAACCTCAGTATTGAAGATAACTTTTTTGTGTCAAGTTGAAGATTATAGCAAGATTGGCCTGCAGTAAAAAAATATCCGTCAATATATATATTTCCAATCTATACTAACATTGAGTATTGTCATGCCCGTAGTAGCCAGTATGGGAAGTGATACACGGGAAAAAGAAACGTGAAACCTGACATAAAAAAATTAAAAAATTTAGTCTTCCCTGAGCCCCTGAATACTTTCTCCTATCTACCTACTCATCGGAACAGATTAATATTAATTAATTTGCTAGACTAAGACTACGTATTGGGAATTAGTTTTAAGCAAAAACGCATTCCTAGTTTTCTGTTATGATTTGTTTCCGTATGTATTTACCATCTTTAACAATTGCTTCTTGCTTTTAGGGCCTTTTATATGCTGGAAACGATACTCTATTTGAGTCAACTGGGATTCATGGGCAGGTCTGCTTCATTTTCTTGCTTTATTTCTTCCTTTCCTTCATATATACAAGAACATGGTTTTTTCAACAGCGGTTAAATTCTTTTATCTTTTTTGGCACTAAATTGTTAGTTTTTGGCCGAGTAAATTATTTCAGAATCTTCAATGCCTAGTGATTTAAGTTCGCAGTACGAATTTCAATCTTTCTTTTTTCTTTTTGAGATATCAGATTTAAGTTGTGAGGTGCAACTGGTGCCCATTTCATTGATTTTTTTTTTGAACCGATATACATCTCAGTAATATGTTTAACATGAATTGACAATTTTGGTTTATATCATTTCAGTCATCTGTTCGGAAAGTGGCGCTTCGAACCGGAAAGGTATTGATCCTGAGCAAACATTAAATGATGTCTTCTGCATCTCATATTTCATTTGCAATGCACAAACATCAAAGTACTGTTTCGAAACGATGTAGTTTAAGCATCACTTGATTCGTTAGTTTAGTTCTTCTTCTTTGTTAATATAGCATCACATGTATCAAAAGATTTTTAAAGTACGAATTAGTTGTTATATGGATACTTACTCTCTTGACAGAGGACAAATGGAAAGTGATGATTTAGTGAACGCAAATAGCCTATCCCTGTTAAATTTAGTGCACCCTCTTAATTCGAAAATTTGTTTCTTATATTTTCTTTTGGATTCAATTCCTACAGGTTGAGGCTTTGCACAAGATGGCTGATCTTGAATTTGGAGAAGGTCTTACCATGATAGGCCAGAGGTATGTTTGAATCTATGTTGTTTCTCCTGTACTGCATCTCTCCTTAGATTTAGATGAAATACTTCTATCAGTAGTTTTGTGTTTTTTAACTGGAAGAGTATATTTTTATAAACCTGCACGGTTTCTTATGATTCGGAGAGACTGGTAACTAGTGTGAAATAGGGACATGTGAGAGATAGTGTCTATTTGCAACTTGAAGTCTAGAACCATATTTTTCTGATGACAATTGTTAATGAATGAAAGGCAGCAGATAGTTAATATTGGAAAAGAAGAGTTAAGAAAATATCTGCTGACATACATTATCCCCTTTGGTGGAACGCAAAATAAAGTACCGTATTGTCAACTAATTAAAGTTTCAAAGGCTTCATGATCTGTCTTTGATGACTTTATGTTTACTTCCAACAATTTGATGCTTCCAGCAAAAAGAAATGCTACATTATCATAATTTTTTGCTTATGTTAAGCTGAAGTTCTTCAGAACATCTAGGATATCCTTGCTTAATTTTGAAAATCCAGATTTTATTCTTGAAACCTTTTTGTGAAGATATTGTGAATCTGTGATTTTCAATGCTGGACGCAGTTCTCAAATTTTTCAATGTTCCAACTGTTCAGACTTCAGATCACCTACCCACCAAAAAATATGTTTCATATTTCAGTATTTGGTTTTCCAGTTTATCTTATAGAATGATTATTTAACAAATGTAGATAAAGATCAATTTTTGATGTAGTAGCTGTCTTGAGATGCTGTTCTTTACTTTTCCTGTAATTTTTTGGATTACGCACATTTATAACTGAATTTGGGTGCACTTGCTAAATTCATCCAATTTCATCACAAACTTGTGCTGATTTTGAAACAATAAAGTCTGATGTAATTTTATTAACTTTGTAGGCTGTATCAAGTAACTTGGCAGAAGCAAACTGGTTTCATATATGATCCTAACAATTTAAACAAAGTTTGTGCTTTGCCTTTTTCCTTCTGTAAATTTCTCTCTCTTTTTAATCCTCTGTGGTCTGTACTCTTTCATAATAGACGTTTAATGAATGCTTTGGTTTCATCATTTTTGCATATGCTCTCAAAGGTTTTCTATCAAGTTGGTCCCAATATCCCTAGAATAATGTATATTTTACTTGATTGTTCAGTTGGGTAAATTTACTCATCAAATGCAAGACGGGTGGGGCCTTGCTACCGATGGTCAAGTCATTTTTGGAAGTGATGGAACTTCGAAATTATATCATATTGACCCACAAACATTAAAAGGTACCCGGGATTAAAGCATTTCCTTTCTTCAAGCTTTCTGCCCTGTTAGTAACCGAGTTCACTTGTTTATATAGAAACAAGACCGTCATTTCCAAATCATCTAAGTGGTCTAATATTTTTATCCTTGGTATAGTTATTAAGAGCCACACTATCAAGTACAAAGAGCATGAAGTGCACAATCTTAATGAACTGGAGTATGTGAATGGTGAAATTTGGGCAAATGTTTGGTTGGTATGTTCATATCTGTTATTATAACTTTAGTGGTTATAGGATATTTTTCTCATCTTTCATTTCGTTTATTATCCGATTGATTTTTATGTTCCATGTTACTTACCTGGAGTTTTTGTCTTTATTCCATACAGACTGATTGTATTGCTAGAATTTCGCCCAAAGATGGATTTTTGCTTGGTTGGATCCTCCTTCCCAAACTAAGGTTCGGTTTTGCCATTTTTCTCTTTTTTTATTTACTTAATATCTTGATCATCCACCACAATGAGAAGGTATACTTTTGAGACAAATGCTAATGCACTCTTCATTACGATATTCATAGGGAGGGATTGTTGAGATCTGATAACATGGTAAGTCTTTTCTAAAGCTAGAAAGTCTTTCACGAATGTTTGAATTTTAAAGTTGTACAGTGATCTCCTTATCTTTAAGCGTTTTCATTGACGATAATTCTGGCCTCTCTTTTTCCCCCCAGAGAATTGATGTTCTAAATGGCATTGCTTGGGATAGTGAGAAAGACCGAATTTTTGGTAAGTTCGTATTACTTGATCCTTTGTCTCTCTCATATGATTATTTGCCTTCCGCATATTTTCGTGTAATACCGTGTCTGCAGATATATAATTCAGTATTTATCATCTTTGAGAGATAAGTGTATGCTATGCTTGTAAATAAGAATAATCTGAAAGAACACCGAAAATGGGGATTCACCTGGCAATGTCTTTGCCTGTCCGGACTTTTGGTTTTATTTTGGTTTGAAATTTACAATATATTCACAAAAAGGGTTTCAAAAATAAAATCTGTATTTTAAAAATTTAAGCAATGATATCCTAGATGGTCTGAAGACCAGTTGTGATGGAATAAAATACACTGTTGTGAGGACGACCTTTTGTTGATTAGGTCAACAAGAGCTTATCCTCGGTTACTACCTCGGAAAGTAGATGAATTTCTTTCTGACACTTTTAGCCGTTATGTCTTATACATATTCCCCATCTAAATCTTTCAGTCATTTTTGTTCTTCACCAGTTACAGGGAAATTGTGGCCGAAGCTTTTTGAAATCAAGCTTAGGCCATCCGATAAGCTGAGAGATGGAGTTGTTGAGCAAATGTGCCTTAGAAAACCGTTCAAATTTGTGAAATTATAGCGCTCAAATATGCCCATACACCCCCATTTCAAATATGATCAAAGTTTAACCAATTTAAATTGTTGTTTTGACATATTGTAATGGAAATTGAGACGATTGCTTGAAGAGGTATTTTACCCATATTCATCTTTTAGATATAGGTATTATACTTATGTAAAGTGGTGTAAAATGAATGATCTTCTGCCTGAGGGTTAAAAAAGATGTACGAATACATGAGGAAAACTATATACAAACAATTGAAACATTCCATTCAAAAGGAATTCAAATGGCGTGGTAGTTTTCAAATCCGCCCATTTTCCTTTTATCAACTAATGTATTATTTTACGATTCCTATTTTGAGGGTTAAGGAACGCTCCTCTACTTGGGATTTAGATTGGGGTAAATTAGTATAACTGTATGAATAAATATCATGAGCATTTGAGTGTAATATTCGAACACGATATTAAGGTTGCTAAAACCTGTAATATGTTTCAGTCTACCTACAGATTCGGTGTTTATCCTTTCTATCCTTTGAACGAAATAAAACCACTATAGAATAAACAAGCTTTAAAATTCAAGATCTTGATTCCTCTTGCTCGGTGATCGCATATAGAAAGGGTAGTCATTGACATTTGCAAATTTATAGTAAAGGGAAATGTGTTCTACATTTGAAATTTTGTTTGTGTTCACGTATAAGTAATTTGCAAAGGAACATTCTCCCTTCTTTTCCTTGTGAGACTAGTTGAGCAGAGCCGTCACACCCAAGTCGGCCTTGTTCGTAAACATGGTAGCTAGAAAATTTGTATCAAGCCGTATTTTGTTATAATTAACTATTGGAGTAGGATGATGATATATCTTGTAGAGACTCACCAAGATTCATTGATCTCGGTATACATTGATTAAATGACCCTCACCGAGAATAAATGTGTCTGAAAAGTATCATTACTCATTGGGAAGTCCAGAAATTATAAGGAAACTAGTGCCTAACAAATATGGACAGACAAAATTAATAGTGCATTGGAATAAGATTTGTTGGGCAAGTAATATTTCCTATTTGGGAATATGAAATATGTCAATTATTATCTTATAAAATTTGATTTCCCGTAATATTCTAAATGGTTCTATTTTTGATTAAAGTTGTCAGTGCACAATTTTCTCATCAATAGAAATAGATAAATAAACAAGTTACAGTTTAAAGCGTGTAAATTGTTTCCCAAGTTATTGGGTGGTAGAAAAGAATAAAACCTTGGTAAAGTGTTACTCAAGAAAATAACTAATAATAGCCATCAAATCAATTACCTAATTTTCCCTAAATCTTCCCCAAATCAAAACTAAATTACAAAAATTACATGGCGCTTCGTTTGTTAATCAAAAGATTCATCTCAGCAAGTCGAATGTCCCTTCAACGGCGTCGTAACCTTACCAATTCCGAATTATTTCCAGAAAACAATAAAATTCAAGAAACAATAAGAGTCCCGGGTTTGTATAGCAACAAGGTGGAACCTGTTGGTTATCATAGTGAGTTTTTTAAGGTTCTTGAGGCTCGTGAGAACGAGGAGACTGTACGATGTGGCCAATTCTGTGACGAGGATACTTTTAATGCTGAGAAATTTGCGGATGATTGTACGGTCAGCAGTTATAGATTTGCGGACGAGGATACGGTTAACGCGTCGAAATTGGTGGATGAAGATGCTGTCGGTTCTGCCAGATTTGCTGTCGGTGAGATCGCTCGGGCCAAGGTTTGTTTCAATTGTTTCATCTTCAAGATTATGTGTTTGTGTATATTGGATTGTTTAGATAATTAACATAATTTAATTGTTTAACTAAACTTGAGAAAAAATCATTCAGGATTGCCCGGCCTTAGGATTCCGAAAAGTTTGGGATTGAACTAAATAATAAACTACTTATTTTCAGTATCAAGATCGGTCCAGTTTGCATTTGATACAATCTTGATCGGACTGTCGATTGAAAATCCCACACCTATATTTAGGTGTACCGAAGGAAGATATTTAAGTTTAATTCAATTCAAATAAAGTCCAAACTGATATATATATACAACTTCCGAATCCGGTACTCTCTATCTATGTATATTTAAGTTTAAACAGCAAGATTCGTAGTAAAAAAACTCGATTCAGAGCTAAAAAAACCTTACAAGCTCGCTTTTCCCTTTTTAGGCCGCTAAAGCTTACACTTTTAGCGTAGCTCTTGCAAAAACGCTTTAGCTAAGATTTCGCTTTTTAAAACATTGATGTAAAGTTATTCTTTTACCTAGTATAACAAAATTTGTTGTATCCTATTTTGTTTGGCTTAATATTTTGGAAATCAGAAAGGTATAAAGTCAAAGCATTTAGCCATTTACCCATAAGTCCATAGATCATAGGTTTTGCATTCTTATATACTTTCTTATAATAATAAAGTAAGCTATACAAACTGTTAAGAATATATTACACAAAATTCATTGCTATCATCAATATATAAAGTGAAATTTAAGTATTTAACTCAGAAAACACAAATGTTTGTAAAATATACACTTAGAGCCACACATTTTAAACTATATCCCGCCTTTTATGCTTCTTGGATTTCTCAGCATAGCAGAACAAAGTTTCCAATGCTGCTACAAAATGCAGGTCTTATGGAGTTTTGAAGATATATCGATTTTTAACTAAATAATTATGTCAACCCTGGGAACTGATATACAGTAAAATCATTCTATCCCAATGTCTTTATTTTGCTGTGTTTGGGGAAAAATATGCATTTCGAGTCTCAAAAAGATTTGCATTCACCTGTGGTACTTGTTATGAATTTTATGATAGTGCATAGTAATTTGTACGAGTAAACGAATTTGTTCTTTTTCCGGCTTAGTTTTCTCTTGCTTTTCTTCTAATATGACGGCGTAGTCTTTGATCAATTATGTTCCTTATTTCTTTCCATTCCTTCTCAGAAATCAAATATAGAGTTTGTAAGGGTACTTAAATCAAGTCGAACTCCAAGTTGGAGCCACAATCATCAAATTATCTTAGAGGCGGTCAATAAAGATAGCGGTGAAAAAAGTACCTATTATGTGGAAGTTGAGTCGCAACAATGGATCGAGCAAGAGCCTTTCAAGCTAACTACATGGATATCTGAGTAAACCTTGTTGCATTGTCTTTTGGCCTCCTTTTTACTTTTAGCTAAATGGTTGTTTTCTCTTTCGTAACAATTCACTAGAATTCCATGTTACAGAAATTTGTAAGTGGTGATATTGTTCGTCTGCTATTCACTACCTAAACAAGACAACAAACAGCCCCTTTCTTTGGAACCCCAAGTTTCATTTCGATGATATTTTCAGCGTTTAGTTCCGGTCAGGAACATATCCTTGTAAATTAGTTACGTTTTGATTTTCACAATGATAATGATAACGATTGATAATGTATTTCTTAACCGAAGATGAAATGTTTTTTGATTACACAAATCCTCTCGTCATTTCTTTTATTCTTTCTTTGAATTATGAACTTTAATTATGTCGAACATCTTAATTAGAAGTTCGTTAAACAAAGATTTTAAGAACAAGGATCTTGCTTTAGATCGTTTAGTTGAGATTGCTGTGGCAGAGAATTTTTTTTAATCAAATTGTGGATCAAGAGATACTTGAGAATGCTCCACTGAATGAAGTAAAAAAATTGTTTTGATAGAGTGGTTGACCTAGATGTTGCAAAAAAGACCCAAACTAGGAGAGCAATAATTTTATGATTTGTTTTTCTTTTCAGTTTAGCTGATAATAAACTACGTTAATTACTATCATCTTTTGTTCAAAAATGACGGAAGTTCGTGTTAAGACTAAAAATGTCTCCAAACAAGTGATAACGACAATTTGTTGGAGAATGAGTCCGAGTCTGTCCATCGACTTAGATTAGTCTGTAAGTCTGTCTCCTAGCTTTATTTGAGAAGAAATTCAAAGTAATAACATCTTTCTATGCAATAGAATTGCGGTTAAATTCTCGTGCTTTTTTGCTTAAGAGTATACGAGACTTTGCGGTTATGCTGTGCGGATCAATTATGTGCATAGCTAAAGCCTTATAGATCCGCGCCTACATTTGTAAAGGCACTAACGAGTTTTGAACGAATTATAACAATTGAACTTAATATTGAACTTTTCAAAATGATTTTTTGTCTTAAGACATGAACTGACATCGGGGAAGGCAAATTAAATAACGAACTAAACATCAAGATGGAAAGTGATCGATGCGGATATAGTAAGTACTTGTTTTCTTTTTGAACTAGAAGGCGGATAACGATACGTGTAATAGGTGTTTCGCAAATCGGCCACATGTGCTCTGATCTTTTCAAAGTGAAGACCATGTATACTGTTAGAGTTTAAATTACACAACATCGATAATATATCGATCAAGCATACTATCAGATTTTTCAATCCATCGTTTATGTCTAATATTGAAATTAAATAACTTATGCGTTCTATATGGTATGTTTTGGATGAGTATCCTTACAATTTATTTATTTTTTTAAATGAATGTTTTCCTGTAAAAGTAATATTTCTATTTCTAATGGAATGTTTATCTCAAAATAATTTTGGAAAGACAATGTCAATTCAAACCTAGGAAATTGATTTAAGGGTTAAATTAAAGTTGTACATGAAATGGAACTTGATTGTGAAATACTCCATCCCTATCGATTTATATGTCATATACGAAACTATACGCAACTTTGATAGATTTTGAATACGTAACTAAATTGTTAAAATGAAAATTTCAATTTTTTTTTACATAGTTTAAATGTTAAATTACATGATATAATTTTTTACAAAATTATTTTGACAATTTAGTTACATATTCAAAATTGTTCAAAGCAGCCGGTGGTTTCGTATATAACTATTATGTTTGAACATCCCCTAATCATGCAACCCACATGTTGTGTAGTAGTTTTACTTTCTTAAGAAAGAAAAATATGACTTTTGAATATTAATTACTCTCTCCGTTTCTATTTAATTGTTAACTATGAACCTACGTGCAATTTTGATCTGCTTATAACTTGTATCAAAATTGTTGAAATGAACTTTTTTATAATCTAATCGTAAAATTTAACATTTAAACTATATGGTCAACTTTTAAAAAATTTCATTATGACAATTTTGATACAAGTTATTAATCGATCAAAATTACAGTCAGTTTCGTAATGTACAATTAAATGAACGTAAATATTAGTGATTAGTATTGTGTGTGTTGACAAAGAGATCAACTAGTTAATGGATGTACATGGAATGTTTTATACTTGTATTAATATATTTCCTTTTAAATTGGAACAAGTGATCAATATTGCTTTCTCCAATAATTATATTCAAATTCAACGCTAGTCAATTTATTTAGGCAAAATATGAGAAAATTAACTGGACCTACCACCATGTTTTGCAAAAGCTCATAATTACTCAAGTTTTTCTACCTGTTTTTCCCATTACAGATTTAATTAATATAGTGGTGAAATTAAGCTAATTAACATTGGAAAAAACTAAAGTTTTGATAGTATAATTTGTTAATATTAGTATGTCAACTAAATACATCATACTATATGATATATCATTTTGTACTTAATCAATACCATACAGATTTAATATAGTGGTGAGATTAAGCTAATTAACATTGGAAAAAACTAAAGTTTTGATAGTATAATTTGTTAATATTAGTAATGTCAAATAAATGCATCATACTATATGATATATCATTTTGTACTTAATCAATACCATGTCGTAACAAAGTTAAGATTTTATATTTCGACTTTCACTTTAACAAATTGTTTTATCGAAACAATTTATCTTAATTAAATTATTATTATGTTGGACATGTTTTTTTTATCGATAATAATTACAAATTAAATTTTCTATTTTTTTATTTAATTTTTCTTAGTGGGTCACAAAAGAAGCCTTGATGGTGAATACGTGCACGTTGAACTTTTGAATATTAGTGCGATAAATAACGTGCACGTAGCAATATAAGTCAGGTTTGAAGTGAGTCCAAATAATGGGTCACTTTTTTTTGTAATCAAAATAATGAGCCACTTTTTTTGTTCTTTTTGTAATCAAAATAATGAGTCACTTATTTGCACTAAGGGGCCGTCCATGGAATGAGATTCTGAAACGTAGCACAATCAAGTTTTTTATTCATTTAGAATATTTAAATTTATCTTTGTATTTATACTTTTAGAAAGTTATTTTACTTTTTATTGTATTACAATTATTGGTGGATTATCTCATTCATACATGATTCATTTTAGCTAGAACATAGATGAAAAGATGGATATATAATGGACGATACATTTATTTTATTTAGTTGACAATTATATCACTACAAAAAAATGCATAAATAGCGACGGTATTAGTGACGGTATTTTTTGTTACGAGCTTATTAACGACGGTTTTTGTGACGGTTTTGTGACAGTTTAGTCAATTTGCGACAGATTTGTGACAACTTTTTAAATTAGCGACAGGCTTGTGACAGCTTTTGGCTCTCACTAAATCAAATATTATTTTGTAGTGTATGAACCATGAACAAAATAAAAAATCCGAAGCATGTTATAATAAAACAAAATACTATTTATTTACATAAGCAAAATAAACTGTTCACTACACGCTTTCCAAAATCGATAACGATTCGGGCTGCAAACGAGAGTTGAAACTCGGATAATTTATACTGCTACATAGATCAGTAATTTAATTATCCTCATTGTATATATATATATATCCATTTATGGCCATTATGTATGGCTCCGTCAAGGATCCACATTCTTCGATTTGAGTTCCGTTTTGCTACATAGCATTGGTGGATATGAGGTACGTGCTTAACGATGTAATATATATAGCTTGTGTGATGTAATCAGTCGAAGATGTTGGTGTGAAATTAGTTACACTCGTTACTTCACCCTCTCCGAGCAGCGTGAAGAAATTTGACCTTTTTTTCTCGCGCGTATTTTTCAAGTTGGTCTTAATTAAAGTCATACTCTAAAGTCGTAACACTAGAAAGAAATAATAAAACTCGAGAGGAAATACCACCCGTTGCGGTGTTTTAACTTAAACTGACAACATCTGGTGCAATACTAGATTAATTCCGATGTCATTTGTTGGTTTTTCAGTTAGACGTGATTTTATCGGAACCCTTGGAAGGATTAAACATCAAACTATTATGACAACAAAAAGAATAAAAGGTAGTCAAGTCTCCCTTAACAAGCATCTTGGTGCATAATTTATTTCCCCTATCTAGCGATGTCGACACATAGATCGAACAACGTACGTTAGTGATCAACACGATAATTGTATTTTTTTTTGTGTAAATTAATCAGACCTATTACATACATCCTCTTTCTCTCTTTATACTTGTGCTAAATTTTTTTTTATCTAATTAGGTCCGATAATTCGACCATTCCTTTCGCTTCTAAACCCTTTTGGGGATCTCGTAACAGTAGTGATCGTGTTAAATCGCTTTTAGGTAATCGCTAACACTTGCGAGTATTATATCATAATCATTAGTGTTTGCTATTACAAAACAAAGCAATCAAATTTGTAGTTTCATATATTTCTTTTCATAATATACTAATTTCCAAACAAAGAACTAAAGTGGCATTTCAGATTTCCCTATTTCGTTAAAACTTCTGTTTTCGTACATTAACGCGCCATATACTCTTCAAACTCGGGATTTCATCAACAAATAGGTCATACTTTGATCTCTAGAACTAGCACTAAAAAATCTCTACAATGTATATATTCACCGGTATAACAAATTATCACGAACTTTTCGACGATAACCGAATCCTCCGTTTCACTTCCTTGTCCAACTCTTCATGTCCTCCTACATCCTCAATTTCCTGCACCATATAACATAAACAACAAATTCATTTAAATTTTCCATCTTTCCCTCAATATAATCCAAATTTTCGTTATAAAATAATAAAAATACAAATCAACAATAATAATAAAAATAAGGTGTGACCACATTACCTTAGGTCCCAAGAATAGCCCATATGGAACCCCTTTGAACTTGTCTGTGTGGTGGAGCTACAAAACAAAACAAAATATCAAAATCAGGGAAATTTCTAGACATTAAAAAGAGGGAAAATTACACAATAACTATTATATTTTAGCATGCATACTTTAAATTATAACAGTTAATACTCCCTATAGTTTAAATTTTAAATTAGGATGCATAGTAAACAAAATTATGGTCATCATTAAATAATAATTCACCCTACTTAAACCATAATTGTTCCTTCATTATTTAAATGGACCTTATTAACATAAGGACTAATAATGTTCTAACAATAACTACTTAGCGCACGAGTAGAGTTAGGAGGGGTTGACAATGGCTACAACCACCTCATATTATTAAAAACGCTACTACTCGGTATATGTTTTACATATAAATTTATAAAAATAGTGGATTGGTGCCCCGCAAATTTTGTTGGAATTCACCACATTGTTCGAATCCTAGCTGCGCCAGATAGATGTTTGGATGCAACTATATACTTATAGAACTGTAAGTGTAATCATTTCAAAAACTATTAGTAAAGAAAATAGAGTAAATGGCAAGATTATGATTAATAAGTTAATATCTATTGTAGTAAACTCCATTATTATGTATTTTCTTTTTATTTTGGTACCTGGTGGGCAGCAGCAACTTTTCTGAAGTAAGGGACATTAGCAACGGGACCAACCGGAAATCTCTTGTGAACGAGACCGTCGTGGACAAACATGTACGCCATCCCAAACACCGTTACTCCAAGCCCCTATATATATAAAGTATATGGTATGTATTTATAGGTTGACAATTAAAATTGTATGAATTTTACATGGTTGATGTTGTATTAATATAAGATATATAATCTAGCTAGCTACTTGGTTCTAAATTTTCAAATAAAAATGCAAAATGAGTAAAGCTTGAAAAGAGAAAGACTTGTTTCGTATTGAATGAAAAAAAAAAGCATCAGAAATTACTAAGTTTTTGTCATTACAATTACGAAACTGAGAAACTGTAAAATAACGGAGTAAATCTATCGATTTCGGGGGAAATAAGTGTGTGAGATAAAACTATGAGAATCAAATGGAATTTCTAACCAAAATACTGAATCATGAGTGTAGTTCAGCTTATGAGTCACTAATAAGAATGACATATATATGACATGATTTATTAATGTCTAATAATCCATCAAAATACTTATCAACAAAAGAAATAATTAGGATTAAGGTTGTTGCATTAACTAACTAACATTGACCATGTCAAATATAAATGCATTTGAAATGAGAGCCTTTTCATACTAGGCAGTAGATTGAAAAATATGTTTTTTTTTCCACAAAAGTATGGTTAAATATATATATGTATTTAAACAAATACACTTACGGCGCCGAAGCAGAGACCGGGAATTAGGCCTTTGTGGAAGAAACCGTAGTTGAGGAGTGCTATGGCAGGTCCGGCGTTTATAATGGCAAATATATCGTTTAGCTCAAACGGACCTTCTCGTGGCTTATGGTGCGACTACATAACAAAATTATTTTTTAACAACAATTAGTAAAAAAATCAAGAATAGACTCTATTACAAGCTCATCACAAAATGTATAAAAAAATTTAAATAATTCAAAAAAATGACATCAAACCTCATGCATGTGCCATAAAGAAGCATGCCAGAGTGCCCTATGAGCCCATCTTGCCCAAAATTCCATCCCCACCTGAATTTCGGAAATTCTTAAATTAAATTTATTTTTTGCACTTTTGGGAAGTATATATCCTCAATAATATATAGACTAAGTAGATAAAACTTTAAAAAAAAAATGGACAATTTTAACTTACAGCTGCTCCAACTGATAGTGCAAATGTACCAAACATCTCTGTGAAAGGCACTTCCTCACCCTAATTTACAAACATATTTCAATTGATTATGTTATAAATCTGATGATCAACATGATTATAAATTTATCGAAATATTGTATAAGTACATATTATAGCATGAATCTAATTTATAGTTTAGAAACACATCTATTTATCTAATCATTGAGGTGAAAACAACATACATGAAATTCTTCAAATTTGCTAAACAGACACTAATAGTATAAATTGGGAATTAGCTAGTTTATACTTGTGCTATTATAACTCAAGGGCAATATTAGGATATTTGAACCATGTTTTTTTTCTATAAATAAGTTCATAAAAGTGTACTTAATTAACCATCATTTTCCCTTTTTTTCTTCTTCTTGAAACTGAGATAAGGTTTATCCTAGTTTAAGTACATTTGTTACATGACAAATACATAAACAATATCAATCACACGTTACAACGAAAAACATTAAATTTCGTTTCAAAATTAAATTACCATCATTTGCCAAGAGAACCTGTAATAAACAGCCAAGATAGCCAAGGAGGTAACACCCAAGCTAGACATAACAGCAGCTACCAGATAAGTCGTCCGCTCCGATTTCTTCCTCGCTACTTTCTCTGCCACGTGTACCGCCCTCCTCTCGTTTTCCTCCTCCTCCTCCTCCTCATCGAGAACTGTTTTTTCTTCACGAGAATTATTTGAAATAATATCACTTAGTTTCTCGTCGCTTAATACGAAACAAATGGTTGAGGGTTTTAATTTCCTTGTACCCGAAAGGAGTGTGGTACTAAACCTGCGAACCGGTAGAGCAGTTCGGTTTAGGTTTAGGTTTAGGTTTAGCCGGAGGTAATGAGTCGCTAAGGCGACGGAATCTCCGGTTGCCATTTATAATTAATATATAAGTATTTATTTGTGTATATATATGTAGAGAAAGAAGAAAGAAAGTCTTTTTTGTATTGGTCTAATGGTCTTTGTTTTAAATGGAATGTCGAGGTTAAATAGACGGAAGTCTAGTTGAAATAAGTGCAATTTTTATCGGTTTTGAATATGTAACTAAATTATCGAAACGAAAAATTTTAAATTTTTTCTATATAGTTTAAATAATAAACTATATGATAGAATTAAAAAAAAAAATTATTTCGGTAATTTAGTTACATGTTCAAAATCAATCAAAATTGCGCGTGGTTTTCTATAAGACTTATAAAGTGTGACAGAGTGAGTAATTAATTTGCATATTCTTATATAGAGTAATGATTAGTATAATTCAACATGGGTATTATATTATCTTTTTAAACTTTGGCGTCTTATGTGTGAGATGTGGTCTAAAACTAAGTAATTAAGTAAAAATGTTATTATTATGAAAAAAGAATGGATGAAACAGTTGACTAAAATGGCAGAAACACTAATTTATTAAAAAAAATTAGCAAACATATATATACAAAGGAAAAATTGATTTGTGGTCAACAAAAAAATGAAAGTGATCTATCACCGTAAACCATGTGATTGTCCATTGCCATTAGGTTTTTATATATTACTTTAAGTCAATTGGCATAATATCATAGGTGGTAAAATCAAATGAAATCGTAATTTTGAAAAATATGTTTGTTAATAACCTATTAAAGACTTAAAGTAAGGTGCCAAAATGCAACTCTAGACATTATATTTTGGGTAAATTAGTTTTTAATGACCTGAGTTTTGGTCTATTTTAGGATAAGTGACCTAAGTTTTTTTAATTTCGGTTTTGTGACCTAAGTTTAACTTTGTTAGCATTTAGTGACCTGCCATCCTATTTTTAAAAAAAAAAAACATATTTCTTGCTAAAAGGATTAAAATACCCTCAGATTTTGGAGGAAAATTTCAGTTTAATGAGGGTATTTTAGTTCTTTTAGCAAGAAATATGTTTTTTTTTTTGAAAAATAGGATGGCAGGTCACTAAATAAATGCTAACAAAGTTAAACTTAGGTCACAAAACCGAAATTAAAAAAACTTAGGTCACTTATCCTAAAATAGGCCAAAACCCAGGTCACTAAAAACTAATTTACTCTTATATTTTAGTTTTTTGGGTAAATTTGTGACTGTTATAATACATTTTGTAAAACGGATTGTTCATATTTTATGAGGTAGATAATTTATATCTAAGTTTCAAGTTTGAGACTTTTAACCTTAATTTTAGCCTTTTTCTCTGATGATGTAACTCAGTCATCCAATAATATGTGCTCTTTTTACAAAACATCGAACCGAACCGAAAAATATCAAAAAATTAAAACTTTTTCGGGTCGGTTTCGGTTTACAATAAAACCGAACCGAAAACCCCCGAAACGACTGAAAAAACCGGTTCGGTTCGATTAAAAAAAAAGAAGACGTGAACCGAAAAATCTGTTCGATTTCAGTTTTAGCAAAAAGCGAATCGAAACAAACCGACCTAACCCAGTCAATTTGCCGATATTGGAAATTGCTTTATTTGCTTTGGTGTGAAAATGACCAAGTGGAATGGGAGTGGGAAAACACGTGCCGAGTACTCATAGGAACAACATAGCGGTGTATTGGCTGGTGGTCGGAAATGTAAAGAGCGTGCATTTTTGAACCTTTTGAATATTTACGATGCTGAATTATATGTATATATTTTTTTATATGGGTAATTAATAAAAATATATCATATCCTTATTATATTAACAAAAATATATTCTAATAATTTAAATTATCAAAAATATATCTATATATACTTACTATTTCTCTAATTCTAATCAGAGCATAATCTAACATCTCTCCTAACCGCAACTCTCTCTCTCTAACCGCAACTCTCTCTCTCTAATCGCACATCTCTCTCCCTAACACACGATAATCGCACATATTTCTAACACGTGTTAATCACCATCTCTTTCTAAAAAGTACTAAAACTCACAAAATATTCATATTCTAATTATAAAACGTCATACCCTAATTTTAAAATTACATACCCTAAATGTTATAGATCACAATCAAATATCTAAAAAATAGTTCATACCCTAATTTTAAAACTTCATACCCTAATTTCAAAAGTTCATACCCTAATTTCAAAATTTCGTACTCTAATTTTAAAACTCTATACCCTACATATGGATTTCTCTCAATACTGTACATACGGATTCTCCTATTTCAACTTGAAACCCACAAGTTTTACAATAGTCTCAAACCTCAATAAATAGAAAACAATCTCACCAATTTCATATATTTTTCATATATTACGGGGTATCAATCAGTATAATATTTGTGTATTACGTATGTATATATCTGTATTTATATGTATAGGGATGTCTATATAATCTAGATGGTGTTCGTTAGTAAGTGACGGATTTTCGTGGTGGAGGAAGAAAGAGAGATAGAGTGCGATATGAAAGAAAGATACAGAGAACAATGGAGGAGAGAGAGAGAGGGTAAGATTAAAAAGAGATATACAGAGAAGAATTGATGAAAGAGAGAGTAAGATGAGATAGAGAAAGAAGAGAATAAATAACATTAAATTTGTTTGGTATGTTTTTTATAATGAAAAGCTTTTGGTTATATTTTTGTTAATTTAGTTTAAAAAGTAGTATGTTTTGTTAATTTATCCTTTTTGATATGAATATTCAGGACACTGAACGTCATTAATCATCAATTTTTCAATATATTAAATGCATAGAAAAAATATATATCAGGATTTCCGTAATAGGAGAATGTTATAGTCACTTTTACAGGTGAGGAGGTCAAGAGTGAAGGCGAGAAATTATGTGAGTCTAAATTAATAAATTTTAAACCGTTATGTGTAACTGGTTTTAACGTGTATTTTATTGCTTTCTGTAACATTAACTTTATCAGTTGTAATGAAAATTTTATATTACTGGAGTCCGGAGCATATCCTACAGAATGACCAAATACTTTTTTCAGCTCCGAGCTAATTTGTTTATATCATATAGATGAACCGTATGTTTACTTAAATTCTGTTATAAATTTGTAAAATACGGTTATGGTAATAAGAGTGTGAGGAATTCGATATATATATCTCATATTTTCGTATTAAGAATTTAGAGACACAAAATTTATTAAACCTGGATTTTTTTTATGGTGAATTTCGACTATTCCCATCTCATTTAAACTGGTCACAATATATAGAGATGCTATTGCTCGGTTATAAACCAAAAGCTTTAACTATTATATTTCGACGTTCCTTACAAGTACTAGCATCAAATGTTTGTTAGGAGTATTAGAGTGTTAATTCAGATCGGGTTTATTTGTGTGTTGACATTTCGATGGAGTTTTATTGATTTAGTCTGTATGGAGTATTGTTAGGCATACTTATGCATCTTTTGCTTTTCACGATGCCTCTTCAACTGGCGTGCTTGATAATATTTCAGTTCTCATTTTTTATAGTTCCGACTCGTTTACAGTATTACGTCTCTTGTTGTATTTTAATCTATGTGCATGGTAGGTTTATGAGTTATAGGGCTTATGCACGCATTTTGTGTCTTTGTATTATTTTATTTTGTTTAGCCTCTTACAGTATGTTACAGGAACACTGAACTATGTATTTACACCCGTTATGTTGATAATAACTAGGTTTGACAACAAAAAAAAACCTAGCATCAAATGTTTCTTAAAAAGCATAAATAACTTCTTCTTTTTTTTGTCCATCTTGTGTCTTGACTACAATTAAGACACGTCTCTCTCTATTGGTCACGAGTGTCTCACAAAATTGGTCACCCTGCCATTTTTAATTTAAAAGTTCCATGTTTTTGGCCTATTCTTGTTAAAAAATGGTTCACTCATTATCTACCTGTCTGGGTTTGTTATTTTTGTACTTTACATGGAAAATTACTTGTTTGTGTCAGTTTTAGAAAGCTTGTAATCACTCGTAATCTACCCATTCGGTTTAACAAAAGGATCAATTTTCCTTATGACATTAAAGATGCTAATATAATAACAAACCAGTGTACTTAAAGAGCACTAATTTATGAATATTTGTTTGATACAACTTTTTTCTATATGCTTGATTACCATCTAATACTAAGTCATGCATATCATATTTGTTACGGACATTAATTATTACTAAAATAGTGGGTTTACCGCATCAATGTAAATATTAAAAATATACTAAGTCATACATATACACCCCGACTCTTTTTCTTTAAAATGGCGGTTATAACTGTCGGATCTGTAGCATTCTCATTCGCTTTGAGTTTGGTTCTATTTGGGTGTGAATTAGTCCAAAAAAAGTAGAAAATTTGCTAGGGAAACAAGGTCTTAATGAAAGTGCTTATAAATTTTTATTTGGAGATCACTCAAACACTAATTTATGTCAGTGATTGGTTGCTTATTTTTACAGCTCATTTCGATTTATTTACATATATATATTATTTGGCCTAACGTGTCAATAACATGCAAAACTTTCACAAGGAATCACAAATAATGCATGATTTATTTATTTATATTAGGTAGATGTAGCTTAAGACTTAAATTATCAACATCCTTTTATTTTTCTAATTAATATATTTTGGCACCTCCACATTACTGCACATCCTTGGCACCTCCACTATTTCCTACTAAATAACTAGCATAAATACCTATATATATATACGATCTCGCAATTAAATCTTAATAGCATTAGGGAGACTTAAATTTGGTTAATACGATGGTGCGATGATTTCTTATAATAGTGTTGTTTGGTAAATACTAAATAGACACAAAAATATACTTTTATCAAACTTTGAAATCTTGGAGGAAATTAAAAATATACATTTATCAATCAATCATAGACTCTAACAAAGTAGCACAATACTTGTTTTCCCCTTTAACTGCGGTATCTTCAAACTCTTTCATCGTTTCTTCATCGCCTGCTCTGATCCGACGTTCACGTCATAAATGTTCGAAATATTAGAAACTTTGTTGATAGAAAATGGAATTTTCTTCGATTCTGAACGAACAAAAAAGTCGCATCACAGTCGTATCACAGTCGTGCTTAGTAAATGCTAACCTCATACTCGTACAAGGTTTCCAATCTTTTTCTAACTAAATGGGATTCTTTCGGTGTGTTAACAAGTGTGCAATTTCTTTTAAATTGTGACATGAGAGTAGCATTCCATGGTCTGTTTTTACAAAGTGCCTCTTTTTATATATAAAAAAAGAAGGTTTTTTCTAGTCACACAAAGATAATGACTCGAAAAATAGAATGTGTTTATTTTTTAGTATAAACTAACAAGAGTGTCCCGCACTTTGTGCGGGTCAAGTAGCATGTATTTTATGATAAAGACAGTTTTAAATGCGTGTAACAAAAAATATAGAGAGATCATTTTTCATGTTTTCTATTTTTAAAAATCATTTAATGGAAGTTAATATACATCATTTGCACATAAATATGGATACATACGTATATTTTTAGTTCCTTCTAAATACAAACAGCTTACCTGAGTAAAGCAACGAAATGGTATGAATGAACAACACGACTTAAAAGTTAAAACAATGTAATAAACTTTTACTGCAGTTACTAAGTACTTTGACATGTCTTTCTCATATGTACATATGTGCACTTTGGCGAAGCAAAATAACATGAACACTACGCCTTTTTTCACTTCAACACAACACCGCATTTGATATTTATTTTTATATTAGTATTCTTTTAATTCTGAATATCAAATTAAGAGTTATAATTGACGAGTGAAATCAAGGGAACAAATCACCAAGGCATTTCATAACACTATTTTTTTACAATTAAATGCATGGTTGTCCATGGAAAATTGGCTTTTTTATTATAAGTAGAATAATATAATTCACTAAATATGACGTAAATTGCAATCTTTTAATATCGATGATTTCGAAAATCTTGTAAATTTCAATATGATTCTACCGTTATTAAAAGTCGATACGAGTAAATGGCTATATACAGGATTTCGATTTAAAGATGAGGAAGTTTCTTGCAAAGGCTTATTAATGCTAAAGCTTACCAAATCACACTTTTATGTCACAAGTAAATTAACTGTAAGTAAAACAAATGACTTAATGTGAAAGATATTGTAACTAGGGCCGCGCGAAAAACCGGAAAAACCGAACCGGACCGATAACTGAACCGATAACTGAACCGGAAATACCAGTAATCTTATACTCCAAGGTGGATGGATTTGAATGATGTTTTTTTTTCTTCATTTTTTAAGGTTTTATTTCCTACATATGTAATGTTAACATCAACATAGTGGCATGGGACCTAGACTATTGTAAGTACATTTCAATTGTTGCACTTAAAAGTTGTGACAATTGTTGTAACTTTTATGTCCACACTTTTATGCAAGAATATCGGTTTAGTGTACAGAATTTTAACAACCAATAATATTATAAGAGCTGGTGATTTTCACTTTATTTGTATTTTTAAAAGGTTTATTTTATAATTCATACAACCCCAATCACTATAGGTTCCATCACCAAGTTTTGGCCTCAGAAACTTTTAGCTCTTCGTTACCGATTCATAGCCTAGTGAATGCTTTCGATTACTGAACTTCTATGGCACGACACTTCCGTTGCTCTTGTGAATTTAAAAGCTTTGATAATCTCACATTTTTATCGCTTTTGTAATCAACTAATTAAAAGCTTTGATATTATCGCTCAAAATAGTAACAACGTTCATGGATACATCTCGGAAAAAAAAATAGTTTAAATCATAGTCTGACATCTCCTTTAGATGATGTGACAAGGGCAGATTGATCAACTGCTACAATATTTCAATTAAGTAATTTAATACTCCATCAACCATTGATAAAATGTTATTCGGCTTCGTGGGTTTCAAATCGAGGCGTTTGTAAACACAAACAATATTGTACGAGGGTTTGAGTTTCGTACAGTGTGAGAATTCCACATCACGATCATACAAGAAGGATCCTTTCAGATATTTCATTATATTATTTATTGATATTGTAAAAAGGCTAAAGAAATATCCTGAAGCGCTAACCGCGTCAACCGATTACTGATTTTAACTATCTAGCTTGGCCTACTCACATCAACTCATTTACCAATGATATTCAAGTGTATACAAGTGAACATATAGTAACCATGAAACTCGTTTTCCTTTCAAGAACTGCAATTCAAGTTTCCCGTTTCCGGTTATTTCACATGTAATTTATTTTTCATCTTTCCCGTTTCGCTTCATGCTTACGTTGCCCATGGCGCCACGCTAGCATCTATGGAGCACACGATAAGTATCACGAAAGAGTTCCCATGATCTGAATTGTAAAGCTTTAAATTAAACAAGAGATAATGTTCAACTAATCAATGTTCCTTTTTGGCTGTTAAAGTGAATTTGTGGTACACTTTACTAAATCGAAGACTTGCCAGAACAAATTTAGAAACTCTATCGATAAGAACATGGAAAATTAGATTCAGCAAAAGTATAGCCTATCTAGAAGTCAAAACACAAAGCCCTCCGGATTCAAGACTTGGTACTTGAACAAGACCATACTTCGTAGTGAAAAAGCTGAAGTTATATGTAAATGACTTAGCTGATACAGAACCAGTTGAATGATTAATAAAAAAAAGTTCAATGGATGAGTTTCAGTACACGACTGATACAATTTCAAATCGGACTCATGGTTTAGAAATCAATAGGAACTTGAGATTTGAAAAAACCGCAACACAAACATAGACAACAGTTGTGGACATAGTTTACAAGAGGACTTCAATATGAACTTTTAACCACGTCGATACTTATCATTCCAAAGTATTTCAAAAACTCTGCATTTTTTGTTAAACAATTGTCCTTTGAGCATTGAAACTTGATAGTAAAGCAATCACCTAGGGAAATAATCGTAGACTAAAAGAGAATCATATTCATGAGCATAAAAAATGCGCACACATCGATTATGGAACCAGACTTTATTTTTAAGTCCCAAGTTTCGAGTTTTTAATTACTTCAATTCTAACAGAACAGAAGCATATAAAAGGATCTACTCAAGTCTTAAAACAAACTATGTCTAATTGAAGCTAGTAATATTCCAGAAAACAGAATGGCTAGCTCAATCGAGCTCTTGTAAATTTCTACTAACAGAACCCATATAACCACACAGAAAAAAGAGTTTCGATGTATGCATCATCATTTACTCCAATATAAAAATTGATATACGACACACAAAGCACCATTTGAATTAACGATTTCTGCAATATTTTAACAAGCAGGGTAAACAAGTTGACAAAAAACATTTCTTATGAAAGGCGAACTATCCACAGCTTCCCCAATGACAAAGAAAATACCCAAACCAAATGCTCGTATAGCTCAAATCTCACCATAAGTCGTAGCCACTCAAAAAAGAATGCTAACAAAATTAGGCCATGAAAGACCATAAACATCTGGTCTCTACACTCCTTAAGTGCAGAAGGCCATCAATATATTGTAAATTTTGAACATAAATAAGCACAAGGGAATCTGGTTCTAAATTTCTGATACTTAAAATATGAACATAGTGGAATAAACGCACATTTGCTTATCTAAATAGAAATAGTACTATCCTATTGAAAAACTCGTCTCTCAGCTCGTAAAAGTTATTAGCAGCTTATACTCGTGACACTAGATTTTCAACCATCTAACGAACCTAGAGAACTAACAAAGAAGACACACCTTGCCTTCATATTATACACAGCTTTTCAGGACAAAATTCTATTGAAGGAATAAAATACAACCCATCTACTTGCATTTCATATGCACAACAATCACAAACCAAAGAAACGATTAAGAAAAGGAAATAGAAATGCCAGACATGTTCGACGAACCACTTGCAACAAACGAAACCAGATCTTGGTGAGTGTAAAAGAGCACAAATATAAGAGAGCAAGGTTACACATAAAAATTAATATGTTAGGAAGTTTATACTTGCCTCAATTCAAAAAGGATAAAGTGGGTACTAAAATGCAAATTATTTCATTAAATACATTTATCATCTCAAAAAACACAACTGAGTTCGTACAATTCATCAACTTACGACTGCAACACTGGATTTTCAACCATCTAACGAAACCTAGAGAACAAACAGGACAAAACTCATCCCCCAGGAAAAGAACAAAGAAGACAAACCTTACCTTCAAACTATACACAGATTCCCGAATGAAAACCTATCAAAGGAGAAAACACACCATATGCTTGCATTTCAAGTATTACAACCACCAAAAGAATAAGCCATCGTATTTTCTTTTTCCAAAAGCATACATACAAAACCTATCCCCCGAAGAATGAGAACCATCCTTTTTTCTTTGGCTCCTCCTCCACCATCACTGCCTGCATACTATCTTGCTCAACCAATCTCCAAGCAGCTTGTTCAAACGCTAATCCGGCCAACGTAGGCGGCTTATTTAACACAAGTGGGTAACCACGGTTAGTACTCCTAATCACCTCCGTATCATCAGGGATAGCCCCTAACAAGGGTAACCCTAGCATCTCTTGAACGTCTAGTACCGACATCATGTCCTCACCTTTAACCATATCCGTACGGATTCTATTGACCATCATTTTTATATCGCGAATGCCGTCACATTCAAGTAAGCCTGTCACTCTATCAGCGTCTCTTAAGCTTGTTATATCAGGGGTTGTTACTAAAACTGCCTCGTTTGCAGGTGTGATTGCCGTGATGAATCCAGCATCAATACCTGAAAAGCAAAAAGAAAGCAATTAGGGATTCTAATAGTCTGTTTTAGTATTTGTTTGTAGTATTTGTTTGAATGCAGCTCTCAGGCAAGTAAATACATCTTTTATCAAGCCTATAGAAAAACCAGGTTCATCTAGCATTAAAAATTCTAGCTCTATAAAAATTGGCAAGTAAACAAGTCAAATCGTGAATGTAAATTCAGTGCTTTCAACCACGCTATTTGGGTGAGGGAATCTGGGTACAATATTTATTAGAGATTAGCAAAATGGACCAATGTTCTGTCTTATGTCTGTTCAATGATAAATTTGTACTCTGTGTTGTGTATGACTAGGGGGAATACCTAGTCGTAAGAATAGTCATGCAACCAAATTCAGGAGTTTAAACTGTAAAGCCTAGGTGATGTTACTCATTCTAAGATCCACATTCTATAGTAAGTCTGTTCTATAAGAGAATGGACCGGTTTGATTGATTCATATACTAGTTATTGCACTGTGACTACTGATTAAGACCTGCAATAGGCACAGAAATGATAAAAGGAAACAACTGTTGCAAATATCTGAAAACAAGACCATCACAAAACACCATACGAAATTAATGTTCTGCAATAACAGAAGTTGCTACATGGGTAAAAGCTGGAAAATTAGCAATATCTTTTTATAAGAAAATACATTATCATACAACATCAGAGGCAATAAAAGCCCACAGGTTGTACACCTCGGAAACACTCAAAACTCCTACATGGGATTAGCTATCCAATGAGCAGGATTGTTATTTAATTTTACTCTCAGACACCACTCGAGACTCCAAGATCTGCTCTAAATTTACCGCTCTAGTGCCCTCCACCATTGCTTCGACTTCACACACATCGGAACCAATTCCTGATAATCCGATTCCAGGATGACAAAGGGCCAATGTTTATCTCAGCTCAAGCATATGCCATATGTAAACCTCACGTTTCAGCCATAAGGGCTGAGGACGATCTCATAGAGGCCCTCTAAAGTACAAATTTCCAAGTTTCACGGCCAACTTGTTTAACGTGAGTACAAAAATGGTCATAGGGGACCAGGACCTGACAAGTCCTGATTTCCTTTGAATCATTGGATGCTTTTTCAAAAATCGAGGTCCGATATACTTATAAAATTTTGAAAGCTTTGGTTTTACGATTACGAAGTTACAGATTTTTTAATTTATCATGTAATGATTTGATTTGACCATACAGTAATAAAATATTTGATTTAATGATACACAAATTTTTTGCTATTTGATTTGACGATGGATACAGAAAAACTCTATTAAGTGTAAACGTTTTTCATTTCAAACAACAGACCAAAACTCAAATACACAATCTCTCTTAACTTGTTCTTCAATTCTATAGTATCAATTATGGAAACAACTACAATTTTTGGGGATGGATCTTAATATATGTCCTCCAGATTATACTTGGCAAAATATCTAGTTTTCCTATGTTCCTGATTTCTATGTATATTATTTACTATTTTGAGGTTTTTTCTTCACTTGATGAAGTGAGAATATTTGGTTGGGATATCTGCTATGCTAGGTTTTTTTTTTGACGACAACGTACTAAAGAAATGTCAAATCATACTTCATAAGTCAAGTCATTATGAAGTGTGTCAAACATAGGGATCCCAAACCCAAAAAACCATCATGCATACACAAGTTCTGGCATATGTTTTTGCTTATATTTAAAAAAAAGTTGAGTTTTGGTTTGATGTTTGAAAAGAAAATTAATTTACACTTATATAGAGTTTTTTGGTATGGATCGTCAAATCAAATAGTAAAAAAATCTTTGTATTGTCAAATCAAATTTTTTAGAGTATAGTCAAGTCAAGTCAAATCATTGCATAATAAAACAAACAAAAAAAATTGTAAATTTGTAATTGTAAGAACGAAACTTTCTAAATTTTATCTGTACACCGGACCTTGATCCTTGAATAAACGGCTAATAATTCAAATAATTCAAAAAGAAACCAAGACTTACCAGGTCCTGGTCCCCCATGACCATTTTTTAATGGCCGCCTTTATTCACCTTAAACAAGTTGGCCCACAACATCTATGCCACGGAGGAACCGACATTGAGAGGTCTGGTTCCCTTATAGAATTTGGAAATATGGACGATAGGAAAAGAATCCCCCAAGGAAATAAAATAGGTATTAAAAAACACTCGAAACCCAAAGAGTTCAAAAGAAGTTTATCGTTGCACTCGATGTCTCAGTAGTTTGTTCAAAGAGAAATGCTAGCAACTATTCTAGATATTTGAACCTCACAAAGTCCATCCTTGACTGAGCTGCATTAGGTAATCTAGCACCCATAATAAATGATACCATGTAAAATGTGACTCATTTCATGACCGCCTGACCAGAATAGTCGGAAGTATATTTTATTATCCTAGGGGTTTTAATAGTTAGTTTCATAAGAAATATCAGACCTATTTGACTACTGCAGGTGTTTGAAGTTTAAACACCACCTAATCTCCGGCATTAGACACTTTTGGCTATCCAAGATTCCTAATACCAATAATGGTTGCTACCAGGCGTAACAAGCCAACACAATGAATAGGCCAATATAAAATAAAATAATAGATATGCTAATATTCTAGTTCCAGAACACGTTTTAATGGTTAGTTCCAAGAGAAACATTATTAACTATATCAGGTATTCGAACATCTCAATTTTGAAATGAGCCACATTATGTGTTTAAACACTCAGTAAAATGATAGTTGCCTTGGACAATACGCTCATTTAACATTCAAAGCAATTCCAGATAGGACACGCTTTACATGTATAACAACATGGGCTTATAGTTACTTATTTTCATATCAATTAAAAAAAGTTTGTAGTGGTAATCATAAATATGCTTTTATATTAACTATAAGACCCCTTAATTAGCTATGACGACTTGTAGTTTATACTACCAGTGCAGAACCAATAGGCATTAATGTAAAGTAAGCAATTTTTGCCAAGTTTAGAATGGAAAGTGCCCTATATTTCAGGACGGACGTAAAAAGAAAATCAAAGCCTATCTTAGTGGGACGGAGGGACTAGATAGGAATAATTGCTTAATTGACATATATGCCTTCAATTCGTCCATTGGTTTCTTAAAAGTACAAGTCAAAATAATTTTAAAATAATAATAAAATGCAATACTGCTATAACAAAAACCAGACTAACAGAACAAGTGACGGGCTGCTACATTCTGATTATAATAACACTGATATAGGTTTTATAAATAAGTTCCAGAAGAATTGAGCAACTATCCGAACATTGAAATACCACCTATAGTTCCGGAATGAGCCTGCTACATAGGGTGTTCAAATACCCAACATGCTTATCGTTGACACATTTTATCTGGCTCAATAGCTAAAAGTTACCTACGAGGCAGTTAATATTATTTACAAGGGTAACAAAATGATCACAACTTGAGTCACCACTTTACTCACAGATTATTGGCACCACAATTCACTCGACAAGATGTTCTGGGTATCCCAACATATTTCATCACGGGGAATTGAGGAGCCACATACCGTTTATGTTAGTCAATATGTGGCTCAAGTTCTGATCATAGCATTATCCTAATTATAATGACAACGCTTCATGTTTCCTTATATTTTTGAAGGTGGTTTTAGTTGTTGTAAGAGGGCCATTAGACTTTCCGTAATTGTAACAATCTGATGTGCAACCTTGTACGTTAGTCTTACATGTTAGGTTTCTAGTAGTTTCACCCACAAAAGAGCTACCACTCCATCCTTTCCCGATAAATTTTTTGACTCACTTGTACGTGTCAATACCCACTTCTACTTTATTAATGTTAGAAACGACTAATCCATCAGTACTGCTTATGTGGGACTTACATACAGGTCAATCGACATTGTTGCTTCCAATTTTCTTAAAGTTTTAAAACCAAGTTTCCCATGTCTTGCGTACTACATGCATTTCTTGTCCCCCACTATTTCTAAGTCCGACTTTCTCGCTACTCATTGTTGTACAATAAATCTTCATTTTCCAAATTAAGAGATACAGTTCAAACACCATGAATAGTTGCTAACACACGTTACATGACTCGATCGAGTAATGTTGTACAGGCAGATTGATAGACACCATGAAGCGTTGCTGGCACATGTTCGAGCTTTACTTAGACTTAATACTTAACACATATAAGAGCCTAAGCCATGGTTTCAATTCTTCTAAGATAAAATGCACCATTTCATTGAACATATGAAGTTATATAAACACAAGAAAGAAACATAGCTAAAGTAAGGTCGTCTTAAAATCGTTGAACTTAGATAAGTGTGGCTCCAACGTGTCACTGATTGAAAAGTTGCATATACTAAAATATTTGAGTTATTATTAGAATCATTTTCTTCTGTAGAGCAATTGATACCATGAGTCACATGACTTGGTCTCGGTAATGCTAAACACAGATTTGGTAACAACCCAGAACAATGCAACATTAATTTCAGTTCAGGTCCAAATTTCTAGTGATTAGTAAATTTGGTCCAGATTTACCTGCTGGGCAATCGATAAGAATGAAATCCGGTGACCCCTCGGCCCTCTCCTTAAGCGCATCCACAAGCCACACCATCGCCTTCCCTCCAAACCCGAGTGGTAGCTTCGACCTCGGCTTCGAAATACATAACAATTCAAAATTTGACCATCTCTTATCCCTCACCAACGCCTGATCTAATCTACAGTCCCCATTAAGAACCTCAACCGCAGTGTAATTAACACGATTCTCAAGACCTAATAACATATAGAAAAAAATAATTAGTCCTAAGATTTTGAAACTTTTAATAGCTGTTTTTGCCACTTTTTTCAAGAATTTAAAAAAAAAAAAAACAACTAAACGTGTGTGATTTATCTGTAACCTTACTAATGAGGTTATTATGGCCATCTTAGTCTTAAAAAGCAAAAACCGATAAACAAATACCAATAAAGGCTAACTTTTTACGCAGTTTTCAACACTCCTGCAGTTTTTTGTAAGCTAGCTTTTAGTTGAGAAACGTCTAAATAAAGCTCAAAAGCTAATGTTTTTAAGCTTTACTTTTAGTTTTACGCCACTTTTTTTCAGAATCAAATGAAAATTTACCAGGATGCTATTATTTAACACAAAAAATTAATAAAAACTAGCTTTTTAAGCAGTTTCCGAACACACCCCTATCTGCTCCTTAATAAATCGAGGTTCCGTTAACCCAATTCATCATCGAACATGTTCAGCAATAGTACAATCAATCGAGTAAATAAGATACATATAAAAACAAATACCCAGTAATAAATCGAGGTTGCGTAAACCCACGTCGGCATCGATGGCGACAACCGAAAAACCTAACCGAGCCAACGAAAGGCCAACATTAGCAGTGGTGGTAGTTTTCCCAACCCCTCCTTTTCCGGATGTGATTACTACGACACGTGGAGTCGGTCCCGCGAGCTCGGGCTTGCGGTTGTAGTGCATCGACGAGGCGCGGACGATTGTAGAGAGAGGGTGAGGTGGTGATTTGGGGAGGAGAGAGAGTGAAATGTGGGTTGGGAGAGAGATTATTGGTGACATTGTATATATATATATATATATAAAGAGAGAATTAGGGTTTAAGAAGATGAAGTAGACATTGTTGATAGAGAGAGAGGGAGAGATTTAGAGAAAGAGAAAGTGATGTAACTATGCAAGTACTAGGCTTGTTTGGTTGTAGTATAAGATAGTAAAAAAAAAAAAATTAGTAAAAAAAAAGGTGTTAATTAACTTTTACTACTCACTCCCTTTCTAGGTTCGGTTCGGTTTTTAGCAAAACCAAAACCGAGCATATTTTTCGATTCGTTTTTTTTTTTTTTTTTCCGCTTATTTTCGGGCTTTTTTGGTTTTTTTTTGATTTTTTTCGGTTTTTTTCAGTTTCGGTCTTTTTCGATTCGGTTTTATTGAAAATCGAAACCGACCAAAAAAAATTTTGGTTTTTCGGTTTCGGTATTTTTCGGTTCGGTTATCGGTCCGATTCGGTTTTTCGCCCAACCCTACCGTTCTCATTTAATTGTCAACTACGAAGTTACGTGTAATTTTGACCGGCTTATAACTTGTATCAAACTTGTCAAAATGAATTTTGTTAAAATATAATCATAAAATTTAACATTTGAACTATATGATCAATTTTTGAAATTTTCGTTCCGACAATTTTGATACAAGTTCTTGCCCGGTCAAAATTGCACGTAGTTTCGTAGTGGATAATTAAATGGTAACGGATTGACTATTTTACCATTGTCATTTACCAATTTAGTATCCGACTTTTCAGTTTTACCGATTTGTTCTCAATATATTAATTTTGGACCAATTAAGGGTCTGACGGACATAACTCGACGAATTTACACTCACTATGGGTTCGTTTGGCAACAGATTTTTTTAGTTTATTTTTGAATGTTTGGTTTTAAAAATTTGTGGGTGTTTGGACAGTCAGATTATTTTAGCTTTTGAAAAACAGATTTTTAGTCTAAAAATGCTATAAAAAAAAAATATGATTTTTAAAGTCTACGGTTTGTTTGGTAACAGGTTAATATACATATTTTTTATTTAAAAAAAAACGTATATTTCACGTTTGGAGATCTATTTTAGATAGATGTTTACAAAATTACACTTATTATGTGATACGTTAGAGAACATGTTTCAAATAAATCTATTTTGTCAGTATGTCCTTTTCTTTATCAAAATGTTTCAAATGTTTATGGAGATTCTTGCTCTCATTAGACGCCCAACCTACTTTTTTTTTGTTGCTCTTAAATGCACATCCTTTATCGTATTTAGTTACCACATACACGCTCGGGAAAAATTTATACACACTCGTATAAATTGTATACACAATCGTGAACTATATAAACAATCGGGTAAATTGCATTTTTACGAAAGAAAACTTTTAAGAGTCGCACGTTATAAAAATATAATTCGTTATAAATGTATTGTTTTGGTAATTGGCCCAATCAGATGGGTATTTTATAAGTAAAATAAAAGTATCATTTTTACATTTAGCATTCCACTAATTTATGTTTACAATATTACAAAAAGAAATATTTGTAAGAGCACCGGCCCTTAAATTTTCTAGTATTAAATGGATACTACACTATCCAAACTATTTGGACTATATCCCTGAATAAGTGTTAATTAGCCGATTTTTTCTTTTTTTCCAAAAGCTAATCACATAGATTATAACTATATGATGAAGTTTTTAAATTTTCCATTTCGGAAATTTCGATATGAAAAATTTAATAACCAAAAGTGTATGTATTTTTGTATTGAACATTTATTAATAATATATTTAGGTACATAATTAATATTACATTTTGAAATAATATATGTAGGTAATCCTATCAAGAAACCAATTGACTACTCCCTCCGTTTCTATTTAATTGTCTATTACGAATTTTGACCGTCTTATAACTTATATCAAAATTATCGAAATAATTTTTTTTAAATCTAATTAATAAAATTTAACATTTAAACTATATGATCATGATAGAACATGAAAATCAGACCCAAGTATTTTATTCGGGTCATAATCATCCCACTTTATAAATGGGTATCCAACGCTTAAATGGGTCATCTCATACTTTTTATAGGAATTGGGGTGCTACTATCCAAAGCCCAAGCCCAATCAAAGGGGGACCCTTGTCTGAAAAATCCCTGAGATGAAGACATTTGTCAATATCCTAGAAGGCGCAGTTGCCTATAAATAGCCAACTACCCCTCCTAGAAAATGACCAGAAAATCTATCCAAAAAATATAGAGAGAAGTTAAGAAAAGAGAGAAACTAACCAAAGCATATCACTTCGAGAAATAAACCGAGACAAGACAGCCGAGCACCGAATAAAAGAGGAGAAAGGTCAAGACGAGAGATTGAATAGTTATATCGAGCATAATCGTAAAACCGAAATACTGATCCGAGCAAATGTAATAGTCCGAATAAGGACAATAATCCGAGCAATAATAAAGATCAGGAAGTATCAGTTACTCGTGGTTTATTTATCATTATATCATTGTTGAAAGGCCTAACGCCACCGACCAAAGTTATGGCCTTATCAAATGGTGCCGTCTCCGGGAATCATCTAGTTCCCAACTAGTTTAGAATTCGAATACCAATACTCTGCCAGACGAGCGACAATGGTTACCAATGCAGAGGAAACCCATCCCGAGATAGTAGAGACCAATAACCAAAACACGCAAATTAGCCAACAAGACCTCGACGATCTACTCGCTATCCGCGACAGATATGAAGCTATCCAATCCGGAAACCAACCAACAACCTCCTACGTCAACCAAGAACAACCGGTCGAACCACCCCGACATTTCATCGAAGGGATTGTCGACGAACACCTTTCGTCCTCGGGGGACGAACAAGACGTGCCCGTATTAAGGCGTGCACGAAGACGCTTAACCGGGTCCCAAGCAGGGCCGAGCTCAAGAGTCCCATTGCCTACGGCCTCGGTCAACTCCGGTGCTCGTTTACAAACGGACGAGGCCCGTCAGTTTGGTATGCCCGAGGATCATGTACTCGGACAGTCGCCCCGACTGCCGTCTAATTCTCCGAGGATGATTACACCACCCACAGTGGAGGTACAACATGTCGTTCCATTAGCCGATGAAAGGAACTACACCCAGCTACAAGCTCAGCTGGCGGCATGCATGACGGCCATGACAGCGGCCGGCATCGTATTGCCAGTTATCCAACCCGACAAAGACCCACGCCATGAAGTGGAAGACTCTGCCTACAGGGCCGCCCTGGAGGCAGCGGGTCGGCGACCCGATACAAGAGTCCCCCACCAAGGGGGCAATGTCCCAATAACTATCTTCCGTCCGAACACTCATATGGAACGTGTCCACACAAACACGAAGGACGATAGATATCCCGAATACAGGATCGGGGAGGGATATGGCCCACCACCACATCAGGGAGGATACCCTCCCCCCTACCAAGTCACGGATGACGCGTTCCAACAGGCTTGAAACGTATGCCAAGAAACCCCGTGTGCTGAACAGATCACGCGGTACCGCAATCCTATGGGATTCGTCATCCCCGAATTCAGGCTCTATGACGGGAAGAGTTGCCCTATCGACCATCTGAGGCACTACAAGACGAAGATGGAACTATGGAGTGATGACCATGCACTGATGTGCAAATTTTTCAAAAACAGCTTGGGTCAAGAGGCTTCGTCATGGTATCATAACTTACCACGGGGCTCCATCAGAAACTGGGCAGAACTGCTAAGAGCGTACTCCACCCGATACACTGCTCATCGGAAAAAGAAGGTTAGTATCGAAACCCTTCTTAAAATGACGATGATGCCAAATGAAAGGCTCAATGATTACTGCATACGTTTTATCGACGTAGCAAACCAGATTCCGCGATATGCCAATAATATAGCCATCCAAAACTTTATCAATTCCATCCCTAATGGCTATTGGGCGAGAAGGAAGTTCATAGGCAAAAACTTCCCAACCACTGATTCCCTGCTAGCCTATTGTACCCACCTCACCGATAAAAACGACGAATTGCGTTTCCTCAACCGGACTCTACCGAGAAGAGAGTCGGTCCGCGAGGCACAGGTGGGTCGCAAAAGAGTTAGAAATAACCAGGGAGAAGCATTCCAACCGACCAGAAAGGGCAAAGAGCCCGAGGTCCATAGCAGGGGAGAGCGACCCCGAGCACTAGAGCCCAAACCGCTCCAGATCGCATACCCAACACCGACCAACGAACATAAACCGCTCCAGCTCGCCTACCCGATGCCACCCAAGCCATTTCAACAGGTTCGGCCCCAAGAGAGGGAACACCGAAACCCTTTCGGACCGGTCGAGCTGCGATACACTTTTAACCTGTCTGCTGAAGATATCCTCAAGGATATATGCAGGGAAAGTTGGTATTCCTGACCACAACCGATCATCTCTCCCCCCAGTCAGAGAGATTCCAAGCTCTTCTGCGCATATCACGAGGATCACGGCCATCTCACTGAGCATTGCCGTAACCTACGATGGAGAATGAACCAGTGGGGCGATGCAGGATACCTAGCCAAGTTCATCAAAGGAGCTGGGAATAAAGGCAAGCAACTGGCCATCGAGGGATCTGACAACCGGCAAGGCAAAACGATCAACGTCGTTCATATGTCACGACCCAATGGCCCAGGCGGGGAACGATCACGACAACGGCAGCTGGCCCACTTTGGCCAAGTAGCCAAGACATCACAGGCGTCGCCCTCTAAACGACAATGCACTCCACGACGACATCCGCCCATTTCTTTCTCGGATCTTGACGAAGAAGGGGTGATTTACCCCCACGGAGACGCCATTAACCTCCGTGTTCAAATCGGCCTAGACACAGTCAGCAGGGTACTTGTCGACCAAGGAGCCTCTTGTGATATCATGTACAAAGAGCTCTTCGACAAGATGGAACTCAAGCTGCAAGATCTTCAGCCTACCGATGTCACACTGATCGGATTCATCTCCGAAACGACCAAACCTTTGGGTAAGATTGTCCTCAATGTCACAACAGGGTCCATGTCGGTTCCCGTAGAGTTCTTAGTGGTCGACGATCACTCCGGGCACAACGCAATATTGGGCCGACCATGGTTACATGCCATGAAGGCCATACCCTCGACCTATCACCAAAAGGTCAAATACCCGAATGATAGGGGGGCGATCGAGACCGCCAGAGGATGTCAAGAAGATTCAAGACGCTGCGAGGACATCACCGCGACTCTCCAACAACAACGAAGCACTGTGGAACAACCCACCAGCACAAAGAAGCTGATCAGCCAAATATCCAAAGCCGAAAGGGTTGTCGAAGAACAAGTAGGAGAGACACTTAGGAAGGTGTATATCCCGGATATGGACGAGGAGCACTATTTCCTCCTCGGCGATAACCTTCCAAAACGGGAATCCGAGGAGTTAGAAGCGTTCCTTTTCAGCAACATTGATAAATTCGCCTGGAGTCCTAAAGACATGCCGGGCCTAGACCCCAATACAGCATGCCACCACCTAAGTGTAAACGCCGAGTATAAGCCAATAGCACAGAGGGGCAGAAAAGTCTCTGTACAGCACAGAGCAGCTATAATCGCTGAAGTACAAAAGCTATTTGAGGCTGGAGCCATAAGGGAGGTTTACTATCCAAAATGGTTGTCCAACCCGGTCGTCGTCCCTAAGAAGAACGGGAAGGAGAGAGTCTGTATAGACTTCACCAACCTCAACAAAGCCTGCCCGAGGGACCACTTTCCTCTTCCAAGGATCGATCAACTGGTGGACGCAACAGCGGGAGCAGAACGGATGACCTTCCTTGACGCGTACTCAGGATACCATCAAATTCCCCTCGCCCGCGAAGATCAAGAAAAGACTTCGTTTATCTCACCTTTGGGAAATTATTGCTATACGGTAATGCCGTTCGGCCTACGCAATGCAGGAGCAACATACCAAAGGATGATAACACGGGTATGTCGAGATCATATAGGGAAAACAATGGAGGTATACATAGACGACATGGTCGTCAAAAGCGAAAGAGCCACATCCCACCTTCAAGATATCAGGGACGTTTTCCGAACGCTGGGCGAGCACAAACTGAAACTCAATGCGAGCAAGTGTGCATTTGGCATCAGCAAAGGGAAATTCTTGGGACATATGGTTAGCCGACGAGGAATAGAGGCCAATCCCGATCAAATAACGGCTCTACGAAACCTATCGGCGCCCAAGAATAAGAAACAGGTACAAGAGCTCACGGGAATGATGGCCGCGCTGAGCA
Organism: Primula veris; assembly: GCA_963682055.1. NCBI lineage: Eukaryota > Viridiplantae > Streptophyta > Magnoliopsida > Ericales > Primulaceae > Primula > Primula veris. The sequence continues at coordinate 1,545,494 of OY821742.1, forward strand.
GGTTCATTAGCCGATCCACAGATAAGGGACGGCCATTTTTCGAATCACTCAAGAAGGATAGAAAATTCGTCTGGGACCCGGAATGTGAAGCTTCATTCAACAATCTCAAAGAGTACTTGAGGACATTGCCACTGCTAGTAAGGCCGAACAGAGGAGACATTCTGGCATGCTACCTAGCAGTTTCCTCTACAGCTGTGAGCGCGGTCATCCTGAGAGAAGAAGGTCGCGAACAATTTCCGATCTACTTCATCAGCAAGACTCTGGTCGAAGCCGAAACACGTTATCTACCCTTGGAAAAGCTGTGTCTGGCATTGGTCGTCGCAACCAGGAAGTTGCCACACTATTTCATAGCTCATCAGGTCCGGGTATACACAAAATTTCATATTAAAGAGTCGCTTCGGCGGACGGACGTTAGTGGCCGAGTTGCAGCCTGGGGGGTCGAGCTATCCCAATTTCATATCGAGTTCGCACCCCGCCACGCCATAAAGGGACAAGTCCTGGCTGATTTCGTCGCAGAATTCACCGAAGGCTATGACGAGCCTTTGGCACTCTCTCCACAATCACACTGGAAGATACATGTCGATGGATCAGCCACCAAGGACGGATCGGGAGCAGGGATCGTCCTAAAGTCCAGCGAGGGAGCAATCATCGAAAAAAGCATAAAACTGGGCTTCCGAGCTACCAACAATGAGGCAGAATACGAGGCCATGATAAATGGCATGCTTATTGCCCGGTCCCTCGGATGCTCCCACTTAATTGCAAGCTCAGACTCCATGCTCATCGTCAATCAAGCCATCGGCGAGTACCAAGCGAAAGATGATAGAATGATCCTCTACCAAGAGAAAGTCCAAAGCTTGATGGCAACCTTCGAACAGTGCGAGTTAGTAAGAATCAATCGCACCGAGAATGCACATGCCGATGCATTGGCCACCCTAGCCTCGACACTAACATTGACTGACACCCGGTCGATCACAGTGGAACTACTACCGACCCCGAGCATAATAAAAAGGGTAAACCGGGTGACATCGATACAGTACGAACTAGGATGGATGGAGGACATGACCCATTATCTGCGAAATGGAACGCTTCCGGTTGACAAGATAAAAGCGCTGAAAATTACAAGAAAAGCTCCTCGCTTCTGGCTATCCGAGGACGATAAACTATATAAATCCAGTTACCAGGGACCACATCTACTGTGCGTCCCGACCGAGCTACAACTGCCGGTCTTGGAAGAAATCCACGAAGGATCTTGTGGTGCACACATCAAAGGGCGATCCCTTGCAAACAAGGCAGTGACCCAAGGATATTGGTGGCCCTATATCAAGCGAGACGCCGATGCATACGTCCAACGATGCGACAAGTGCCAACGATTCGCCAAGATACCACGGCTCCCTTCATCTATGATGACCCCGGTATCAGCACCATGGCCGTTCGCTCAATGGGCAATCAATTTGGTCGGTAAACTCCCAAGAGCACCTGGGAATGTGGAATATCTAATCGTTGCGACTGATTATTTCACCAAATGGGTCGAAGCTAAACCCCTCCGAGAAATCAAAGCCAGCAACGTCAAACAATTCATTTGGGAATACATCATAACTAGGTTCGGAATACCGTACGCTATAGTCGCCGACAACGGAACCCAGTTCAAAGATGCCAATTTACAGCTGTGGTACGAGGAACTCGGTATCCGAAAATTCTATTCGACGCCGACATACCCACAAGGGAACGGGCAGGCCGAAGTGTCAAACCGAACAATATTAGACGGCATCAAGACCACCCTTGAACAGGCAAAGGGGAGGTGGCCCGAGCGGTTACTCAACGTTTTATAGTCGTGCCGAACTACACCCAAGACGGGCACCAAGGAAACCCCGTTTAGCTTAGCATACGGTGTTGAGGCCGTCATACCGACAGAGATCGGGCTACCTACGCTCCGAACAACGTTGGTCGAGCAGGGAAATAATGAACAAAGAATGAGAGAAGAGCTCGACATGATAGACGAGAAACGAAAGATAGCGGCCCTTACCTTAGCTAAATACCAGCAAAGCGTAAAGCAAACCTATGACAAGAGAGTAAAAGGATCTAAAGAATTCATGGTAGGAGAACTGGTGCTGCGACGAGTGACGGTCTATACCCGCAACGAAATACATGGCAAACTGAGCCCTACCTGGGAAGGCCCATACGAAATCGTCAAGCGAACGAGTCCAGTCTCTTACAAAATCAAAAGCGTCCTCTTCGCCAACAGCCGAGGGGAAAAGAATTCCTGGAACGTGGCTAACTTAAAGAAGTACTACGTATAGGCAATGCTCCGAATACAGGTGCTACCTTACCCTTCTTGCTTAATGGCATTATCTTTTCTTTTGAATGAATAAAATATATTATTATGCTGTCTACTAATACTATGAGATTCTCAACATGGCCGAAGTGCCTAGAAATACTATAAAATCCCGTAAATGGCGTGTTACCGAAGGAACGTCTAGGGATACTATGATTGAACGAATAAAATATATTATTATGCTGTCTACTAATACTATGAAATCCCGTAAATGGCGTGTTACCGAAGGAACGTCTAGGGATACTATGAAATTCCCAGCATGGCCGAAGTGCCTAGGAATACAATGAAAGTCCGTAAATGGCGTGTTACCAAAGGAACGTCTAGGCATACTATGAAATCCCGTAAATGGCGTGTTACCGAAGGAACGTCTAGGGATACTATGAAATTCCCAGCATGGCCGAAGTGCCTAGGAATACAATGAAAGTCCGTAAATGGCGTGTTACCAAAGGAACGTCTAGGCATACTATGAAATCCCGTAAATGACGTGTTACCGAAGGAACGTCTAGGGATACTATGAAATTCCCAGCATGGCCGAAGTGCCTAGGAATACAATGAAAGTCCGTAAATGGCGTGTTACCAAAGGAACGTCTAGGCATACTATGAAATCCCGTAAATGGCGTGTTACCGAAGGAACGTCTAGGGATACTATGAAATTCCCAGCATGGCCGAAGTGCCTAGGAATACAATGAAAGTCCGTAAATGGCGTGTTACCAAAGGAACGTCTAGGCATACTATGAAATCCCGTAAATGGCGTGTTACCGAAGGAACGTCTAGGGATACTATGAAATTCCCAGCATGGCCGAAGTGCCTAGGAATACAATGAAAGTCCGTAAATGGCGTGTTACCAAAGGAACGTCTAGGCATACTATGAAATCCCGTAAATGGCGTGTTACCGAAGGAACGTCTAGGGATACTATGAAATTCCCAACATGGCCGAAGTGCCTAGGAATACTATGAAATTTATATGCAGGTACAATGCAAGGTATTATTCAGGTCCACTTTATGACGGCGATGCAATATAAATTGGCTAAAACAATGAAGGAGAATCAATCTAAAACAACAAAATATCAACAAAAAGCATCTTCAAAACAGGAATAACGAAATAACAAATGATTTGGCAAGGAAAAATCGATCCAATCAATTAAATAACAGTACGGCAATGGAAAGGTACAAAACAGGAATAAAGAAATCACATATATAGTCCTCGCCCGCATTACGGAGGCAACAAGAAGATCAACGACACTAAAGAGATTCATTTAAGAAGAGCTACTGCAGGAGGAGCACGACGGTAATTGACCGAGTTCAATCTCTTCGTCGTCAGTCGTTGTGTACCCATCAGACTCATCACCATCAAAACGCTCCTCAGAAATGAGGGCATCAAAATTGGTCGTATGAGCCCCAACACAAGTCAGCGTTTGAAGCCGCGCGTTGAACTCGGCTTCTTTGGCGGAATCGTGAGCATCCGAGGCCGCTTTACGGCGATCATCGTCAAAGGAGAGGTCACGGCGAGCTTCAATCACAGCTGCGGAAGCATCGTATCTGGCTCGGGACAAACGGAAATACTTCACCAACACGTTGGCCTTGGTCACAAGCAACTTTAATTTGCCGAAGTACTCGCCCTTTGCACGCCAATATCGATCCAAACGACGCTCCTGAACCTCAACAGCATGCTCGGCACGGCGAACGTATTCTCGAAAAGAGGCCGCCTGAGTTTTCAGCTTGGTCCGCAGTCGAGCACATTGGTCGGTCAATTTGACATTTTTGCTCATCAAAACAATGTAGGGCCACCTGTCAGGCACCTCACTAGCCACACCAGATGAGACCTCGTCCCGGGCAGCACCAGTAGGTCCTAACCCCGGGTTAACTAGGCATGGAGAACCAGCCTGGTGCGACATAGTAGCATGTGCCTATAAAAAAAAAAAGAGGGGGGGAGAAGAACGAGAAAAGATGAATATATAAAAATAAAAAAAAATAAAAAAAAAAAGAGAGAATTTTTTATACAAGCTACAAAGAAGACGACAAAACAAGCTATTTTATTAATCCGACAACCCCTCAACAGACGCCGAAGTCTCTACTACATCGGCAAAATGAATATCTCGCAATGAATTAATTTGCGTCCCCAAACGCTCACGAATGACCGCCTCGATTCGGTTCAAGGCAACAGTGGTTTCAGTTACCCCAGCCTTCGCATCCACCATGCGCTCTGCCCGGGACACACCACTCATTCCTTTTATATGCTCCAGCACCTCTAAGGCGCGAGCTCGGGCCCAATACTCTTTGGCAAAGGATAGCAGCAGATCCGCGTCCTCGAAAACGGCCCCAAGGACCAAGCTCAAGCTCGTCACACGACCTCGGGCTTCATCACGAGAACGTCGTAGGGCACTGAGAAGTTCCTTTGCTTTACCCTTATTTGCCGTATAATGGGCGGTCTTTTTACTAAATTTCTCTCCCAAATCACGTAACCGGATCGCCAGGTTGGAATTATGAATATTCAGACCCTCGATTTCCTGATAGGCACAAGTCAATTTCGCGGTAAGGGACGCGTTAGACCTTTCCAAATCCTCCATCACGTCACCTACACTACGACTAGACAAGGTCCAGACCACCATGGCATGGGGGTTATTTGGTACCTGACAATATTTTGTTTTCATATCCTTCAAAATATAACGACCACCAAAAGAAATTTACCCAAGCAAGCTCAACAGAAAGAAACCACAACACCTATATTATCACTTCCCCAAAAGAATCTGTTTCTAGATACAAAAAAAAAAAAAAAAAAAAAAAAAAAAAAATGCTAGGAAGATAGTCAAGGTTCCACCTGAGGAGATGCTGGTGGGGGAACAACAGTAGCATCCGGTCGAGGAGTGGACGCGGTCGACATAGAGTGAGGACGCAGCGCTGTCGAAATTGTCTGCCCCGGTAGCCGAGGAAGCTCTTCTTCACGAAGATTCGCCCAGTCCAAGGGTTTCGGCGGTGCACCATGCGGACACGGATACACCAACTCCGACCACGCCCTATCCGACAGAGGAACATTCGCGAAGTTGAGCGCCCGCACATGAGCGCAGTATACAGAAAAGTTGGCCATCATCGCTAACTTTTTCCGCTCCTCCGCCTGTGCCGTTTTCAGGGCAGACACCTTAGCCTTTTCGGCTTCCACGTCCTCAGCCAGGAGCAAGTTCTCCTCCTCTAATTCGCCGTACTTAGCGGCCATGCTCTCTTTTTCCACCCTCAATTTCTCGACATCCTCGGTCAGGTGCAGGAAGTCCACCGACAGTTTGTCATAATTCTCGCCCAGGGTTTTCTTCTCGGCCTCCAATTTCTCCTTCTCGGCCACCAGATTATCCTTCTCGGTCACCAGCTTCTCTTTCTCACCCTCTAGAGCTCCCAGCTGATCCCGTAGCGCCACGGCACTCACAGCAATCTGCACTTCAACACATTAGTTTCCAAATAAAGTACAAGAACCAAACCTATCTAGTGCAATACGAGCCCCACGTACCCTCAGCGCATCCGCGTGGGCCTGCTCTATAACTGACATTGTCGGTTGGGCAGATAGTTTTTCTGCATTCTTGAACACAAGGGGTTTCAGAGCTGTATACCCCATCTTCAGCGTTCTCGGTTGATCCAGCAGTTCACCCCTACATCGGTCAATGTACCGGGTCATTGCGACCCCGTCAACCAACACCTTTTCGGATCCGTCGAGAGCTTCATCCTCGACACCCGTCACAACATCCCCGACATTCTCTTCGCTGCCTTTCATCTCCACCCCCACATCCTCCTCCAACTTCTCAATCTCAGGGGCCCTATGCTCGATCTCTTCCTCATTACGGAGGGGCGAGCACACGGACAAATCTATCGGACCCTCGGTGGGGATAGGCGAGATGACCGGCAAAGTCATCGTCCCCTCTCCCATGCTCGTCAAGAGGTTCATATATCCGAATACATCGTCGACCGACCCCTGAAACACAATAATACCCATAGACCGGGCAAGAGCGAGGGTAACCAATGTAGAAGTCAGTAGCTAAAACAAGATGACTAATAAAGCAAAGCACTAGCGCACCAAATGACAAACAACCAAAAGACAAGAAAATCATAATAACTATACACATACCTCGCCCGGAGCAGAGGCATCCTCGGCGGTATCCCCTTGACCAGCGGCACACACCCCCTCGCCCGAACCAACGTTAGCATCTTCCTCAGTAACCGATGTATCGGTTCCCCTAGCCCTCTTCGTTGTTTCAACGACAGGGTCAGCTGCACGACGCTTAGAACGAACGGCTTTTTTCCCAAGCCGAGTAGCGCATCGAGCTTGGACCACCTTTAAGAATTCCTCCTCGGGCTCTTTGGGGATCTCGGGTGCCGGATTTCCCTTGGTCACCGACCCCATAGGGTAACCGAGCAACATGGGAGCCGTACGACTCGCAGGATCCGGCGTCGGTCCAGGCCCCCACCATTTCCAAAGAGCTAACAGGGCCTCTACATTGGGGGCACCGAGGTCTGGCATGATGGGAGCATTGGTCGCCGGTCCAGGAATCTGGTGTCCCGCACAACCCCATGCACCGGAAGCAATTACAATACCAAGATTACGCTCTTTATTGGTATCCGGCAAACCGATAACGAGCCGGCAAAAGGCACGCAGAGTCTTCAAATACGAGCTGCGACGCTCAAAGCTCAAACTATAGACTCCAAAGACGTCCTTCAGTTCAATCGGTATTCCGGACAACTCCGATAGCCTTTGGATACCATTCAGAGTACGGTAACCATTTAGGGCCAGTTGGGCCGGAGCAATTTGGACGGCCTCAAAGAACGAAGCCACCCAGTTTGTAAAGGGCAGTCGAAGACCCCCAGTAAAGAATGCCGAAGAACGCACGGCCACCTCGCCGGCAGGTACAAATCCCAGCACCTCCTCGTCAAAAATAGGAAGCCGGATACGTATGTTGTCAGGTATTCCGGCGAGTTCTTTAAAATCTTTCTCCACGAATGTGCCTACTTGGGCCACACTTTGGGTCAAAATTTCCTATACAAAGATCATCAAAAGTCCATCAATATACTAACCAAATACACAAACCAGAACCACATCAATAGAACGAAAGCCACCACCCCCCCCCCCCCCCACGCACATTACATCAGAATCGTCAGACATATATAGATAACCTGAACCATATACCAACAAAACACCTCTGACCACAACGACAAATCAAATACAACTCCTAAAAGAGGGAAGAGGGGAACACCAAAAATCACTTACAGTAATCATTATGAGCAAGCAAGCGCGAACAGCAGCAGGTCTTCCAACACAACCACGAAACCCTAGATTAAGCGGCCGAACTCTTTTGCTTTTTGGCGGGAAGAATATGCTTTAGAGAGAGAGAGATATTTTCTTCAGCGAATTCTGTGATAAAAATAAACAGGATTACTTGGCACAATAAAAAGGAGTGGAGTCACAAAAGGAATAAAATAATAACCGTCCTTTCGTGTACCAGAGGTTTACCTTTTTCCAACCATACGGAAGTCAACAACCGCTGCTCTTTTTTAACATATACACGCTCCAGATTTCGCCACATCAGCGCGTATCCCACTACCCAAGGCAGTTCACATCATTAGACCTAAATAAACGGCCAGTGGACCCTACCACGAAAAGCTTCTTACATACGCTACCACTACTATCACACCGAGAATATCCCCCGATTACAGTTCCTCGAGTCCCAAACCAATCCTTAACACAAGGGCACACCGAACAAAGTGTACGAAGACCGTTTCTAGCTTGATGGCAGGAAGCATCAAGTCTAACAACGCTCTCCGGGGGGATAACCGGACATATTGTTCGGTGTATGATCAGAAACATAAAAGAGAAGCAAACAGGAAATAAAATAGGACAGAATCAAATGCAAGACAAGTTTTATTCATCCACAAAGGGGGAAACACAAACAATACAACAGAAAAAGAAAATACACCCATCCTACTTTTTCGAACTATCCCTCTTCGCCAAAAGTTCCTCCAGACGCTCTTTCTCCCTAACTAAACGAGAAATCGCCATCTCAGCCTGTTTCAAGGCGTAAGACTGAGACTCGCATTTTTGCTCGGCCTTGAAACGAGCAGTGCCCTCCTCGTCCCAATATTGTTTAAACCTCCTCGCTTCAGTCCGAGCACACATGAGATCATGTTTTAGCCATGACATCTCAATTTCTTTTAGTTGAAGAGGAGTCAAATCCTCCTCCCCAAAGCCAGGAGGACGAGGTAGCAAAAAGGTAGGCTCCTCTTCCATAAGGGCTTTCTTTTTGGAGGCAGACCTAGTGATGGGAGCCATCTCACGCAAAAGCAAATTATAAAACAAGAGAGAGGTAGAAATTGATAATGAGATACAGGCAATAGGGAGCATTTATAGAGAATCAAAAGGCACAAAATACGAAGCGTTACAATGGTTCACAAGACAGGCACGAGACACGAAAAGATACAACTGGTTCATCAAATACAGAAGATAAAACACAAATGACAAAAGGAGAAATGCAAAAGAAAATCAGCCCAATCTAAGGATCAATGGGCGGAAAAACCGAACTGCCAGACCGAGAGAAAGCAAAACGAGCAGAACAATTCAACCGAGCTTGGTAGGAATCGTTCATGGCGACCAAATCGTCATTTTCCGAGGAGATCCTGTTGTTTTCCATAGTAAGAACCCTGACGCGCTCCACGAGCCGAGCATTCTTTACCATTATGCTAGCTAGGCCTTGAGGAGAGTTGTCAAACTCATCTTGAGAATGGTCCCAAATTTCCTCGGCATCATACCAGGAGTTGGCCAGATGGTTTCTCTACAGCAACAAGTGATCGAGCTGGCGACTTAGTGCCGAGATCTCGGTCCACTTCACCGTCTCTTCAGGATAAGAGCCGAACAAGCTCAAGGCCAAAACGCCATACTCTTTCTCAAGCCTCGCCATCCGACGACGGACCCGAGATACCTCAGAGTCCAAACCCTTCATCTGAGCATGGTATCTCACCACAGGTCCAGACATTCTGGGAAATTGTTTAGTACGGAAGAAAATAAAGGGCTAAGGAAGAGAGAAGCAAAAAGAAAAAAGAGATGATAAACTACCAAAGAAAAGATTAGTACTTATAGAACGGAGAGTATGATATTTCCTGACCTACTAGGGAGCATGCACATTTCCTGACCTACTAGGGAGCATGCACATATGTTTGACAGTGATGGGGACATCTACTGACATCTGAGACTACAGTGCAGAAGAAATAAAGACGAGATATTCAAAGATCTAGATTCCAGACGAACAACAAACCACAGGTACAATATAAAAAGAAATGCAAAAAGAAAAGGGCAAAAATACTTTTCATTAATGAAGATGGAATACATCATTGTTCATTACATCAATAGACAATATTAAATCGTGGTCTATTACATCCGAGATAAAAACCTATTACATCCGAAAAGAGAATCTATTACATCCGAGATAAAAACCTATTACATCCGAAAAAAGAACCTATTACATCCGAGATAAAAACCTATTACATCCGAAAAGAAAACCTATTACATCCGAAAAAAGAACCTATTACATCCGAGATAAAAACCTATTACATCCGAAAAGAGAACCTATTACATCCGAGATAAAAACCTATTACATCCAAGAAGAGCTAGTACAGAAGATCAGGCAAAGGATCAACTATATCAGCTGACCAAGTGAGCAGGAGACGCCAAAAACAAAAAGGAAAGAAAGAAGCGAAGAGGAGGAACATAAAGAAGAAGGGATAAGAAAGAAGAGTCAAAAAGAAAAATGACAAAAACCCTAGATGTAACACTAAACCCTTAGGATCACAGGGCTGATTGTTACATCATAGTGGTGCATAAAAAAAAAAAAGAAGAAAAAGAGTGATGGGAGAGAAGATGAAGAAAAAGAAAGAGGAGGCACAGAAGAAAAACAGATGAGAATAAGATAAAGAGGCGAAGGAGACCGACAACTAAAAAGGAAGTCAATGAAACAAAAAAAGAAACGGAAAAAGAAAAGAATAATAAGTACGAGAAAACAGAGTATAAAAAGAAAACACAAGAGAGGAAGAGGAAGAAATGATGGAAACGGAGAAATAAAAAAAAAAGAAGAAAAAGGAAGAGATGGGAAAAGATGGGGAAAGAGCAGAGAAAAAGAAAAAAGGAAGGAGGAAGGTTAGGGGGAAGTCGATCGGTATCGATGAGAGGGCCCGGCAGAGACATCCCTGTCCCTCAGTGTTGGGTTCCCCCTTAGCATCTCATTCTCTTCGACTAAAGCCTGACGAGCACGTCGGCAGTAAGCCAGTTCGGATCTTAGCCAAGTTAATTCCCGAACCATCTCGGTATGATGATAACGCATCACCTTCAATTCCTCTTCGGCATCCCTCAATAACCTTTGTACATGGTTATGGGAGGCTTCAAAGGCCTCCACTTGCAAAGCTAATGCTGATTGGGTGAAAGGACCAGACATCTTAGGGAAATTATAAGATGAGGGTCTATATATGGGGAAAAATAATATGATGAGAAGTGTGGACGTAACCATGCTGTAAGCAGGTATTTATAGATCAATTGTATGAGGGCTGGGATTGAGAGTCGCAACCATTCGCCAATGGGTATTCAGAAGCGATGGCACTCAAAAGAGGTGACTGTTCAAGAAAAACGTTTGGATTCCCAAAAGACTCTAAAGAGCGTGAGTAATTAAAAGCCACTCCTGTTCAAGAAACGTTTGGATTCTTACCAATATTTAAAGGGAGTAAGTAATAATGGCATTGAAACACGCGTCGTTTTTGGGAAGAGCAGCGGTTCAAATAAATATCCCAGATCTTTTGCGCAAGGCTCAAGAAAACTCTGGTGAATAGGATTTTATATGCACAAGGCTCAAGAAATCCTATTAATCCCTAGATATAAAGAATAAGAAGGTCCAATGGATAAGATCAAACGCCAGGCCCAAGAAAAGCATTAATGAGGCCACAAGCGTGCGCAGTCAAAATAAATTGCATTGGGAAAGTAATTCAGATATAAACAAGAAAAAGAAATCTTTATTGATTGGTTGATACTTCGTTACAGAAGAAGCACAAAGAGGAAATACAATGAAAACAATAAAATCATTTCATAGAAGGGCCCGCTTCGTCATTCGGCTTCCTTTTCGACCGAGCATACACTTCCTTAAGGGCCAATTTGTAAGCCCTCTTGGAAGCAAGCTGCCTATCTCTGGAGGCCTCGAGCTTTTTGATCCGGGCACGAGCACGAATACTGTCGAGCAAAGACCTCTTGTGCTCCTTCTCTAGGGCATCCAATCGCTCGTCTAGTTCGGCGGCCCGACGAGCTTCCACCGACAGCCGGGCAACCCTCTTCTCGAGATAACGCACCTTCTGAACTTCCTCTTCCAGACGGGCAACGTATTCAGGAAGGTTGTCACCATACTTTTCGAGAGGAGAAGCCATTTGTTCGTTAATAAAGAATGACTGCATAAAAAATACTGGGACAGTCCCCTTTTATAAGAAGAAACAAGGAGTAGGTCAAAGGTCATCTCGAATAGATACAACCTCTTGAACTTCCCAAGAGCATTAAAGGCGATTTAACCACAGTTCCAAATCCAATTAAAGTCATCCAAAAAGACATCAAGAAGATAAACAGACAAGAACAAGGAAAGGAAAATATTTTATTAATTCCAAAAACTTCGATTACAACTGAGGAGAAGACTCCCCATTCAAGAGAAATTACGACAGAAATTACAAAAGACTAATTATTTCGAGGAAGAGCCTTCTTCATCGTCATCCGAACTCGGTCTGGACCGAGCATGCAACTCCTTGAAGGCAAGCTTATAGGCCCTTTTTGCTGCCTTCTGCTTAGCCAGATTAGCCTCGAGCTTCTTTATATGCTCATAGGCCCAATCCCGATCGGCCATCGTCACATGATGATCAGAATCCATGTCAGACAACCTTTTCTTGTAGTTTGAAACCTTGGCCACGAGTTTCTTATTCACGGTACGAGATTTCTTGATTTCCGCTTCTAAATATGAAATATAATTAAAGGAGCTCTCACCAGTGGAACCAGAAGAAGCCATTATGTCACGGGCAAATTAGTAGTAAAATGCCTAATTATGGAGGGAGCACACCCCCTTTATAGGAGTTTTCCTCGAAGAAAGATATTAGGATAGGAAACATTAAATGTGCCCCCCTGGGAACCGTCACGAATCTATTGCGTTTCTCGATGAAGCATTGGGAAAAACAAGACCGATGTAACGTTCTCGACAAACCGAACATGACTCCCCCGACATGGAAACCACGCCGAGGAAGTCAGGGAGCACTTGATAGAACATGAAAATCAGACCCGAGTATTTTATTCGGGTCATAATCATCCCACTTTATAAATGGGTATCCAACGCTTAAATGGGTCATCTCATACTTTTTATAGGAATTGGGGTGCTACTATCCAAAGCCCAAGCCCAATCAAAGGGGGACCCTTGTCTGAAAAATCCCTGAGATGAAGACATTTGTCAATATCCTAGAAGGCGCAGTTGCCTATAAATAGCCAACTACCCCTCCTAGAAAATGACCAGAAAATCTATCCAAAAAATATAGAGAGAAGTTAAGAAAAGAGAGAAACTAACCAAAGCATATCACTTCGAGAAATAAACCGAGACAAGACAGCCGAGCACCGAATAAAAGAGGAGAAAGGTCAAGACGAGAGATTGAATAGTTATATCGAGCATAATCGTAAAACCGAAATACTGATCCGAGCAAATGTAATAGTCCGAATAAGGACAATAATCCGAGCAATAATAAAGATCAGGAAGTATCAGTTACTCGTGGTTTATTTATCATTATATCATTGTTGAAAGGCCTAACGCCACCGACCAAAGTTATGGCCTTATCAGATCAACTTTTAAAAAATTTCATTCCGACAATTTTTATTTAAGTTATTAGACGGTAAAAAATGTACGTATTTTCGTATTGAACGAAATTAATATTAGATTTTACAAGTAGTTATCCTATCAACAAACCAAGTGATTACTTATCTTCTAATCTACTAGTTAGCACACATCTTGACCGTACATATATTGTGATTGATTAATATCCAACGGCTTAAATTAACGTAACTCCTCTTTTGTTACGTACTTAAAAGTGGAACCCAGCTTTTAACTACTTTTATTATATAACTAGTTTGGATTTATGACACTAATTGTCCATGTTATTCTTTTTATTTTTTTACTTTCTAGTTTTTTACTAATTTTGAAACGAGTTTTATCACTTACACACATGAAATATTTGGTACCAAATTAAATTGGTTTATATAGGGTGACAAAAAAAAAATATGAGACCTCCTATGAGCTTAACATGTACTATTAATTTAATGGTTTTGCTAATGAGTGTTATCCATAGAATCATCGTTTAATCATTAACCAGCTTTCCAAATTCGAGTTTCATTTGATAAAATTATTTGTTAATTTAAAACATAACATTATTGTGTTATCAAAATTATATATATGAAAATGTTATTAATGAATTACTATAATAAACGTATTAAAACAAATATCATAAATATTTAAGACCTATGAATGACTAGTATTCATTAATGCAAAAATAAAAGCGATTAAGACAATCTGTACAGTTTCATGCCTTTTGCGTTTGATACATTTGAGTTTTTAGCTACCGAGTCTGTTGAGCTTCTCAGGAGAGTGCAGAAAGTTATGAACAGAAATGTGTCGACGACAGGTTCAGCTGAATATGTCTTTAGAAGGTTAGTAATTTCCATTTAAAAAGGACTAGCGGCGCAGTTTGTTTCCCGATTACATCAAACTAATCAATTTTATTAAAGTTAAATCAATTAAGACAACTTTCGATATGCAACCAAGAACTTGCACTTTGTAGGACACTCATACATTGCAAAGGTGAAAAATTGGGAAAGTAAAAGTATTCCAAACAAACGCTCCCTTTCCGAATTGTCATTGAAGTTTAATATAACAATTCTTAGAGGATGAGAACATTTTTGGGTCAACAAATTGTTTTTTTTTAAAAAAAATTTCATGTGAAATGTTGGACCAATAACGTCAAACAATATAAAAGATGGATCAAATAATAGTATAAAGAAAAATCAGGACCACGAGTGTAGTTCACATTTGATTAGTCTCTCTCTCTCTCTCTATATATATATAATATTTTTACTATATATATATACCCCAATTATACATATATTGTGTATATATATACATATAGAGAGAGAAAGTTGATTGTCATTTAGATCCAAATAAGTCAAAGAAAAATCTGTATAATTCTCAAGGTAATGAAATTAAGCTAATTTATCATTATGAATTGATTTTCAATTTGTTTATGATGTTACAATTCTTTGTTTAATTAAGATAATTATTTTACTAAATGGGAAAAATAATAATTGATTATGTACTAATTAGTTAGTAGTTAACCAAGCTAGCTCAAATATATAATAAATATGTTATGTGACAATCTAATTTAGTCTTATTAGTTCTCAACCTATAATATTCGAAAGCGAATATAAATATGTTAGCTTGGGTGGGTAACAGTTAATTTTTGTTAGGGTTGGGTAGAAAATCGGAAGAGCGTGATCGGTTGGTGAACGAAATTGAAATTTATCCATCATTAATTGGATTTTTGGTTAATTATCGTATCGTTCGTTTCTTTTAGGGAGTTTATATGTTTTTATTCCTTATGAATTTATGCTTGGAAAATAGTAATAATAATACTCCCTCTTTTCGCATTTAATTGTCTTTATGAACATGTATCAAAATTGTTGGAAATGATTTTTTTTTAAATGTTATCTTATAATTTACCGTTTGAACTATATGATTAAACGTTTGAAACATTCCGTTTGGGCGATGTTGATACAATTTCTTGGCTGGTCAAAATTGCACTCAATTTCGTAGAGGACAATTGATTGGGAATGGAGGGAGTAATAAATTTTGGTGAAACTGTTGGTATATACCTTTGAATTTCGATAATCGTACTTTTTGGTAGTTTAAGGGGAGCTGATTGCTACTAGTGACGCTTTTACCGATGATATGAGCTTCTAAGTGTCAGTATCAAAAGTTGTGTTTAAGGCTTTCGACATGGTTAAAAGAAAGATCTAATTTTGTGAATGCATGGTTTGGGATACAATAAGTTGGGAGCTGATTGTTACTAGTGACGCTTTTACCGATGATATGAACTTTTAAGTGTTAGTATCAAAAGTTGTGTTTAAGGCTTTCGACATGGTTAAAAGAAAGATCTAATTTTGTGAATTCATGGTTTGGGATACAATAAGTTCCGGTAGAGAATGGTTAGTCACAGTAATTAACTGGCATGACAAAGTTGACAGTGCAAATTAATGGAAGCAGGTTGTTTGCACCTTCAACTTGAGAGCAACTCTTACATTTGTAGCATCGACCATTAGATCACTAGAGGATAAACATTTGTAGGCCATGCCTTTATTTGTTATGTAGTGATGTTATGGTGGATAATGCAGACTAAAAGTTGCTCGGAAAAGAAGTTGTTAGACAATAGGCACCGATTTTTTAATTAATTAATTAATTTATTAGGTGGCAGAAAGGGAATTAGGATTGTCCATTTGTGAATGTATGGAGTGGTTCTGCAAAAGTTTCTTGTGGTTTATAATTGTTTTCAATAACTTCTACCAAGTTAGGTGTACGATTGAATGAGCAAGTTTCAATCAGTACCTAATATCTATTGGTCTTGTTATTTTCATTTATCAGGACCGCACTTTCTCTATGTCTTTTTGTGGTTTGGACTTTGGAAATGAAACTACTCATTATGATTAAAGTTTTAAACTACCAGTACTAGTATAATACAGACTAGGAGTGGGCACGGGGCGGATTGGGGCGGATTGGTCTCAATCCTAACCCGCCCCGTAAAATAAATGGCGGGACGGATTGGGGCGGATTAGTGAAATTCAAATCCCAACCCAACCCAACCCAACCCATTATAATTAAAACCCCAACCCAACCCAACCCAACCCATTATCAAGCGGGGCGGATTGGGTGCGGGTTGTTTCTTGAATTTTCATTTTAGTCATTAATTTTTTATTATTTCGCATAATTTACCTAAATATTTAAAAAAAAAATTCAAATAGAAATATAAACTAAAAGCCAACCAAAATACGTTTAGAATGTTCGGAACAAATAACAAAACTAAAACAAAACAAAACAAAACAAATTGTTATTCATCAACATAATCAAAATAAAGTTCAATAGCTAATTGAATCCACAAGTTCAATAGCTACAGATTTCGTAATAATTTTATATAACTTCATATTTGACTATACTTCAATTACAAATAAAGTTTTTAAAAATAAATTAACCACCCATACTACCTAGACCCAGATTAAAAATTCTTTCTTTTTTGTAAGTACGAGATAATACATTGAATTTATAAGACAATATATCAATCAAATCATTAAGCTTAAGTTTGGACAATCCAAAGATTTTTTGTCTATATATATAATTTTTCTTAAATCAATACTATTATAATATAGAAACTCTTATTAAAAAAGATCTTGAGAAAATATATATATATATATATATATATATATATATATATATGTGTGCGGATTGAAACGGGTTGAGGTGGATTAACCCGCGGTTTGGAAACCCCAACCCTAACCCAACCCATGAATTTTTTTACGGATTGGGGCGGGGCGGATTTAACTTTTTTTGACACCCAACCCGCCCCAATCCGCCCCAATCCGTGCGGATTGGGTTACGGGGCGGGTTTGCGGATTTTTTGCCCACCCCTAATACAGACTGCTAGTAAGGAAGAGCTTATGTCGGTTTCCACTGCTGATTCTCTATTAAAAATTAATTTGTTTGTAAAGGTAAACTCTAAATCTTTACCCCGATATCAATAAATTTTAAATTCGGGACATGCCGAGATGAACTTATGAAAGTATGTTCTTTTTGTTCCATAGGCGGGTTATTCTTTTTATTTCAAGCTGTGTATCGACTTTTCTAGACTTTGCTTTTGACATTGGTTTCTATCTCATTGCAGTTCAAAAGACCATTTAAGCTATGTGAACACTGGACGGGAAGACAATTTCAGTAAGCTCTTTAATTGATAAGTATTCAAGGTTTGGGAGAACGAAAAGGTTGTGGGGAATTAGGAAAATTGTTGCCAATGGAACGGTTAGCAAGAGCTTATAATTTCTCTCTTCGTCTCTCTCCTGTTGTTTCTGTCTGGGAATGTATTGTTCGTAAGATGAGATATTCCTATATACCCGAGTGGGTTTAGGCGTATATCTGAATATTACCCAATCTCAAGTAGCAGAAGTTGTTTAGGTTTACTATTATAGAAGTGAAGGAAATAGGATAAATAAAGCAATTAGTGTATACATCATAGAGAAGTTCTGTTCTGTTTAAAAATTGGGAAAATGGAATTTTCTAAAGTGCCAAATGGTGTTAAAAAAGCGAAAAAAAAGCCGCTGAAAGATGAACTGGACAGGATCAAACAGGCTGAGAAGAAGAAAAGGCGCTTGGAAAAAGCTTTGGCTAATTCGGCCGCTATTCGTTCTGAGCTAGAAAAGAAAAAACAAAAGAAAGTAGAAGAACAGAACAGACTCGATCAAGAGGGTGCTGCTATTGCTGAGGCAGTTGCTCTTAATGTACTACTCGAAGAGGACGCAGATGAATATTCATCCGGTTTTATGCTTAGGCAAAATGATGGTTTAAATAATCTCTACGAACGTTTACCTTGCCCGTATCGGAACTTTCCAGCACCTAAACTCGAAGAAATTGGACGAGTACCTATTTGTTATGGTAACTGGAATGGGTGGGGTAACAGTAATTCTTCGATTTTATCTGGGTATTTGGGGGGAAATAACTACATGCCATGTCAAGATGAGATATCTGCAGAACTTGTTTTAGAACAAGCTGTTGCATCTCTGCGACTTAATGAAGATGCACGTTCTGACCCTTGTGTTTTTTACAGTGTGTTTTGAGGGTAAAAATCGACATCACCTACATATTCCAGCCCAGTTTACTGATCTTCATATCGAGCGAAATTTTCTTTGTGTTGTGCGTTTATGTATATACAGCGTGTCTTTGCTTTTGGCACCTTTTATCCTGTGTAATCTTAGTTTTTTTTACTCCTATATAAAAACAAGCCAATGAGTTGTTCTATCTGCTGTTTAACTCAAACTTGTCTCTTTTCAACATGATGGAGTCGATTATAATGAGGAACTGAGAAAGCCAAAGTTCCAAACTTGGAATCGTCTTTTTTTATGAAAATAATTGGTTTTAGTGGCTTATTTGGGTTGTTTGAGAAGTTCGGTACTTCTGCTTTAAACATGTATTTTTTCAAGCCAGTAACACACAGAAGGAAATATCTTTTAGTATGCTCAACAAACTGTTATTACTGCGAAGGAAAAATAAATTACATGAAAAACGAGAACATGAAGCCTAAGTTACTGCATACATAAGGCCTGTTTGATTGCACTTTAAAAGGATATAAATTGGCTTATTCAAGGCTGAGAAACAAGTTAGGTTGTGCAGGTTAGAACTTGTAGTTCTTCAAGCCATAGACAATAAAATTCAATTTGAGCTTTCGAAAGTGTAGATCTTTTAGACCAGGTGCTCCTTGTTTTGCTTCTAAACATTTCAAATGCAATTGATTTTGGAAATGTTACCAGTAATCCTTTTCTTAGCATCTACTGACTACTGTAATATAACACGAACAAGGAATATGCCGAAAACATAACATGTGACCTTTTATATTCGTACTTCAAATCTTCGATACATAGCCTTAAACTTTACAACTCGACTTTTACAACGCCGTAAGCAAAGCAATATCAGACTTATAACCACACTTACGTGCAACTTTGGAGGAGCATCTATAAGTTATAACAGGAAAAAGGAAAAGATTCGAAAAAATACAAAACACTATATATACTATCATCAGTACGATCAATAAGAGCGCCTTTGGCGTTCTTTCGACTTCTAGTCTTCCCATTTAACAGACGTGGTAAAAAAACAGATGGTTTATTCTTGCCGAACTCAGGAAACAAGTAGCAATCCATAATCTGGTGTATGCAAGGATTATCGACCTTTGTTGGTTATCAACTGAGAAAAAACTTGGCTTGTCGACACATCGGAATATGCCTCTCCATCTCTCACATCACTATCGGAACCCAAAGAAATTTGCGGAACAACTCGATTACTCGAAAGGTCTAAATCGATATGATCACTCTCACTCGTTTCTGTTTGATTACCACTCTCTTGTAATTGAAGAGCATGTTCTAAATTCCACAAAACATCTCCCATAGTAGGCCTATCAACACCATATTCGGCTACACATTTCTCAGCTGTCCCCCCAAATTTCTTCAAAGAATTGATGTTTATCTTTCCCCTTAAACACGGATCGATGATTTGTTCAATCATACCCTTGCTTTGCCACTTCATTGCCCACTCAGCCAAGTTTACTTGCTCTCTAGCCAATAACGGATCCACAGCTGCCCTAGCGCATAGAACTTCAAATAGTACAACACCGAAAGAATAAACATCGGATTTATCCGTGAGTTGTTGTCTACGGAAATACTCAGGGTCTAAATACCCGAAACTACCCTTCACTCCGGTGCTTACATGGGTCTCATTTATGCAAGGACCCGACCTAGATAAACCAAAATCGGCAACTTTAGCTATATAATCTTCGTCTAGTAAAATGTTAGTAGATTTTATGTCACGGTGAATAATCCCCTGAGCAAACCCCGTATGAAGGTAATGTAAGCCTCTCGCAGCGCCTATACATATATCGAGCCTTTGTTTCCAAGACAAAGAAGGTAAATCCGACCCGTATAAATGGTTTTTTAAAGGTCCTTTTTCTACGTATTCGTACACAAGTATCATTTCCGATTGCTCTTCGCAATACCCTACCAGTGCGACGAGGTGTCGGTGTTTGATTTTGGACAAAACCGTAATTTCAGAGTGAAATTCAGGTAAACCTTGTCTTGACCCGGGCACGCCTCGTTTAACCGCAACTTTCGTGTTATCCCTAAGCACTCCCTTGTAAACCATACCAAATCCACCAGACCCAATGATTAAATTTTTGTCGAAATTATTCGTTGCAAATTCTATTTCTGCAATAGAGACCCTCAATCCGAAATAACCATTATGCCCTGGAGATGTAAGGGCGGTTCCGTCCGATTGTCTACTAAGGGTACTACCTCCATGTGCCCGTAAAGGCGTCCAACCTGTACTTTCTGCGTGTCTTAACTTCCGTCTTCCCTTATTTTTCTTAATGCAAAATAAAACTGCAAGCGTTACAAAACACAAGAGACCAAAAAAGCCTCCAACTATCGAACCAACCAATACCGACCTTTTGTTGCTCCTTTTGGGAGCATTTTTCGAAACTACGAAATCGACCATTTTCATGATCTCTACACCATTCAAGATAGCATTTTTCCTCAGCGGAGTACTTAGATCAGAAGGACCCACACTTACTTCAATCGAATTATTCGAATCCACAACGAAATCTATATAATAAGGCGACGCAAGCACATGTATCGTCAATATGGATAAATCCAAATCTTTATACGCAAGGAACCCATCGATAAAGACATTGAAATAGAGCTGATTAAGCGATACACTTACAATATCGCAAAAATGCAAACGAACAAGATACCGAAAAATACCAGGACTAACTGGAAACTTCCACGTGAGGTTAAACACAGCGTTCGGGTTCACATTATCCTTATTCATCTGCTGAGCTGTCATGTAGACGTTATCGGGTGCAACTTCTCTATTTGCACCACCCTCTTGATAATTAGGAGTATGCGTCGTTTTCACAACTTTTGCAGCTGATTTAAGAACTAAAAAACCGTCATCCGGTACCCAAGTCCTCCAAAGAGTATCGTTAAACGGGGTTAACTTAGAACCCCCGACATTAACCCTATGAGTAGTTTCCAAAATCTCTCTAGACATATTACTAAACTCTTCAAGCCCGTTAGGACCAACGATTTTAGCCCCGTAATCCAGAATCAAATCATCCGGGGCCGAAAAAACCTCAATCGCGTTAACAAAGGCGAAATCCGACCCGCTCAAAGGACTAAACAAAATTTCAAGACTCGACACATTCACACTCATCACAAACTCCTTAACTATCAATTCTTTCGCGCTAAAATCACGAAGCAACAACAACCCATTTCCGAAAACACTGAACTTGGCAAGACCCAGGTCGTATTTTCCCGAAAGAAAATGCGAAAAATGCAGCCTAACAAAATGTATCCCTATTTTCTTGATATCAAACTTGTAAACAAAACTAGAAGTAAAAACTTTAGCAGTACTATAAACTGCATTACCACCACTTAACAAACTTGAGTTAGTACTAACAGTGAGTGAGTTACCGTTCGAGGTGAAATCCGGTTCGAAGACGCGATTATCAAGAACTGAAGCGGTTTTCGAGCCACAGTTGATGAGGTGGTTGTCTTGAGGTGTGAAGGGAGATGAGAAAGGGAGAAAAATGAGTAGATAGAAAGTTATGAGAGAGAGAAAATGAGGCATGCTTAGTGGGTTTGAAAACAAACAAAAAATGGGAAAATTTGGTGGGTTTTTGAGGGTTATTTTTGTAAGTGGGGTGAGTGGGAAACAGAGAAGTTCAACAATGGAGCAAATGTGACATTTAAGTGGGAGAAAGTGATGGATACAGTATTTGTACTGTGCATGTAATAACTACGCGACCCGTGTATAAATATGATTTCGGACAAACGAATTTAAATTTTTTAAAAAAAAAATAATTGAATGAATAAAATAGAAATATGTGTGATAAGTAACATATTTGTTTAGTTATTTACGTATTTGAATTGTATAATGTTATATGAGTAATTAGTAAATTAGAATAGAAGTGTTTTTGGAAAAAATTGACAAAATTTGGCATCTTCATATAGTGGAATGTTTTTTTATTAATATATCTGTTCTTTTTCAAAAAAAATAATAATAATATGAGAAATGATTTAGTGACTCAAAAAATTTACTCAAAAACATTACCTGCTGTCTGCTGATGTGACGGGGTAAGTGTATCAATCATTTTTTTTTAGATATTAAAATCATATTTTCATTCACTCCTTCTGTTCCTAATTAATTGTCTATTGCGAAACTACGTGCAATTTTGATCTGTAAATAACTTGTATCAAAATTGTCGGAATGAAAATTTTCAAAAGTTTAATTATATAGTTCAAATTTAATATGATTTAGTTTTAAAAAAATTTCATTTCGATAATTTTGATACGTGTTATAAGCCGGTCAAAATTGCACATAATTTCGTAAAAAATAATTAATTAAAAACAGAGAAAGTAATTAATAATTGATTCATCTAATCAGTCACGCCCCGTCGGACAGGGTTTTTAGTTAATTTTGTTAGGTGGTTGTAACAATAATCTAATAATATATGTGTCTTTAGTCAAATATATGTCAGCTTGCTAGGTCCCCAAATAATTGCATATTGTTCTATATCTAAATATGATCAATTGAATTTTTTTAAAATATTTCAAAGTCATTGATGAAATAATAGTTCACGTGATGGAATTTTTTTACAGCTAATTTGTAAGCTGTTTTCTTTCAATCATGAAAATATCTATTTAGTTTATCACCTCAACTGATGAATAAAAAAAAACTAAAATACAGGTCAGAGCTTAAGAGTTTTCCAAGCTAGTTAAGAGTAGGGGTGCAAATGAGTCGAGTCGAGTCGAGTTTAGGTCTGTTTAAGCTCGATTCGTTTACTAATCGAGCCTTAAAATTTTGTTCAAATTTGGTTCGTTTACAAATGAGTTGTTCACGGTCTTGTTTATGAGTCATTTATCAATCAGGTTTTGCCAAATTTAATGTTGTTTTTGTTTAAAGAATCTTTTTTACTTAGTTAAAATAAATAGTAATATAAGCAATAATATATTTAGTTATTGTAATTTTAGTTTTAAGTAGATCAAGTTTTAAAAAAATAAATTTATTGCATAAATTGAAGAGTATTTATCTAACATCAACATTATATTTGATAAAATATACATATATAAGCAGTAATATATATGAAAAATATATATTAAAAATAATTAAACGAACTTTCAAACGAGACAAGCATGTTCACGAGACTAATTATTCTGTTTAAGCTCGGCTCATCAGTAAATGAATGAACACGAACCGAGTCTTTAAAGAGCCAAACGCGAACGTGTTCATGAACGGCTCGATTAATTAGCAGTCCTAGTTAGGAGATAAGTAATATTTGGAATCTTGGTTTTGTGCCTATTATCGGTTATTCCTTCCGAGTTGAGACCTATCATTGAGATTATATAAATCAGAAAATAGGAATCGAAAAACATTAAACGCAATTTGTAAAATATGAAATGAGTTTTCTGATAACTACGAAGGAAGCTACTTATTTATCATTCTTTTTATTTATTAAAAAAATGTGATAATATATGATTTGACCAAAATGAGTAAATGAAACCATTTTGGTAATCTCTATTAGTGGTAATTAGAGTCATCAGTTCACACTCTATTGACTAATAATAGTACTATAATTGAAGTTTGGTGTTGTCCTGATGCACCATAGACACGTACATAATTTTATTCCGTTATCATTTAATTATTCATTACGAAAATACGTGTAATTTTGACCGGTTTATAACTTGTATTAAAATTGTCAAAATAATTTTTTCTTAAAATGTAATTATAAAATTTATCATATGAACTATATGATCAACTTTTGAAATTTTCATTTCGATAACTTTGATACAAGTTTTCGATCGGTTAAAATTACACGTAATTTCGTAATAGATAATTAAATATGAACCGAGAGGGCATGAAGTATGATGGTATCAATTTGTTGTTTAAAAATTAAAGATGGATTATTGTGTTTTTAGTCAACTTTTATCTACAAGTCTATAATAGTATATATAGGAAATTAAGAATACATATCGACAAGACTCCTATAATTACGATTGAATTTATGTTTGTTATCTTATGTACAAATAAAATAAAAATAGAGACCTAATCCATGATAAATATCTTGTATAGTAAAACCTGTGACAGTTGAATAAAAACTTGAGTAAAACAATAGTCTATCAATTGAAGTAATAAAACTAGTATAGTAAAACTTGTGACATTTGAGTTTGACTAAAATGAGTTTATACTTTAAATAAGTTTTGCTAGTCGTACAATTCATAATTCATCAGTAAATTGGTGCAATCAACAACTTCTATCATATACTACTATAGCATTTGAAATGATTATATTGTGAAACATACTATTTATTTAGGGTTTAAATATTGAGCATATCATCGATCTACGTACACTATAAAAAAATACTCAAATAGCGACGGAATTACTGATAATATTTTTTGTTACGAGTTTATTAGCGACGGTTTTTGTGACGGTTTTGTAACAGTTTAGTCAATTTGTGACGGTTTTGTAACAGTTTAGTCAATTTGTGACGGCTTTGTGACAGTTTAGTCAATTTGTGACAGGCTTGCGACAGCTTTTGACTCTGATTAAATTAAACATTATTTTATATCCATAGTTTTATCTTTGTTTTAAAATTATGATATTATTGTTTTAAGACCGGTAATAACTGTCAACCTCATACTATTTTTGTTTCATCAATTAAAAATTTAAAATGGATCACTTATTCTCAACCGACATGCGAAGATAACGGTCCAAATCTTTTCTCCATATTCTCTATAGTTCCTTCTGTGTCTGCTTACTTATTTTATCCAAATTTTTTTTAAAAAAAACTTGAAAAAAAGTATACAATTACTATAATACATATATCAATACATTTCAATAATTATTTTTAAAAGAAAATCCACACGCAATTTATTTTGGAATAAATGTATAATTTAGTGTAAATTAAACATTAAATCTTAAAAAAATTGTCTAAAACAATATTATGTTCAAATGTTTTAAAATTTGAATACAATATAATATAAAAACTTATAAATTTGTGGAACAAGTTATGAAAATTTAAAATTTAAGTAAAAATAAGCAACGTGACACGAAAAGAGATAAAAAAATATGGATATAAGATTTTAAATCAAACAAAATATAGTGGCACTACTTTTAGTTGGCAATAATCCTGTTTGGATATGTTTTATACCAACACTCCATGTTTGCTGACATTAATCAAATTATTTTGTAAAAGTCTTTTAAGGGAGACAAATGCTAAACCATTTCAGACCTGAAAACTATGGCTAAAAAAAAATACCCAAATAGCGACGGGATTAGTAACGATATTTTTTGTTACGAGTTTATTAGCGACGGTTTTTGTGACGGTTTTGTGACAGTTTAGTCAATTTACGACAGATTTGTGACAGCTTTTTAAATTAGCGACAGACTTGTGACAGTTTTTAATTCTCACTAAATCAAACATTATTTTATATTAAACGTATAATTTAACACACTTGAGGCATTTATTAAAAGTACAATATCATATCATATAAATTTAACACACTTGAGGCATTTATCTAGTAAACGTATAATTAAGCTACTGCCAACTAATTTTGTGTCTACATAAACTTTCATATTTAATCTTGTCATGGTTTGTTTAGTCGTGTTACAAAATATAATAGTCTGATTTGAATCATTTATGTCATACTTGAAGGCATAAACTTTAAACGAGGGGTGCCGAAATTACATAAAACTAATGCTAAGTGAAATCATAAATTATGCGAGGTGTCAAAATAATATTTTAAAAAATCATAAATTTTAGAGTTATCTGGGGTGTCAGGACCCCGATGGTCTGCACTTAACTTTCTCAAGTCATACTTTATAAACAAGTTAGTCCACCACATTAAAAAAAACTATTATGATTTACAACCGGTATTTTTTTTTAATCAATATACGACATTTATTAAAATTAAAGAAATTTTCCAGATTATGGGTCAAGCCCCATAATGACCTTTACGTTTACGACCGGTAATTAATTATGTGTAATATCTATAGTAAAGCTTAGCATTAGTGGTGATATTAATTAGTTTATGATCAAATAGAAGAAGTATGTGCGTAAGATGACATCTTATAAAGTTTTAAATTCGTTTATTTGATTACCAAAGTCTATGACATGAATTTTAAATTATTTGATTGAAGTTGATACATGTTACGTTTCTTTTTATCTAATATAACTTCTTTTTAATTTTAATTCTCTCCCTCCTTAAAAATATGTTATTTATGAAATATTTTGTTGTTTGTCCTAACATATGCATATTATTTATTCATAACGTGCTATTTATAAAGGTGGATAATAATCCCTTACCAAAAAAAAAGGTGGATAATAATTCTCACATCTTCTTCTACATATACTCATAATAAATGAGTATTTGTAATATTAACAATTTATATAAATCAAAGAATATTTATCAAAATTATAATTATATTAATTAATAACTAAATCTTATAAATATACATTAAAAGTCAAATACGATAATGTTCTCGGCTGCCGATTCGGTCCTTTTTTTTAAAATAAAAAATAAGATCGAATCGGACCGAAATGCTATGTTGATATGTACCAAATATTGGATAAAAAATATAAATTGGATTTTTTGATAATTAGCTATGAAACAAGGTATTAAACGATAATACCCAAAAAAGAATGATCATCTTTGGATACCACATTTTCTTATCATAGTCAAAACTGCATGTTTTTCTAAATTGATACTCAAACTTAATGTTTTATTTCCAATCAAGTTACTATTTCTTATTCATGCTCTATTTTCTAATCGAAAAAAAAAAAAATGTAATATCATGCACAATACACTTGACCAAACTAACATTATATCTTACGAAATTTAAGCCGGTACTTAATCTATAATGCTTAATCGATGTAAACGACTTGATTAGAATTAAAAATAAAGCTTGGCACCCGATTGAAAGAACAAATATGTTGAATATCAAATTATTAAAAAACGATAATAATACTTCATCCGTTTCCAATTAATTATATATTACGACACTAGATGTAATTTTAACCGGCCAATAGCTTGTATCAAAATTTTCGAAATGAAAATTTTCAAAAGTTAATCATATAGTTCAAACATTAAATTATATGATTTAGTTTTGAAAATTTTCATTTCCACAATTTTGATACATGTTATTAAGGCTAAGCGAAAACCCAGAAAAACCGAACCGAATCGAAAATACTGAAACCGAAAAACTTAAACTTTTTCGGGTCAATTTCGGTTTACAATAAAACCGAACCGAAAATAACTGAAAAACCGGAAAAACCGAAAAAATCCGAAAAAGCCCGAAAAATAAAAAAATAAACTCGAAAAAGCTCGAAAACCAAAAATAAAACCGAAATCGAATCGAAACAAATCGGTTTGGTTCGGTCTAAAAAATTAAAAAATCAAAAAATTAAAATCGAAAAATATATTCGGTTTCGGTTTCAATTTTAGTAAAAAGGGGATGGAGATACTATTAAATATCATTTTTACATTTTGAAATTTTGATCATGTCCAAATATTTCACATTGTCTTATCAAAGTCAAAAATAGTCTCTCTCTCTCTCTCTCTCTCTATATATATATATATATATATATAACCGGCGATCACCGGTGATGGCGTCGAATATCGGTTACAACATTCTCTCTCTAACATCTCACTCACTAAAACTTAAACCTAATAATCCCAGCTTTTCTATTCACCCTTTGTTTTTGAATAATAATATTAATTTTAATAATAATAGTAATAGTAATGGTAATGGTAATGGTAATAATAGAATATCACATTTAGTGTTGAGTAACCCGACTCGACTAGTTAAGGTCGAGTCGGGTTTACGTTTTCCGATTATATCTGCGAATGATCATTGGGGTACTTGGACTGTCCTCTTTGCTTCTGGAGCTTTTGGTATCTGGTATTTTTATTTTTATTTTTATTTTTATTTTTACTGTATATGTTTCTAATTTGAGGCCCAAAAAGAAAAAAAAACATTTAGGGTACAATCAATTTTAATTTAAATATGAACCTGATTTACATGGATGGCATTGTTTTCATTAGGGGTGGAATCTGGACCTGAAAATCTTAAACCCGTGTCTCGATTCGATAGTTTTCGGATGTCATTTAAAAGTCCCGATCCCGGCCCGAAAATGGTCTGGTCCTGATAATATGGATTCCCGATAATTCGGGTACAATCAACTTTAATTTAAATATGAACCTGATTTACATGGATGGCATTGTTTTCATTAGGGGTGGAATCTGGACCCGAAAATCTTAAACCCGTGTCCCGATCTGATAGTTTTCGGATGTCATTTAAAAGTCCCGATCCCAACCTGAAAATGGTCTGGTCCTGATAATATGGATTCCCGATAATTCGGGTACAATCAACTTTAATTTAAATACGAACCTGATTTACATGGATGGCATTGTTTTCATTAGGGGTGGAATCGGGACGGGACCCAACCCGAAAATCTTAAACCCGTGTCCCGATCCGATAGTTTTTGGATGTCATTTAAAAGTCCCGATCCCAGCCCGAAAATGGTCTGGTCTTGATAATATGGATTCCTGATAATTCGGGTACAATCAATTTTAATTTAAATATGAACCTGATTTACATGGATGACATTGTTTTCATTAGGGGTGGAATCGGGACGGGACCTGACTCGAAAATCTTAAACCCGTGTCCTGATCCGATAGTTTTCGGATGTCATTTAAAAGTCCCGATCCCGACTCGAAAATGGTCTGGTCTTGATAATATGGATTCCTGATAATTCGGGTACAATCAATTTTAATTTAAATATGAACCTGATTTACATGGATGGCATTGTTTTCATTAGGGGTGGAATTAGGACGGGACCTGACCCGAAAATCTTAAACCCGTGTCCTGATCCGATAGTTTTCGGATGTCATTTAAAAGTCCCGATCCCGACCCGAAAATGGTCTGGTCTTGATAATATGGATTCCTGATAATTCGGGTACAATCAATTTTAATTTAAATATGAACCTGATTTACATGGATGGCATTGTTTTCAGTAGGGGTGGAATCGGGACGGGACCTGACCCGAAAATCTTAAACCCGTGTCCTGATCCGATAGTTTTCGGATGTCATTTAAAAGTCCCGATCCCGACCCGAAAATGGTCTGGTCTTGATAATATGGATTCCTGATAATTCGGGTACAATCAATTTTAATTTAAATATGAACCATGATTTACATGGATGACATTGTTTTCATTAGGGGTGGAATCGGGACGGGACCTGACTCGAAAATCTTAAACCCGTGTCCTGATCCGATAGTTTTCGGATGTCATTTAAAAGTCCCGATCCCGACTCGAAAATGGTCTGGTCTTGATAATATGGATTCCTGATAATTCGGGTACAATCAATTTTAATTTAAATATGAACCTGATTTACATGGATGGCATTGTTTTCATTAGGGGTGGAATTAGGACGGGACCTGACCCGAAAATCTTAAACCCGTGTCCTGATCCGATAGTTTTCGGATGTCATTTAAAAGTCCCGATCCCGACCCGAAAATGGTCTGGTCTTGATAATATGGATTCCTGATAATTCGGGTACAATCAATTTTAATTTAAATATGAACCTGATTTACATGGATGGCATTGTTTTCATTAGGGGTGGAATCGGGACGGGACCTGACCCGAAAATCTTAAACCCGTGTCCTGATCCGATAGTTTTCGGATGTCATTTAAAAGTCCCGATCCCGACCCGAAAATGGTCTGGTCTTGATAATATGGATTCCTGATAATTCGGGTACAATCAATTTTAATTTAAATATGAACCTGATTTACATGGATGACATTGTTTTCATTAGGGGTGGAATCGGGACGGGACCTGACTCGAAAATCTTAAACCCGTGTCCTGATCCGTTAGTTTTCGGATGTCATTTAAAAGTCCCGATCCCGACTCGAAAATGGTCTGGTCTTGATAATATGGATTCCTGATAATTCGGGTACAATCAATTTTAATTTAAATATGAACCTGATTTACATGGATGGCATTGTTTTCATTAGGGGTGGAATTAGGACGGGACCTGACCCGAAAATCTTAAACCCGTGTCCTGATCCGATAGTTTTCGGATGTCATTTAAAAGTCCCGATCCCGACCCGAAAATGGTCTGGTCTTGATAATATGGATTCCTGATAATTCGGGTACAATCAATTTTAATTTAAATATGAACCTGATTTACATGGATGGCATTGTTTTCATTAGGGGTGGAATCGGGACGGGACCTGACCCGAAAATCTTAAACCCGTGTCCTGATCCGATAGTTTTCGGATGTCATTTAAAAGTCCCGATCCCGACCCGAAAATGGTCTGGTCTTGATAATATGGATTCCTGATAATTCGGGTACAATCAATTTTAATTTAAATATGAACCTGATTTACATGGATGGCATTGTTTTCATTAGGGGTGGAATCAGGACGGGACCTGACCCGAAAATCTTAAACCCGTGTCCTGATCCGATAGTTTTCGGATGTCATTTAAAAGTCCCGATCCCGACCCGAAAATGGTCTGGTCTTGATAATATGGATTCCTGATAATTCGGGTACAATCAATTTTAATTTAAATATGAACCTGATTTACATGGATGGCATTGTTTTCATTAGGGGTGGAATCGGGACGGGACCCGACTCGAAAATCTTAAACCCATGTCTCGATTCGATAGTTTTCGGATGTCATTTAAAAGTCCCGATCCCGGCCCGAAAATGGTCTGGTCCTGATAATATGGATTCCCGATAATTCGGGTACAATCAACTTTAATTTAAATATGAACCTGATTTACATGGATGGCATTGTTTTCATTAGGGGTGGAATCTGGACCCGAAAATCTTAAACCCGTGTCCCGATCTGATAGTTTTCGGATGTCATTTAAAAGTCCCGATCCCGGCCCGAAAATGGTATGGTCCTGATAATATGGATTCCCGATAATTCGGGTACAATCAACTTTAATTTAAATATGAACCTGATTTACATGGATGGCATTGTTTTCATTAGGGGTGGAATCGGGACGGGACCCGACTCGAAAATCTTAAACCCATGTCTCGATTCGATAGTTTTCGGATGTCATTTAAAAGTCCCGATCCCGGCCCGAAAATGGTCTGGTCCTGATAATATGGATTCCCGATAATTCGGGTACAATCAACTTTAATTTAAATATGAACCTGATTTACATGGATGGCATTGTTTTCATTAGGGGTGGAATCTGGACCCGAAAATCTTAAACCCGTGTCCCGATCTGATAGTTTTCGGATGTCATTTAAAAGTCCCGATCCCGGCCCGAAAATGGTATGGTCCTGATAATATGGATTCCCGATAATTCGGGTACAATCAACTTTAATTTAAATATGAACCTGATTTACATGGATGGCATTGTTTTCATTAGGGGTGGAATCGGGACGGGACCCAACCCGAAAATCTTAAACCCGTGTCCCGATCCGATAGTTTTTGGATGTCATTTAAAAGTCCCGATCCCAGCCCGAAAATGGTCTGGTCTTGATAATATGGATTCCTGATAATTCGGGTACAATCAATTTTAATTTAAATATGAACCTGATTTACATGGATGGCATTGTTTTCATTAGGGGTGGAATCGGGACGGGACCTGACTCGAAAATCTTAAACCCGTGTCCTGATCCGATAGTTTTCGGATGTCATTTAAAAGTCCCAATCCCGACCCGAAAATGGTCTGGTCTTGATAATATGGATTCCTGATAATTCGGGTACAATCAATTTTAATTTAAATATGAACCTGATTTACATGGATGGCATTGTTTTCATTAGGGGTGGAATCGGGACGGGACCCGACTCGAAAATCTTAAACCCATGTCCCGATCCGATAGTTTTTGGATGTCATTTAAAAGTCCCGATCCCGGCCCGAAAATGATCTGGTCTTGATAATATGGATTCCTGATAATTCGGGTACAATCAATTTTAATTTAAATATGAACCTGATTTACATGGATGGCATTGTTTTCAATTTTCATAATATCCAAATCCTAAGATTTAACCATAACACATTTAACTCTTCTTAAAATAAATGTTGAAGGTCGGAGAACACGAAGATAGGGAGCGCACTAAGTGGTGCGTTAGTGAGTACTTTAGTTGGACTAGCGGCAAGTAATTTGGGGATTATATCTAGTGAAGCAGCAGCCTACTCTATTGTGCTGGGCTTCCTGCTCCCTTTGGCTGTTCCGTTGCTACTGTATCGAGCTGACCTAAGAAAAGTAATCGAATCGACCGGGACTCTGCTGTTGGCTTTCTTAATCGGATCACGTACGGTTTTCCATTCGTTGAATATCTTTTGTTTCATAAATTTTGGACTTATTTCATATAAACAGGGGAAACGTTTAATTTCTAGTATTTCGCATGACTGCATGCTAATCAAGTTACATTTTCAAAATCACTTTGTCGAAGTGTATGTACATGAAAAGTGTAACCAATGAATATAACATGATAACTACGAACTATGAGCTATACTGAGGATTGAAGTGGACGTAAATGAAAAGTGAAATCGTTTTATTGAATAGTAAGCATATGAAAAAACAATCCGTTGAAATGTACACCCTTTCAAAGTACCTATTGAGCTATGTCTCTTATAAACATTTTCTGATGTATTTGCACCACAGTTGCGACAACTGTTGGAACTTTGGTGGCATATTTACTCGTTCCGATGAGATCTCTCGGCCAAGATAGCTGGAAGATAGCAGCTGCACTCATGGGAAGACATATTGGCGGAGGTAAATAAAAGTAATTACTAGTAATGCTTCATTGCTTTAGATGTGTGATTTGTTTAGAGTTTCATATATTATTAAGTTGATCGTATGCCAATTAAGTAGCTTGCGTACTATTACCCAGAAGAAAAGCTTTGGGTTATTTGTTTTGTTTTATGATAGTCAACTTTAGTTAATCTGTAGTACTAGAATAAAGAAAAAAAATATTGTCAATTCGTCCCAATTCTTTTTATTTGGATATGAACATAATCCCTTCATAGGATATATATACTGGCTCAAGAGTATTTGCTTGAGTTTACTATTTAGCACAAGTCATTTACTTTTTTCTTTTGTATTAGGGTAGTTGCTATTGTAAGTTTGCATCGTAATTATCGCTGAAAATCGGAAGTAATTATTTTCTCATTCTCTGCAGCTGTTAATTATGTTGCCATCGCTGAAGCTCTAGGTGTCTCTCCTTCAGTTTTAGCTGCTGGGCTAGCCGCTGATAATGTTATATGCGCTGTATATTTTACAACATTGTTCGCGCTAGCTTCCAAAATACCACCCGAGCCTGCCACATCATCCAACGGTGAGCGAAATACTCATTTTTGGTATAGGTTAGAGCCTTTTTAGAACCAACGCTTTCTGTTTACAAGCTTAAGGGTATTCTGATTAACTTGAACCTTTTTGAGGTAAAACAAGAATCTCCAGTTAGGATGTGTTTAATTTCTGAACTTCTATAAAGAAACTTCATAGCAATCATTCTTCTTCTTAGCAGTTTATTTGTTGGGCCTTTGGGTATCTTTGTTCATAAACTTATATGCTAAGTTTCATAGAAATCAAAATTGCAATTTCGTATTTCAAGGTTTATTAGGAATACCTGTGGAAAATGGTTGGATATTATATACTTATAAATTGTGATTTGTTACTTGTTACTTGTAGATGACAGGCTTTGGTAAATTTCATTTAACGATAAAACTAAAAAGAGTTTGGTTTTCTTACCGAGCGTGGAACTGAATATCCCCTTGTAGAAAGGGTTGGTAAATGTTATCTTATTCTGGGGTACAATCTTGGTTCTTACTTCATATATGTACTTGTTGTAAGGACTGTGGTTGTCCTACATCACGCAGACTTTGTAGAGCATACAGTTTTTAAGGCAACTCTCGCCTTATATGAGCTTTTTGTGTTTTACAATATATTATCATATGAAAAATCACATGTGCAAATAATTACTGTAATAATTCGAAACTTACGTTTTAGTAC
This sequence comes from Primula veris, assembly GCA_963682055.1. Lineage (NCBI taxonomy): Eukaryota > Viridiplantae > Streptophyta > Magnoliopsida > Ericales > Primulaceae > Primula > Primula veris. The sequence continues at coordinate 1,579,738 of OY821742.1, forward strand.
TATGGTACTTACAGATACTGGAGTAAATGGAAATTCTGAAACTAATAACAAGCTCCCCGTGCTTCAGACTGCTACCGCCATAGCCGTATCTTTCGTAATTTGCAAACTTGCGGATATTTTTACAAAATATTTTGGAATTCAAGGAGGTAATTTACCAGCAATTACAGCCATAGTTGTTGTTTTAGCAACAGCGTTTCCAAAACCTTTTGCTCATCTTGCTCCTTCCGGTGAGGCCATGGCAATGATTCTAATGCAGGCAAGTTAATTTTTATTTTGGAAATCATGTTAAATTGTTTAAATTTTCAGTTTGTCTTTTTTCGGAAAAAAAATATGTTTGTGCATTTGCATCATCATTGTACAACTCTTGCCTTATAATTGTCCATCATAATCTGTCTGAAGACTATCTGTGTGGCCATTTCTTTTCTGGGCGAAAATTAATTTCTTTTCTGTAATTAGGGTGGAACTCTTTTTCCTAATCTCCGTTCATACATTTTTTGATATGGTGAAGCTAACTACTCAGTTAGGACGGATAATAGTTTAAGATTGCTAAAATTATGGAGCAAATTTGCAGTTTGTCAACACATTATTTCCAAATTAATTTAAGAAGTCCTTTATAAAAATAGTATATTGCAAATATGGTGTTGTCACAGGCCTTACGGCAACCCTTGCCTCCGATGAGCCCCTCCCTTTTGGTGAGGCAATTCTACAATTTAATCAACATTTGCAAAAATCATTAGCAATACAGATTCAACTCTTTGATTGTATCATAATGTGCTCATTAAATTAAGCCCTAACCCCAGGAATTTGAGGTCGGCTATGTGAAACCACATGAGAAAGCACGTTATTTCGCAACTATGAATTTTCCTCCTTGGTTCGTTCCTATCATAATGTGCTCGCTTAATGAAAGGTGGTGAAAGTCTAGTTCTCAGATTCTGTTTTCTTCTTTTTGACAAACAGGTGTTTTTCGCTGTGGTTGGTGCAAGTGGAAACATAAGCAACGTTATCAGAACCGCGCCGAGCATATTCCTATTTGCACTTATACAAATATCTGTCCATCTAGCTGTGGTCCTTGGCGTAGGAAAACTGTTACGGTTCGATACTAAGCTATTGCTTTTGGCATCTAATGCTAATGTTGGAGGACCAACAACAGCTTGTGGAATGGCCACTGCTAAAGGGTGGACCTCTTTAATTGTTCCTAGTATTCTTGCTGGTATTTTTGGTATTGCTATTGCTACTTTTATAGGTATTGGTTTTGGAGCAACCGTTCTTAAATACATGTAACCAGCATTTGACTCGTAAATTAGGCTACTGTTGTATTATTGTATAACATCACTTCTTAATAAAATTTCATTGCTGAAGTTCCTTTTCTTGTAAAGGAACCTGAGAATTGCGGTTTACCTAGTCACACGACCCGTCTTTAGCTTCTAAAAACCATTTCCGGCACATTTGAAAGGGAAAAAAAGATGGTCTTTCAGAGTCCCAAGACTTTTTTAACTGTTGTGCCTTGTATTTGTTTCTTATTAGCAAACTTATGCACAATACAACACCAATGTCGGACCATATCACATTATAACCTATACTTGCCAGTTATATGCATAGTAAATACAACAAAAGTCTACTTGTTAAGTAAACAAGTTGAGAAAATATTTGAATCAGTACGAAGTTTACCATTTCAAAGTAAAATAAACTAGTTTTATCATTTATTTGCGCCAAAAAGACCAATTTTAACCCAAGAACTTTCTCTTTTACTTCATCAAATATTCATACATGAAATGAGACGTCGCAATTCCAACATAACATCAATAACATAAACGACAAAATCGCTAATGAAGGCATAAAAAAAAACCGATTCTATTGCTTGTAGATACAAGCCTTCAAAAAGTTTACCAAGAAAACGACCATATCCTTGTACAGAAACTAATACCTTAGCTGAGCGGTTCATGCCACAATACAGGGAAGAACGAAAAGACTAACAACAAAAATAAATCAAATATTGTAAGCAACGTTAGACTTAACCGAGCATCTCAAGGCGACTACAAAACACTGCCAACTAAAACCAGGCATAACTAAAACTTGATATGGTACGCGAAAGCCGACCGATTTAAACCAAAATTAACGACAAAATATCAAAAGGAAAATGCAACGCAAAAGTTGCAGATATTACCCACTTCCAACCACCAAATCTTCCTCGTTACTGCCAATTTCTGGTGACTTCATATTACTATCACACATTTGACCTTTCTCTTCCTCCCACGTATTACCATTCCCAAGCGCATCACATTTCTCAGTACTCCTATTGCCGCTAATTTTCTTATCATACTCGTTATGATTTGTTTTATCCTCAAAGCAATCCTCTGGAGTGCTTCTGAAGCGCCTATCAGCACCACACGTCTCACTTTTCTCGATAATCCTATTGAAGCTATTTTTATTTTGATGCTCGTTGCCATTGTAATTATTACCCTCAAAGCAATCGTCTGGATTTCTTCTGAACCGCCTACCAGCATCACCATTTTCACTTTTCTCGCTACTCCTAATGCAGCTATTTTTATTATTATACTCATTACAATTATTATTATCCTCAAAGCAATCACCTGGATTGCTTCTGAACCGCCTACCAGCATCACCCTTTTCACTTTTCTCGCTACTCCTAATGCAGCTATTTTTCTTATCATACTCGTTACGATTATTATTATCCTCAAAGCGATCACATGGATTGCCTCTGAACCCCCTATCAGCACCACCCGCATCACTGTGTCTTACTCGACGGATCATCTCGTGGTTCTGATCGTATCTCCTCCTCTCACTATTACGGCCGTCATTATTGTGATCATTATTGATATTATTATTCTGCCCCCTCCAACCTCTACCCGACTGCTCAGAAAACCTTGCTGAATTTGTATTAGTGTATCTCGGTCTAAAGCCACCATCATCTGTTTTTATTCTCCCACCAGTACCATTGGAACCAAACCTCTGCCGTTGGCCAAAAAATCTCCCAGGAGACTCTCTCTCCCTGAAGCGACCGGGCCCACCGTTCTGGTCATTGAAAATACATTTTCTTGACGGGGACAAAAACTCGTCATTATTTTCCAAAAACTTCGACTCACCGTAGTGCATTCGATTTCTTCCCATTTGGACGTCGGACGTGAAACTGGGAGATCTGCAAATTCGTTTCGGCCCCATATTTCTCTCTCTCTGCAAATGCCACGGAACAGGAGACCTAGTCCTTGATCGAGACGGAGACTTTCTAAATGGACGAGAAACACTAGTATTCCTGTTGTAAACTGAATGGTTATGTGCCGTTGGATCGTTGGAGATAATGCCACGGTACTCGTTTCTGTTGTCTCTAATATAGCCTTGTTTATAGAACCTAGATCCGCCTCTACTTATATGATGTCTCTCATCTCTTGTCATAGAATTTCTATTATTCATAAAGTTGTGATTAGAATCAGGTGACCTCCTCCTATTAAGCGGTTGAAACCCACCCCTAGATCTCCTCTGATCATAGGCCAGCTCATCATCGTCTGAATCTGGACCATTGTTACTTCTTCGCCCGAGGTTACCACCACCTCTTCGATAATTGTTCTGATAATGGTTTTTGGAACCACAGTTGTCCGCCCCATCGCCAATATGGATACTTCTGTCCCTTGCAAACTTATTTGAACTATACATCTGCCCATCTTGAAAGCAAGAAGTTGAACTGAATGGAAACAAGAAAAAAAAATCAGGGTCAATAAATTTCAAGAAAGAAAGGAAAATAAATATAAGCTTATTCAGAGCAGTCTCCACACTGTACAAAGGAGGCTCTACATCTATAAAACTGCTGTAATAGTGCCCAAGACACTAAACAATATGTAGAGCAATCTATACAGCATGTACAGCAAGAAAATAATTTATATTAATATACACTTGTTTAAAGGAAATGGAGCTACATATCTGCTCTGAAAAAGAACGCTTAAAAGCACAAAAAGCTAGTGTTTACTCGTTCAGTGAAAAAAATAGCTAAATGATGAAAGGCTCGAAAAGCTCTATGATTTAAGAAAGCTCTTACAAAAATACTTTAGCGATTTAATCAATGAGCTTTGTACAACATTTTGTTTGATGATTTTTCTTTTTTTTTTTGGAAAACAAAAGTATCCCTTTCTATCTCACAACACAAAATCTCCCCAAAAGATTGGATCCAACCCATTTAACCCAGCAGAGTATCTATACTCCCGATCATGGGGTAAGAGATCATTACAGTAATAAGAACAACGATTCAAAAGTATACATAATTTGTTAATTTGTATAGCAACTCTATATCAAAAATTAAGATTGCTCTCATAGAAAGGATTCATAATGTCCTAAGAAGTTACCTTCGTTGCACATCTCTAGTATCATTCCCATCAAATACCCGAGAGCCTGACAATCGTTGTACATGCGTTGAAGATTTTGCCCTTACTGCCCTTGATCCTTGTTTCTCTTCTAATGACCCTTTCACTTCCAAATTTTGAGTGGAATCAAAACCACCAACCTCTCCTAATTTAACATTATTTTCTTCAACAGTCTTAGGAAAACCTTTGTAAACTCGATTTCTTTCAGCTGAATTTCCAGTAGTTACCGACTGGCTTGATTCTTTTTCAGAGTCACTTTTCCCAAAACTAACCCTCTCAGGTAGATTTTTATTGCTATCAGAACCAGCTTTTGGTACACAGAGGTTACCAATGCCCAAGTCCAGGCAATCATTTTCCCCTTCATTCTCATGCCACGATTCTCTAAATTCTCCATCTTCAACAGGTGACTCGTACCCTGAATTATTTTTCGACATTTTTTCTATTATGACCAAATGATGGTACCCACTAGGAGAATAATCTGATACATCTCCATCATCAAGAGAATCATCTAATGCATCTTCATCAAAACGGCCATAAGACTTTTGCTCAGTTTTCTTCACTTCAACCTTTAACGAAGAATCCACTGGAGCAACAACTGCCGAAGGGACCTTTATACCTTGTTTCTCTGACAAATTATTAGTGTTCCTATTATCGGATATTCTATTTTCCTCAAAATTTAGTCCTACCGCATCACACGCACTATTTTCTGAGATTGTTGGATCAACCATCTCAGTATCTTGTTTCCGAAGTTGAACATTTCCCACAGCTAATGTTTGACCAAGTTGCAAATCCGAGCTCAAGTAATGATCTTCGACTTTAACCGTCATCTTGGTTGTTGGTGTGTTCAACTTCTCCAAAAAGGGAGATTCGCTAGGTGTCGGATTTAATCCCAGGGAAGTACCACCATCAGGGAAATCTAATTTTTTTATAACCTGAGCAGAATTATTGATTTCCGTTCGACACTTGGTACTAAAATTTTCAGGTGATAACTCCCATTCATCCATAACAGTATTCAAATCCCAGTGTAACCTCGCATCTCTCCCAGCAGCAGAACTCTTCCCAGTTTCGTTATCACACTTATCACGAGTATTCTCTGATACAACTGGATAAGTATTTATCTCTCCAGAATCAACATGGTCTTCAACTTTAACATTTTTTAATATAGAAATTTCTTCTGTGGAGCAAACAATATTTTCTGGCTGTTTTTCAACATTTGCTTTAATCTTAACTGCATCGGCTTTATGGAAACCAGCATCTATACTGGTACTGCAAGCAGCAGTTGCAAGTAGTTCGATACCATATGCGTCTTCAGAACACAGAGGCTTTTCATTCACAAAAGGTTTCTGCTCAGAAGTAAAGCAAGGTGATGGTGGTAGAGACTGTTGCATACATCTCCTCTTTTTAATTGGTAAATGATCTATTTTTTCAGAAACATGGTGCCCAAGAACTGCTGCACCAAACTGCCAAATTGGAATAAAAATAAAACATCAATATTGCAAATTTCAAGACTACGTAATTGATCAATATGAACGGAAATAAGATATACCTCATCTGACTCGGCAACTAAATGCTTTTCACTGGTGTCCCTGTCATTATGTACCAGACCAATTTTTAGAGTCTGTTTAATTTTCCTCGGACGCCTAGTTGAACTCCTAACACCTTTTGTAACTTTATTCCAAGATAAATCTGTCTTAATAGAGTCAAGAGGATCTGTACTAACTGGGCAAATCATTATAACCGACGAAGATCCAATTCTATCAACCAAATCTGATGCAAATCTGCATGAAAATATAAAATTCCTTCAGGAACAAGGACATTAACGAGCAAGTATCCTAAACAAGGTTACATGTCCAATTATAATTGGTAAAAATAATAGATCAACGTCTCCAACTTTAATGAAAACAATAAATTTCTCTTCCTTTATAATAAGCACTTCTTTTCCAAACTAGACCAACATGTTCACTGTTGGCCTTAAATTAAAAGCTAGCAAAATAACAAATCTGGACACATCAAATCAAGAAGTAGGCAGTTAAAACTTAACTGGCACCTTCAGCTACTAAAAAGTGGGTTAAGCAAGCGCACATGATTATCACAAGTGATTCCCTTCCAAAAAGACACTCTTAATTTTCCCCAGTGACAAAAGATGAAAACAAAATTTTCCTTAAATTCACTAGGGCTTACATGAAGCACCGTTATAACTTATAAGATATCTTTATGAACGTCATGCTATGAAAAAGGAAATTTAGAAGTTTGGACATGCTATAAAAAATAATGGTTATAAATAGCCAAAGAAGTGAGCAAACCAATAGTGGCAACTAATAGTTAGTTAATAGTATAAGAGCTTACATAAGCCGACAAACTGTAAACCAGCACGCGCTGAAAACAGGGCACAACTTGTTGCGAAAGTACCGACAATTCCCCCAATCCCCATTAAACTAACAAATGAGGAAAAGTAGATTGCCTTGCATTTAAGAGCGCGTGTAAGAAACACGCCACAATATATGAACTTTCCGAGATCTAGGGAGTCAAAATTTGGATAATCAAGAGCTTTTGAACAAAAATCTGCAGCCTTAAGCTACAGATACAGTAACGAAAAATATAGAATATAAAGTCTACAACCCATATCAGCAAATTCGAATGCCGACACAGAAACCTAGCAATAAAAATATAAACTCAGCTACAGCTTTGTTCTTTCGGTAAAAGGTTGGATATCAAAATCATTGGTATTCGGGGATTAATGAACATTAATTCAATTGTAGTTAACTCCGACAGGTTAGTATAGGGTATCTCTCAAAGTTTTCAATAATTAGCCAGATATATTCTTCCTACAAGTAAAAACAAATATATGAGATAACATGTAGAATCCATATCACTTCATTCAGAAACCGACACAAAGTCAATAAATAATCCATTTGACACTAATTCTCATCGAGCGTGTGAAACACGAACTTAATAATAGTTCACACACACTACACGTTAATCAAACCTAATCTGCCAAATCATGTGTAAAATAAATCAAATAGAATCCAAGATCGGTCACATAATGCAATAAATTCCTGCTTTTCCCGCCCTTCAACTAAATCCAAAATAAAAAAATCAGTTTCAGTCGCACAAAGCAGTGATTTTTTTTCCGGCTCGTAAATCAAATAACCAGATAAACGGAAAAGAGGGTATATAATCAAACCCATCGAACTTCAATTTACCTGATCTTCTCTCGATTTTCCCAACTGAACAAAATGAAGAGAAACTTGCGATAAAAAGTATCTCAAGATCTTATAAAACAGTCAAATATTCCAAAAACAACTCCCATAAACTCTCTCTCTCTCTCTCCATACGTTCGATCTATACCAGCTGACTAAACCCTACCTAATCTCTCTTTCTCTCTCTACCGTCGTCTTTTTGCAAATCAATCAATCCAACAGAAAATCTTACTCTCCAAACCCTAATTCACTAAATAATCGATAAAACGATCAAATCAACAGAGATTGACCTAAACTTATTCTTCAAACCCAGATTACCATAAAAGTATCGATAAAAGCAATGAAATCAAAAGAGAATTTTCCGTCTTATCGTCTTCTTCAAACCCAGATTACCATAAAAAATATGGATAAAAAGCAATGAAATCAACATAGAATCTCCTTTACTTGTTCAAAACAAGGTTTGGATAAAAACGATCAAATCAACAGTAATTCACCTTCTTTTCTTCTCCAAAAAGATCGATAAACCAAACCAAACCAAACCAAATCAAATCAACAGAGTTTCTCCTTGTTTTCTTCTTATTCTTCAAAACCCTAATTCACATAAAAAAAAGGATTCTTCTTCTTCTTCTTCAAAACCCTAATTCACAGAGAACTAATCGCAGCTTCTCTCTCTCTCTCTATATATATATCTATCTCTCTCTCTATATCTCTCTCTATAGATATATAGATTATATAACAATGAAACAATATTAACAAATCGAGATCCCTTCTCTTATAAAGTGACACACATATATATATATATATATATATATATATAAATATTATGTATATAATATATATATATATATATATAGAGAGAGATGATGATGGAAAAAAAACACAATGATAGAGAGAGAGAGTGTGTCATCAACAGGTATTTATAGAGAGATGTTAAATTACTTAAATACCCTTCTCTTTAATAGTTTATATCGAAATTGCCCTTTTTATGGACCGATGACTCGTTGCTTATTTTCTGTCTTATTTTTTTTGCATTTTTATATACTTTTATAATATATTTTATTTAAACTTCATAATATTTGGACATAATATTGCTTTAAATGATTTTTTTTTTAATTTTACTAATTAAATTATACTAAGACGGTAATGGTACAAATCACGCCGCGTAATAAAAACTCAACCTACTAAAAACTCAAATAAATATATTGGAACCCTAGTTTGAGTCTACCCTAAATTTAAATATTTATTAAATTTTTATTTTTATTTTTAGTAGATTGAGTTTTTATTACTTGGTGTGATTTATACCCCACCCCACTAATACAGCCGCCGTCTGCATTAAGCAGACAGCGTATGTATTTAGCAGATGGCTTTTTTAATTTATTTCAAATTAAACTGTGTGAGACTTTTCTTTTAAAAATAATTATTATAGTGTATCAATATATGTATAATTATAATTATATATATATTTTTTTTAATTTTTTTAATAAATATTTTGGATTAAAAATACAAACGTAGACGAAACGGAGTAAAAAACAGGGGACACCGACTCGATATGTTGTGAAGTCAGCTTTTGTGAGCTTACCTTGGCTCTCTGTCCATACTCCATAGGCTCAAACCAATAATTATTATTATATATATATATATAATTATGATTTTTTATAAATAATAATTGAATCCAATAATTCATAATTTTAAAAAAAATATATATATAATAGTACTGTTTTTTTAAGTTACTTTTATACCTTATGGAAAACTAAACTAAACTAGGATTCTATGTTACATATATATATATACTGAATTGTGATTTACGAAACTACCTTTCATTTTTAGCTAACAAAAATATCATATTTAACTTGCAGATATAGAAAGAAAAATTCTTCTATGTTACATACATACATACACTCACTCCGTTAATAGATAATTGTGATTTGCGAAACTACGTGCAATTTTTGACTAACAAATATATCGTATTTAACTTGGTAAAATCGAAATTTTCAAAATATATCACACAATTTATAGTTTATACATATTCTTCATTTGTCCTGAAATAATTGTCCCTTACGAAATTACGTGCTAATTTGGCTAGCAAAAATCTCGTATTCACGTTAATGAAATCAGAATTTTTATAAACTAAACATATAGTTTAACGTTTAAACTGTGTTATTATATTTTGAAAATTTTGATTTCGGCAGCTTGATTGCAAGATTTTCGCTTAATTAAAATTGCACGTGGTTTCGTGAGAGACAATTATTTAGGGACGGGAGAGTATATCATTTTATTATAAAATATGAATCTAAGAATTTCCAACTACCACAATAAGATTTGCACAGTATTTTAGAAAATAATAACAATATTGTATTTTTTAATTACTTTTTGTACTGTATTTTAATTTTGTTCTAATACGGGAAGAAAAAAACACGATGAGTCCGTGTTCTATTTTCGTTTATTTCTCATATTTATTTACAAACCGCACACACCCGCTATTCATTTAGATAGTTTTATTTAGATATAATTATATTATAATAACCTAATTGAAGTCAAATGACTCTACCAAATTTAGTTATTTTTTTTCAAAAATACTCCTACACTTTTATATTAATTACAATAATACCATACTTCCATAAAAATATAACAAGTAAAAACTAATAAAACTATTTATCACTTCTTAACAACCAAATATTATTTTAAATATTAAAGTATGTTTTTTTATCCACATATTTATATCAAACTATACTTGTTTTCTATATACTCGCAACGCGTGAGCGAGATTACTGGTATTATAGAAGGAAGACTAAATTAAATTACACATGACACGTGGAATTTTAGTAAATGACAATATTCCACTAGAAATCCATTAGGAACTTGGATGCCTAAATCTATTAAATAAGGAATGCAACTTTTAGTAAATTAATTGAGTCTAAGTCAATACGAATCTAATCTTATTAATTAAGGAATGAGATATTACTTCTTACCATAATTTTGACATTTATGTTTTATACTAACATTTATATATAATAAGTTGATATATAAAGAATCTAACCAATTAGACAAAACTTTCCAAGTTAACATAACCTCAAAATTAGATATCATTCCAACATTTCAATCCCGATTTTAATCAAAAAGTACAACTAAAAAAAAATAAAGATTTTAATCCCATAAGATAAGTTTTTTTCTTACTTCTTTTTATTAAATTAGACAACATATATGCTAGTTACATATTAATATTTTTAGTTTTTAAAATTGTGTTGTTTTTATAAGACTTTGGCATTCTGAGTTTATCGCAAAAACAGGTAAATACAAAATAAATCAGTGCATGTTACTTTCATCTATCGAAGGGAACTCAACAGATGGGCGATAAAGGAACATGGTGAATATAAATTCACAATACTGCTTATGTAATACAATTTCCAAGTTAATATTTTGGTGAAAGATATCTTCAATATGTCAATTTCAGACATTTGTTCACCATAAACGTCATCACGTCTCAAATGTGGTGGCGGAATAAAATCAACGTCTTAGTCTTCATCTTGAGCGTAACAACAAACTCTTGCTTAACCCATCTAATATGGCATCAAAAAAAAAATTGGGCATCATATTTTCACACATCAGGGTGACTAACATGTGGTGACGGAATAACATCAACGTCTAAACAGTCATTTCGCAAGTATGCTTTGCGATTTTCTTATCATACATAGCATCTAACATGTGTTGGGAGTTCTGAATTAGTTATCATATAAAACGACTGATTTATATGTTTATGGTTTGCACATGCACAAACTTTGTTTCGAAACAACAGGTTCGAATACTAGTTTCGCTTCTCATGTGAATTGGTTCTCATTGATCGAATGACGGGTCGATACTAAAACACCAATTCGGCGAAACATACATCACTATATAAACTGTTGGTGATTTTAGTATCATCAATGTATTTTAGTAGTAATGTGATTTATTATAGGCCGATGCAATAATGCGTTAAACTCGGAAACGAGTTAGGGAAGTGCGGAGTGCACGCTCGTCGAGCCAACGTATAATTGAATATGAATAATTGAAACGGGGTTCCAAGGGGCAGAGCCCCTGGCGGGGTCCTAGGGGCAGAGCACCTGGCGGGGTCCAAGGGGCGAGAGCCCCTGGCTGGGGTCCCGCTGCCAGGACAGCGGGCGGGGTGCGGGGCAGCGCCCCGAGCGAAATTTTTTCCGAACAGTTGCTTCCTTTCCGGAAAATTTTGAATAGTTGGACCCTTTCCCAACAGTTGCTTCCTTTCCGGAACAGTTGCTTCCTTTCCGGAACAGTTGCTTCCTTTCAGTTTCGGTTATTGATCTCTTATATAAGAAGTCATTTGGCCTCGGTTTTGGTCACAGAAACATATAAGAAAATTCTCTCTACATTTCCTAATCTATTCTCCTTACCAGAAACAGATTGTTCTTCAAGAATTATCCCCACAAAGATTTCGTGAACCCAGGCAATAATAGGGTCGAAATACTTTGTTCGGAAAGTGTACGAACACGATTCTTCGAAGTTATCCAGGATTATCATACCCTAAATCTCTAAACATAAACACACTCAGGGAAATTATTATTTAGTTAACCCATTTTTGTAGCTCTACTTGAAACACGACCAGGAAAGACGGTGAGGGTGAATGACACAAATGTCACTTAAAACCCGACCTCATTAGGATATCGACTTCCGCCTATATATTTCCTAGATATCGTATCCAAATAGGTGAGCCTATTTAGGGAAGGTTCATAATTTTTCCAACTTAAATGTGAAAATATATGATTTGGCAAATTATCATATAATAAACATGATCGTGATTAACTAATATTTTAGATTCCACCTGTTTGCATGATTAGCGTATATATTGCAATATATATTTTCTAATAAGAAAATCAAATTAATCATGATTATCATCAATCTATAATTTATTAATAATTATCAATTTACACTAGCAAGATTTAGTCAATATTTTATTACTATTGCAATATATGTAAATTTCTATTAATGGTAACCAAATCATGCATGTAACTAATATATTTTAATGACTAATTTACAATATTCACGCAATTTCCATTCATATGGTAATTTCCTAGTTTACGTGAGGACCAAATATATACAGATTTAAACTTATATGCAGCTCTGTAAATATGGGGTAAATTACATGGATCACTATTGTAATTTAAGTAAACTACTTATTTTAGTTTACATCGTTATTACATGTTCATTCCATAATTTCAGACAAGTTTAAGTTTGGTCATTTATAAATTAGCAACACAATCCACAATTTACAGCGATTTACAAACTGGTCCTACTGTTTTTTACATAGACACTACATGTTGGTATACATGCATAGTATACGATAATAATTTGGGTTCACATGCAATTACATATTTGATACACCCATAATAATATAATTTATAATTACATGTCCACGGATTGTTGCCATGAAAAGTTTTCGTTTTACTATTGTTATTATTGAACAAATTCCAATCACCTTAAGGTTTTGTTATTGAACTAATACATCTATATTGCTAAGATACTATATGTAATGATTAAGTATCATGATACTAATATTTAATCATATACTTAGTAGGAATATTCAATAGTCAAACACTCGATAATATATGGCAGTTATGTTTATACTTATATTAATTATCACAATCAATACATACACACGGCATAGTATATTCAACCAATACAATTTTATATTAGCATGCAATTCTTCACAAATTAATAATCGTTATCATGCTGTTTGGAAAAAAATTGTACCGTACTCCTGGTATTTTGGGAAGACCGACAGAAAAAAAAAAACTTTAAAGTTTGGCCCTGCGTTTTTTATAACCCAATTTTCGAAATTAAAACTCTGCTTTTCGAACAAATACACCAATGTCCGTGCGTTTACCAAAAATATTCAATATTCGCGAGCGTATATCCTATTCTCCGTGAGTAAAGTGCCGATAACGTGTTGTGTGACATATTAGCTCATTGTAGATATATATAGAATATGTATAGATATAGAAAGAGCTATGAGAGACAACAATAACTGAAGATTTATTCATTCATATGTGTACACATAGATACACCTCTAACCCGTAGGATTTATAATAGAGAGTAGGGTTATATATGCTAAGAAAGCCCAAGATAGGCCCAATAGAGTAAGACTCAAGATGACCAATAATATGCTACAACACTAGTTACATATTAATATTTTTAGTTTTTAAAATTGTGTTGTTTTTATAAGACTTTGGCATATGCGTTTATCGCAAAAACAACTAAATACAAAAGAAATCAGTGCATGTTACTTTCATCTATCGAAGGGAACTCAACCACCAGTCCGTTATCACCGTCGATTCCACACCTATGTTATTGGCTTATGCTATAGTAAGCGACTTTTATTATCTTTATAGTGGTCGTTTTAATCTTTTTGCTAGCATAAGTCGGACGGGGACTCGGCCAAATCCAGGTTTCTGTTTTCGAGATTAACCTCCAAACCAGTCGGCTTTTTTTTTTTTAAAGAAACACTTAAAACTGCACCAGAAACAAGTAACAACTAATAAGAGATTATGAATTTCCCAAAAAAACTTTAAAAAAAAACTGAATGTAGTCCAAAATATTAGAAGGTGGATTGTAATAATCATCTAAGCAAAGAATATAAGCAAAAAGCCAAGTCAAAGTAAACTTTAATCCCCCTTATGTCATCTTATAAAAGTCAATCAAAAAACTCAATAAAGAAAAGAAAAGAAAAGAAAAGAAAAGAATGTAGAATTGCAACAAAGCTTATAAACACAAGCAAAGCCAAAAAGATGCTTCATCTGGATACCAAAAGTATACCATTTTGCTAAAAGGAATTTTTTTTTTCCGAAACAACACGTTTTTTTTTCCTTCTAGGTTTTTCAAAAGCCTAAACAAGCCGATAAGCAGATCCTTCAACTTTTCCATTAATGAAAGTAGAAACCCCGGGAAACCTTATGACGATATATATAACACTACGTGAAAAAAGCTAGTAACACAGCATAGATCATCCAACTCGGTTCGCAAATGATTTTGAATAAAATATGATGTGATCCAACGATATGAGCTTCAGAGATCGTGCTTTCAGTAAAACATAAGCTTTACACATCATAAATATTAGACAAAATACAACATAATTTATAAATTCACAAAGTAAAGAATACAGCAAAGCCTGGCAACAAATCCACTAAAATTGGGGAGGGGGGGGGGGGGGGAATTATGTCTGTTTCTTCAATACGATTTGGCAAAAATTGCAACTTCCTCAGCTGGATTACCCGTCATAAAGCATGTCCTACTCCTGTTTTCAGGTTGTTCAAAAGGGAAACACCGAATAGTCGCCCCTGTTTCTTCTTTCACCCGTAATTCATCCTTGTCGCTGCATCAGACAAATGAATAATTTCAATAATCAAGAATTACACCATTGAAAAACAAAAATAGAGTACATTATTTAATAAATTCCCGGCAAGGGGGCAAAAGATGTAACTTTTACCTGGCCGACCAGGGTCCCCTTGCCCACTTTCCCTCACTAATTGCAGCTTTAAGCTCATCATACGAGTTCACGTCCACTATGTTGCTGCATATAAATAATTTTTCTGTTAGATAAAAGATAACAAAATTGAAAAAGCGTAAACGTCGTTTTACATAGTGGATATGGCATAAACTTAACAGTAACTTATTATTAGAGAGACACAATTCTTACAAATAAACCAGAATTGAATAAAATAGCAAGTTCACAATAATTGCATACAACAAAGTATGGCGAAATTCTGAAAGCCTATAATAAACCATATAACATATTTGAAGTGCATCACAGCCTAAATTCCCTGTTTTGCTTGAAACATTTTCTAGATTATAGCTATGGGTTCAATTGTACAGATAAAACAATTCTTTGATGCACAAAATACTAATCTTTCTACATATGCTATTCAGGAACACCAACCGGTAATGTAAATTTGTTGGTATTTTTAGCCAGATATTTCAAGTAATCGCTTCCATAAAAAAACCCAATAATTCAACTATCTAAAGATATGGCACATAATTGAAACTGAGGAAAGAGAAAATCCACCTATCACGAAATGAGGTAGCCATATCCAGAAGTGAATTTTGAATCTCCTCCAATTTGTCTTTAACGTAAGGTACCAAAATTGAAGATTCCATAGAGATGCCAAAAACTTTCCCTTGCTTCCCTGGAACATCTCTCCTAGATATTACAAGATTGCCACTTGCTACATCACGAGGACCAATTTCAATCCTCAACGGAACCCCCTAGAATGTGCAAATAAGAAATTTTAAAAAAGAGGTCACTTTGTCTTATATTTAGTTGTTCTATAAGTAACTCAATCCTGGACGAAGGTACAATATTTACTAGCAATAGAATTAAAAAGACGAGAGCAACCAGTTTAGTCAAACATGGATATTTATGTCCAACAAGCAGGTCAGCCAGACTTTGGATTGGTATATCTTTCCTTTTTATTTTCTATTGCTACCTATTTTTTCTTGCAGAAGTATTTACGAAATCTTCAGGAAGCATGTTAATCAAGCCAAATTGTTGTTCATCTTTTTCTAAAAAACTTAAAAGGGAAAACGTGGAAAGTTGAGAAAAACAAAAGTTATATTACATTGATATGTGCTGAATGAAGATATGCCAAATAGACATTTCAACAAATAAATCATGATGATAAATTTTTGAAACTAGTTTACAAATCAGGATAAAAGTATTAATATTTTCAAGTTCTATGATAGGAAAGAAAGAAAAAACCATCTTTGTTTACTAGTATTACACTTTTCATTCTTTCCACATAATCATATTTACAAAATCTTGACACGGATAACGTTTTTACACGAATTCTTACAGTGCTTGCAATAAATTAGCAAAAGCGGTAAGTTCTTCTTTTCAGACAGATAAACTTTTAACTGCTATTCAAAGAGGGGGTACCTCGAGCTTATCTAGAATCTGTCTAACCTATACAAAAAACGGCCTTACAATTCCAACGATCTTACTGTTAAAAAGTGCATAATTAATTAGTGAAACAAGTTAAGAATAAGAGCGTATTTGCACGTAGAAGGGAAAAAATTGTCTATAGACAGAAATACAGAAAAAACAAAGACAGATCAGAAACAACTCCACTAATTATTAAAGATAAAAAGGATTGTGGGTTAATCTCTCCATGTGTAATGAGCCTACACTCCACCGAGAACATAATTAATTTTCCTTCTATTTTCATTTTTTTTATGACACCAGCTATATAAATATTTTAAAGTAAGACAGACCTTCATTTCCCAATGATTATATTTCCATCCTGGAGTTTTTTGATCTGTGTCGTCAAGTTTAACTTTAACGCCTGCAGCCCGCAATGCTTCTTTCACAGCCGATGCAGCGTTAAGAACTCCAACCTTCTCATCATCTTTTTTCCATATAGGCACTATCACCACCTGTAGAACAGGTAATGCATATTGAAGGTGGAAGAATAAATTTGAAATACTATACAATTAACCCAGTCAATAAGCTGCGGACCTCTTAGTTAAGAATCTAACACTAATTTCTCCATAAAACTTGGGTTAGACATTTATTAAAGATTAAGAAGTGATGGTCTATCTGATAGTAAAAACTTCATCACAGTATAAACAAAATGGCTGAAAAAAAGTTTTTTTTCCTTCTGAATTCGTATAAAAGGTAACTTAGAAGATTCTCTTCCTAACTAGTATAGAAAAGGGTGGTACTTGGTGCTTGTGCTTCTTTAGTAACATATGCTTATCAAATTACATAAAAAAAGGACAATAAAAGGAGAACTATTCCATTTATAGGTTTTAAATCAAGAAGGTTGTAACTCTATGGCTAGAGTCCATTCAAACGGCTTCAGCTTCATAATGACCAAATAAAATTATTCAGACACTCATGTAACCATGTTAAAATCTAAATGACCATCTCATGAGGTAAAGAAGAGTAACATATGCACAACACAACCACAGTACTCAAAAAAAGTTCTTATTTTAATCTTAAGAAAACCTTTAAAGAAGAAGATGATACCATTTTTAACAGTTGACGCCATCAAATGGTATAATATAGTTTCGCAGTATATACCTGGATAGGGGCCATTTTGGGGGGAAGCATTAGACCAGTATCATCACCGTGGGTCATGAATATAGCACCAAGGAACCGAGTGCTGATAGCCCATGATGTTTGCCATACAAATTGGTTTATCCCGGTTGCATCAGTAAACTGCACAAATTTAAATAAATAAAATAAAGAGAAACTCAAGCTAAAGGAATGGGAGATAGACAAGTGATAAATAGGGACAATTCTTTCCTTCTCTAACAACTTGTAAAGCTAATTTTTGTTAAAACGGTACACCATACCTCGTTTGCACCATGTACTTTTCTTGCATTCTTTCTATGTGACACATAAGCCTTTCATAATATCAAAATAAATCGCTTCGTCTCTTCGATGGCATTTTCACTATTATGGTTGTAAACGAAGTAATTATATAAATTTTTTATTAAAAATAGAATATGTAGGTGCTAAATGACTAAATGTTCAGTGTAATTCGTGAACAGAAAATTGTCTTCGTTGTTTGACTCATAATGCTTTTCTAGTTGACAATTTTCAAGCTAAAAGAGATAAAAGTTCAAGGAGAAGAGAAGACTTCAATTACAAGCTGTGTTGCACAGATACACATACGGGTATCATAACCAATACCACACACAATACGAATACAGCATATGTAAAGTTTGAAATTTTTGAATACAACCAAAACTAGATCATGTAAAAAAAAACCTAGAAATCTTTATAGATATATACTACAAACAACATAAGTTGTCAGTAGTTACAATTTCTTATGAAAAAGTCGAAGTCATGCATTAATATCCAAATAGGTGGGTCAAAGCAATGACAGTATGACACGGCTACTGATCTACTCTTCTGTGAGGTTGGATACAAGCATCTTTTCTATTCGACTTATGTAGTGCAACGAGTGAATTCTACTTTGTCATCACTTACTATATATATAACCTGGATATAACTTAGATATTACCATTCATCTTTTCATATATTTGTAAATTTTCATTTCGGCTCTAATTTCTTGAGGAAAAGAAAAAATTCTGACCAGCCATATTGAGTGTTGTGTCCTTTCCGTATTCAATAGGGTTTGACCAAAAAAGTCAGTGATACCACAAAATGCACATCCAGTACCAGCGATATAACCTTGGAGGAAAATTAGCCGGAAAACGACAGATACAATTACATACCTGAGTTCCAAAAGCACGAGAAAAGTTTTGGCCAAGGTTATGGCTAGTACCCGCTTGAAGAGCTTTTTTATCACCCATCATAGCCTCGATTGTATATGTTGTAGAAGCACCAGCAAAAGTTTCGACTTTTGATTTTCGACCTGCAACAACAGGTATTGCAGCTTGCTCGTAAGCAAATTTTGTATATATATTTATCATTTGCAATGCCTGCAAGTTTACACCAAAATTCTGTTACACAAGAGCATAATAATATTTCTCTACAAGGATTTTTAGGGGTGGGTTGGTTGCAGCATTAAGGATATAAGCTAGTTTTTTATGTTCGGAAGAAGGTAGCTTCGTTCAGCTTAACGATTCTAGCTTATTCAGACCAAAAACTGGGAAAACTTTTAAGCTGTTAATCAAATGTAATTTAACTATTAAGCTTAAAAACAAAAAAGGAGCTTTTAAGCTGAAACCAAACAGTAGGCTTTTCTGGTAGCAATTTTTAAAAAAGAAACTGTAAATTTTAAGATTCCAAAATAAGCCCAAACCTTGTTTGGTCGCCACTTCTATGCTCAACTAGTTGACTAGTTTAAAAGCTGAGCTCTCCTGGGTTTCATTTTCTTGAATAAGCTATAAGCTGGATGAACCTACCTTTTTCTGAACCTCAAAAAGAACAGCTACTTTACTTACAATAGCATAAAGTTCATCCAACTTAAGACTTCTAGCTTATCAGGCCCAAAAAAGGTAGAAAAACTCAGCTTTTAAGCTGGCCAATTGAATGAACTCCAGCTGTTAGGTGAAGACGCAAATAAAAAACTGAGCTTATTAACTGCAACAAAATATGGCCTTTAGTCACAGACTAGGTAAGTATAATTTAACCTCTTTCTCAGCTTCCTCGGCCGTGGCATGAGCAGTGTGTCCCTCTTGCCAAAGAAATTCAAGATTTCTGATAAATGGTTTAGTACGCAATTCCCATCTTGTCACGTTTACCCACTGGGGTAATATCAGATAAACATAGTTACGCGTCATCATTGGAAGAAAGTGAACCATGAAGAGAAAGAAGAAATTACTATACCTGATTGATCTTAAGAGGAAGGTCACGATGACTATGTATCCACTCAGTGAACTTGTAATTCACAATGGTTTCGCTAGTTGGTCTTACCTGCCATAACCTCAAGAAAGTGAAACAATCAAAAGATTCAAAACCAACTTCCAGATCGAATTTTAATCTATAAATGAGCTGTCAAATGGAAAGAGTACCACAAGTCTTTCTTCAAGTGGTTTTCCCCCTCCAATGGTCACGAGGGCCAATTCTGGACTGAAACCTTCAACATGACTAGCTTCTTTTTGTATGAATGATTCTGGTATATACTGCATGGAAGATTTGAGACTTTTATACAACTTTAAAATTGCAATGTTACATGAGAGATGAAAGTAAAACTAAGAAAAATGCAGATCTCAAGCGTATTGTATTATTTCAACATGATCACAAATTTTCAAAATCAGTGATAGATGAATTATTGGGACCAGAGTATCTTCCTCAATGTACTAAAAGTGGCTAATTTAATAGCAAAAACTGTAATCCGGTCTGCCCTTTCTCCTTTAGGTAACAAGTGTCAGTCCACCAAATGGGTAACTAACTAGACATAGAAATCGAGTAAATTTGTATTTGTGTATTTAATTAGTCCACTAGACATAAAACTTTTGACAGTTAAAATTGCAAAAAGATGATGATAAAATTCTTATAAAATTCTTATTTCCTCACAATAACTACAACACGATAACAATCTATAATCGAGCAAAATATTCAAAAACCCACTCTTCTATTACGTAACTTAGAGAAAAAACGTAACAGAAGCTGTATTCAAGTTACTTTCCCCAACCTTATAAGCTTCTAAATGTGAAATACGAATTGTTTAGTTTCCCTAAACTTCTCTTTGGAAGTAAAAAAATGAAATTAGACCAGTCCTTGAAAATTACTTTGTTATAGATTCGTAAAATAAATTAATAGCTATACTTAGGGATGTCAATTTCGCGGGTTTCAACCCAACCCAACCCGACCACAAAATTGCACTTTTACCCATTTGACCCGTTTTTAAAAAATAAATCTCATAAATGTCAAAGATTTGAAATAAAATTTGTTAGTTAGATTAAAAAAATCATTTGATTTAGAACTATAATATAAAAATAATATAAAAGAGAGAGTTTAATATATATGACAGAAAGTGTTAAGTTGCACTTTTACTCATTTGACCCGATTTTAAAAAATAAATCTCATAAATGTCAAAGATTTGAAATAAAATTTGTTAGTTAGATTAAAAAATCATTTGATTTAGAACTATAATATAAAAATAATATAAAAGAGAGAGTGTTAAGTTGCACTTTTACCCATTTTAAACCCGACCCGACCCGAATATAATTGCAGGATTTACTAAAATAGATACCTGAGGGAAATACATGTTGTGATGGTCAGTTTCTTTGAATTTGACATTTAAATATTCCTGCAATAAAGAATTCAACCAAATTCAACATCTTTATAGTGAAGTTGAGAACAAAATTATGCGGAAAAAAAATAAAAATAAAAAAAAAAGTTATGCGAAAAAAAGTTACAATACTGTTATTATATATGTAATGTATATAGTAAAGTAGTATTATACTCAATTAAGAAATAATTGACCTGAATGAATTCCCATATAGCATAAGCGTAAGGCCGAATAACAATGGTACCCCTAACGGGACCGTAATCCGCCAGCTCAGCAGCATCAATAATATCATTATACCATGCGTTAAAGTCTTTCGATCTCGGTGTCACTGCCCCTTCTTTAATAGCGGTAACCGAGCCTTCTTTAACGAAGGTTTGGACCGAGAATTTAACCGAGGAGTGACGGCAGAGGGGGAAGCAGGAGAGAGGAGGAGATAGAGAGGGATAGAGAATAATGGAGGAGAGAGAGTGGATTCTATGTGGCAATAAAAATATCCCTCTCATTTTCTTCTTCTTCTTCTTTTTAGAGAGAGAAATTGTAGAGAGAGAGTGAGAAACACAGAGATGGGATAAGGGTTTTTGCTATGAATTAACAAAAAAATCAGACTAAAATTATTACACATAGTTTGATTAGTTCTGTATTCCGTCCCTTTCTGAGTAAAATCCAAACCGAAATCGAGTATATCTATGTTTGATTAGTTCTGTATTTGCTCTGTTTCTGAGCAAAATCGAAACCGAAATCAAGTATATCTATGTTTGATTAGTTCTGTATTCGGTCCGTTTCTGAGTAAAATCGAAACCGAAATCGAGTATATCTATGTTTGATTAGTTCTTTATTCGGTCCGTTTCTAAGCAAAACCGAAACCGAAATCGAGTATATCTATGTTTGATTAGTTCTGTATTCGGTCCGTTTCTGACCAAAATCGAAACCGAAATCGAGTATATTTTTCGGTTTGGTTTTTTTTTTATTTTGGTCTTTCTATTTTTGGACCGAACCGGACCGGGTTTTTTCGGTCTAGTTTCGGTTATTTTTGGTCTTTTTGTTTTTTTCGGTTTCGGTCTTTTTCGGTTCGGTTATTGGTCCGGTTCGATTTTTTCGGTTTTTCGCCCAGCCCTAAGCTTGATGGTAAATAAACTTGGTCGCTACTGTTTTTTGAATAGCAAATAGTAACATTCTAAATACATATTCAGTCGAACCTGTAGTCAACACATTTTTGTTCATAAATTTCTGCACTCTGCTGAGAAGCTTTGTTTATAACTTTTTGCACTCTGCTGAGAAGGTCAACATACTCGGTAGCTAAAAACTCAGATGTATCAAACACAAAAGGTATGAAATTGCGTTCGATTGTCTTGACAGAGTTTTTGCTTGGATTTATTTTTCCAATTTTTTATTTATTAAAATCCTTTATTTTAACCGATAACCAAAATGTTACACTATTGTGTTATGGCCGAAAAATATTATTTCAAAAGCTGATCATATAGTTTAGCTAATACATGTTCTGTAGGCGAGTTGGTTGTAAGTTCTATCAATTTGCTTCCATAACCGTAAGTATCTCAACAATATTGGTACCCTTTCAAAATTTTAATCTTTTGCAGTTTTTCATCTTTTGGACGAGTTGAAATGCCTATCAACCGATCCAATCTATCCATACAGTAGCATTTATTCGCTATGAAAGTTTCCGACTTTACTGTCAGATACTAAGTGTGCTAAATCATTTCACATGTCGGTGCAAACTTCAGGTTTTTATAACTATACTTATTTTATATATTTTTATTGCATTACGCGTCGCACACGCAACGAGTAAACCACGATTACCGATATATATATATCGATGTGAATGTGGGCAGCTGTTAATAATTCCAAAATTTTACACAGACATTACTCCTAAATGTATTCTATGTTCTGTTTGATTATATAACTCAAACGAAGACTTTTAACTTTTGCATGAAAACGTCAAAATACACGTATTTTACCCTCTTATTAATAAGCAGTAACAAAGATAGAATATTGACATATATACCACTAACTATATATGTTGTTTTTTGACTCATAAACATGAGTAACGTAACAGCATTACCATTGCAGTAATCAAATAAAAACAGCACAAGGTTACAAAAAAAATAAAGTTTAAAGTTTCATTTGGAACCTTGTCAAAAAAATTTCATAACATCACAAATATTAGCACCAAAACTAAGATCAAAACAGAAGTGGTGTAAATGATCTGCCAAGTCATTTGGCAAATAAACTAACATTCACATTTGGGTTGCAAATCCATTTTACACTATGCAATTAAAATGAATATATATGCATTATATATAAGTCCCTGAAGCATGATATCTGAAACAAAAACATCAAAAAGGAGAGATGAATTCAATGGAAAGCAAAAGAACAACCAATGGAGAAACAAAGACAATAAGATCAGTACTAAAGATGTTGTCAATGGTGATTTTCGGAGGGTACATTATGATATGGACAATGATGCCAACTAATACATTTTGGTTACATTGGTTCCCGAAGATACATTCTAAAGTTGATACCAAATTCTTCGGACAAGAGGGTAAATCAGCTAGCTTTTCTGTAGCATTCGACTTGTTTGGCTGTGGAATTTAAACGCATAGGTTTGCTTATCGGCATAGAACAAATTTGGGTTCATTCAGCTCAAAACTTCAATTTTTTTTCTAGGCCAATTATTTCTAAAAAAACGACTTTTAATCTAAATAACCAATGCAGTACAAACTATAAGCAAAGAGGCAAAAGAATAAGAAAAAAGATCACTGCCATGAATTCTAATGCTAACAATCATGTATATTCTTTTTTAACTTTGCAGGTACGAACATTCTTATATACACATTCCCGATCCTATTCATCGCCGTGTTGGGATGTTTATACATCCATTTAGGGGGAAAAGATGCTGATCAAATAAACAAAAGGTAAAGCAATGTTCATCTTAGTAGCTATCACAACCATCTAAGTAATTAACTATAGTAGTTATAGTTAAAACTTAAGAAGGATAAGTACTAAACCCTAGCTAGAGATATTTTAGTTTGTAACAAATACTCTGACCTTGTTTGACTCTATCCTTTAATCCAGTAGATACCTTAAAAAGGCAAAGATTTTTTGTTTAAAGTACTGAAAAAGCTAGAATTCTTAAGCTGAATGAACTCATATTCAAAAAAAGAAAAGAAAAAAAAGCTTATCTTTCAAAAAAAAATCGGCCAAACAAGTTCATAATACTTAAGAATAGTGAGTTGTTTTTAATTTTTAATTACGTGTTGTTTTTCTTCTTGTTATTGTTCAGATCCACCAGAGGTTCCGGTTTAGCTCTATGGAAAAGAATAGCTATAGTGAAAGGTCCTCTGGGGATTGTGTCGTTTACAGAGCTAGCATTCTTATCCATGTTTTTAGCACTTCTAGTCTGGTCATTCTCTGCTTACTTGCATGGGATGTTCGTGAATATCACTCGACAATATGCGTTACAGATGAAAGAGAAAGTGTAAGATAAACTTGAATATTTCGAGTAAAAGTTTCAAAATAATTTCCTAACAAATCTCGTATAAGGCAAAAGTGCTCATTTCCTTGAGGTTCTAAAGGTGAGTTTCCAAAAGTGAATATTTTTTAAAGAAGATTAATAATGAAGGGTTGTCTGTCTGCAGTGTTTTTAGCAAAAAAGCTGGTATATTGATGCTGAGAAAAACTAGGTTAATTTTGCTTAAAAGCTTTCAATCATTTCAGAAGCTAGTTTCTTCAAGAAATAATTTTTGAACAATTTTCTTGAAGGCCTATTCGGCTGCAACGTTAAGTAAATAAAGGAAAAATCATTGAAAGCAAGGAAAAGTTGGATCCGTCAAGCTTTCAACGAAAAGAACTCATCTCTTAAACTGAGAAAGTAGTAGAAATAAGGTAGAGAATACAGATAAGGTAAAAGAACAGTTACGAAAGCTCAAAGCTGAAAACGAACAAAGTCCTACCCTGAAACGTTTATCATCCGAAAAGTAAATTAGTACAATTACAAGAATAACTAAAAATGTGAAAATTATCATGTGAGTTGACTTTTTGTTTGTTATGGCAGGTGGGAACTAAAGTTGGACAGTGCAGGGTTATTGCTGGGATTAATGGGTAATATTTGCCTAGCATTTCTTTTCGTTCCCGTCACGAGAGGATCTTCAATATTACGTTTATTTAGCCTCACGTCAGAATCTAGCATCAAGTATCATATATGGCTCGGGCATATTACCATGACCCTCTTCACAGCACATGGTTTATGTTTCGCCATCTTTTGGTTTAATACTCATCAAGTTTCTAAGGTAAAACAGTAATTTTAACAAAAAATAACGGTTAATTACAGTTTTGCATTAACAGCTTATTATGCATTTTTTACTTAGTGCCACAGGTTAAATAAGTTCTAAGTTAGTACAAGGTACCCTACCCTAACATTCTTTTCCTCATGCTTGGGGACTATAATTAAAAAATAATGAAACTGAATAATGTTTCTTTTTCTTTTTTCTTTTGGAATCTACAGAAAGGTGATTCTCTTCTTTTTTTTCAAAAGAATCATTCAGTGTTCTCTTTTTGTTAGCTTAAAAAAGGGTTAATCCTCTGCCTATTGTTCTGTTACATGACACCTAACCTTCGAAAATACTTCCGTATTTTATAATGTACACGACTGTAAGTTTCATGACACTCAATGCATAAGACTGTAAGTTCGCCTAATTGCCAAGATATATAAGTTAGTGTAGACTGTAGTACTTCAAATTTTAAAACTGTAGATGACCCCAAAAGAATTTAGACAGTAATGATATTAAACATATAAGTAGCTAAAAAGTATTTATGTGGGTTTACAGATGATGGAATGGGCTAAAGTTGGAATCTCAAATGTGGCCGGAGAAGTAGCTTTACTGTCTGGATTAGTCATGTGGTGTACAAGTTTTCCTCGTATAAGGCGCAAGATTTTCGAAATATTTTTCTACAGTCACTACCTATATATTCTCTTTGTTGCTTTCTACGTACTACATGTGGGATTTTCCTATTATTGCATCACCCTCCCAGGATTTTACCTTTTCTTGATTGATCGGTATCTACGGTTTCTACAATCACAACGGAAAGTCCAATTAGTATCTGCCCGTGTTTTGCCTTGTCAAGCAGTGGAACTCAATTTTTCTAAAAGCTCAGGTAAATGCAAAATTACATTACACAACTGTTTCAATAGATACAACCACTGGCGGTATATATCAAAACTGACAGACGGGTTTTACGCATAGTCTTTCTGCTTTAAAACCTGGACTGCATACGGTTGATCAGTCGACATGCGGAACAATTTTGTTGGTTTTTTGGTCTGAAGAAGCTAGAAGCTTTTGAGCTGGATAAACCTAAAGGTTTACTTGTCTAGAAGAAAATAAGCTGGATCTTTAAAGTCAAGAAAAAAAGTTGGGTTTCTACAACTTAAAGCTTCTTGCTTTTTCCAGCAAATAACCGAAAAATCTCAGCATAAATGTGGTCAGCCAAATAAATCCTATCTTTTAAGCAAAAATACAGAGCTTATAAACTGCAGCCAGAAGTTTTAGATCCACCAGGAAAGTACGAAAATATGAGCAACCTTACCAATATGTTGATAAGTAGAGTCAGAATAGAATGAAAGTACATGTAGACTAGTAGTAGTACTAGTAAACCTATGGCCATATCTGGTTGCAATCTTTTTTCTTAAAATCGAGACAACATTTGGTTAGAAGCTTCAATAGCGAAGCGTTTCTACTTTATAGGAAAAGGCCTGAAATTGCCAGAAGCTTGAATGTGGATGAACTCATCTTTTTTTCTCAACATAAGAAACTCCAGCTTGTTTACTTAAAAGCTCAATCAAACAAACCCCTTAGTTTTTTCACAAACTCACAAAGCCTAGTTTATTGCTTAAAAACTGCAACAAAGCAAACCCGTAATACATCATAATATAATTCAAACATGGCTTACATTTTAATTTTGTTCCTGTGACAGCAATGAGTTATAACCCAACCAGCATTATGTTCATAAATATACCGACCATCTCAAAGCTTCAATGGCACCCTTTCACCGTGACTTCGAATGAAAATACAGATCCCGAGAAAATAAGTGTTGTCATAAAATCAGAAGGCCGCTGGTCTCATAATCTGTACGAGAAAATTTTGATGCCCTCTACAATGGATCGTCTTGAGGTCTCTGTAGAAGGGCCATATGGACCGACGTCAAAGAATTTTCTCAGGTACAAAATAAAATTGAAATAAATAAGTTTAAGAAAAAATGCGAGACCATTTGGCAGGAGATCTTTTGAGAAAAATGTTTTTGTTACAGTGAAAGGTTGACTTGGAAGAAAAAAGTAATTCTTTGATTTTCTGCCAAGAATACTTGCAAAAGGAAAATATCAGGAAATAAAGATTTATTCTAAACTCCCTTTTGTGTAAAAGTTAACTTAAGTGAGAGGCCATAGAGTTTGTGATAAATATGCAATCTATCGCGTTATTTGGTTAGAGATTTAAAACTCAGATTTTTGGTCTTATTTTCTTAAAAAGTGAATTGCAATTGGTATTAAGTTGAGGGCCAAATTTTGTACTGTGTTTTTTACTTGAAAAAACTAGATGCTTTGAGCTTTTCTGAACATTGGTAAATTTATTTTTTCCATCTTCCTTGCTTTACACCTTCAACCAAACAAGTCCTATTATTCTTGAAAGTTGATGTATTTCAAAAACAGTTAGGACTACAAGGGCATTTGTAAATCCTAAAACAATAAATCACTAACCTAAAGTAAAATTCAACACGGCTTGTTTTGAGCATGCATTTTCAGTAAATTAGGATTAAACTACACTGCATAACTATCTTCAGAAATCTATAGCATTATATTCTCTAATGTACCTTAACTAAAAGAAAGAAACAATTCATGCAGGCACGAGACACTAGTGATGGTAAGCGGGGGAAGTGGTATAACTCCTTTCATCTCCATCCTCCGCGAACTACTTTCTACCAAAAACAAAAGCAAAAATATTAAAACCAAACAAGTTATCCTCATTTCTGCTTTCAAAAAAGGCGTGGATCTCACCGTGCTAGACTTAATACTCCCAGCTTCTGCTAATAGCTACGATATGTCTCAATGCAATATACAAATCGAGGCCTATGTAACAAGAGAGGAAAAACCAGACTCAGATAATCAAAAACAAACTCGAACTATAAATTTCAAACCCAATAACAATGATAAGCCAGTTTCACCTATTCTAGGCTCAAACAGCTGGCTTTGGCTTGGAGCTATAATATCTACCTCGTTTATCCTTTTTCTTGTCATCATTGCTGTTTTGACCCGATTCTACATATACCCGATAGACAAGAACACTGATATGATATTTTCGTACTCTTGGAGAGCGGCTATGAATATGATAGCAGTATTGTTTTCCATATTCACGACAGCAACTGCAGCATTTTTATGGAATCAAAAAGGCAGTAATAGAGAAATGGGACAAATTAAGAATATGGAAATGGCTACACCTGTGGAATCTCCACATCCGGGATCGTGGTTCTATGAGGGGGAGAGGGAACTGGAGAGCTTTCCTTATCAAACGCTTGCGCAAAACGTTAATGTGCATTTTGGTCAAAGACCGAACCTCAAAAGTAAGTGCTTTCATAGCGTTTTTTCCAGCTAATTAAAGCCACAATATGTTTTTGAGAAAAAATAGAATGATGATATACAAAGAAAATTATGATTGTACTCGATTTTGTTGACAATCTCTTATCCTCAGATTGCAAAAATAACACCCATAAGGGCATTGATGGGAATACGTAATCATGTACATACATAGGTCTTGTTTAGTTGCAGCTTTTAAGTTCAACTCTTTTGCTTTTTCCATAAAAAGCTGTTTTCTGGTATTCTCAATTCTGACTGGATAAGCTAGAAGTTTCAAGTTGGATGAACTAAGCTTTTCTGTCAAAAACTGAGTTTATTTGCTTGACGCTGCGGATAAAAGAAAAGTCCATAATGAGTTTGATATGAGAGATTCTTGACTTTTAGTAGAGCATTTTCCAAGTGTTAGTGACTCGGTTTTCGAATAACTGAACCATAAATACCCACAAAAATCATGTAGACACATAATTATGGTGACTATCGTCATTCGACCAATAAAAGCATGTAACAGTTACAAAATTGTCATCGCCTCCTCATGATATCGATGCATAATTATGCATACGATTATTTGTAAATGCCATGTCCAGCAGTTATGAAGTAGCTGAAGTATGTTGCCTAATTTTTATAATTTCCGTTTTTCCCTTTTGATGCAGAACTGATATCGGATATTGATGGATCAAGCATTGGAGTTCTTGTTAGCGGCCCAGGGAATATGAGACAAGAAGTTGCTACAATTTGCTCATCCATTAACTCAGACAACTTAGATTTCGAGTCCATTAGCTTCAGCTGGTGAAATGGATAAATATTTTCAAATCGCAGTGACAAAAGGCGATAAGTATTGAATTACTAAGGGTTTCCAGATGATTAAACTTGCAATATCTACGTATAACTCCTATACGTCCTGTATGTATCATATAGCCATTAGAAAAAAGTATTACTCTTATATAGTAGCTATTAGTTCCAGAAATAAAAAAAGGCTCGTTATTTTAGTAATGTTATAAAGATTATTATGCGTCTTTGGCAAGAGTGCAGAACAAATGAACAATACAAATGGATGCTTGATCCTTTAAGAAATATCCTTAAATTATAACACATGCAAGTTAGAAAAAGGAAGATAATTTTGTTTAATTACAGCTTTTGAAGCAAATAAGCTAGCTATTTTGGGGTGGAGAAGAATGGTGTGTTCATCCAGGAAATAAAAATATCCCTGATAAGCTGAATTTACTAACCCGGTCAACCTAACACTGTCCACCTTTTAAGCAAAATGAGTAGGAAACCGAGCTCAAAGACGCAACCAAACAAGGCTCAAAACTACATTTGTACGGAAAGCAAGATGAACTTCTTGAACTTGTGCAATTTTATCATATCTTCTAACTCTACCGACGGAATATAGAGCTCATCTAGAAAAGTTATGCGGCATGCTGTTCAAGGTTAAACACTATTACTGCAACTAATATTGTCAATGGACCATGACAAAAGGTAAACACAGATGAGAACTTAGTAATCTAATTGGCATATGGATATATAATGACTTTTGTGCTTCCTTCGCAGACATCAACAGTTTTTTAAGCTAACAGAAAGAGAATGCTGAATGATTCTTGTAACAAACAGTCGTAAAAACGCGATACATGTTCATGAAGCTAATGATAAACGGAGACCACATACTAAAATCAGAATGTAATTCTTATAACCAGCACCATACTTGATATTTGTATGCACATTTAGATGACACGTCCAGGCTCCAGTTGCAAAAAGGCGGAACCGGTATTTGGAACATTATCATGAATTGGATACAGTTGGTTCCCGACTCCTATTCCTGTGTAGGGGAATTTAAAATATCGTTAAATTATCACTATCGAGCATCCGCATCTGTTATCTTAAAACATAATTTTTCTAAAATTTGAGTATTATGGTATAAAAAGTGGCATGCATCGGTAACTCTATAAATTCACTAAATTTCAGGAAACACAAAATTCACCTTATATACGAGTAATGTATACGATTACTAGATGATTATAATAGTAAGAAACTATCACCGTTCCATATTTAATTTTGTGGTTGTAATATCGTTATGATTATTAAATGATAATAAACAAATAAAAAGAAATAATGTAGGGTTACTATAATAAAATTAATAGGGAACCTGAAATTTCGTGTAAATATAAACGGTTTCTCAAAATATATAAAATGTGTTAGGTTTGAGAAAATGACTAACGATGTTGCGGTTTTGTATAAAACTTCCATAAATTGAATCACCAGCTTAATTTTCTACAATTTAGCTAATTTTATTGGTTGTACACATCATCATTTTTTTTTTCTGGAGATTGCGTAATATGGACCTTGGAGGAGATAGTTCAAATATTTTACCTCTATTATCTATCTACTTCCGTGTCCTCTGTTTATTTTCACTCAAATTTTAAATTTTCACAACTTATTCCGCAACTTTATAAGCTTTTATATTATATTGTATTCAAAATTTAAAACATTTAGACATAATATTGTTTTAGACAATTTTTCTAATATTCAATGTTTAATCTACACTAATTAATACATTTATTCCAAAATAAATTGTGTATGAATTTTCTTTTAAAAATAATTATTTGAATGTATTGATACATGTGTTATAGTATTTGTATAATTTTTTTCAAGTTTTTTAGAATTTTTTTTTAGATAAAATAAATAAGATGTACAAAATGGAATTGCACTGGATGAATTTTTATTTAGAAGAAGGATTGCACACTAAATGCATAAAAAATTGTTGCACACTTTCCCCATCTAATTAAATTACATTAGTTACATTTCAGATTTACACCTCCTCTTTGATGCAATTAGTTTTGATACACATTAATAAACTTTTGATACACACTAATACACCAACAATGTATCCGCACTATCATTAAATAATAGACAGATACATAAATACGTAACTATACGCACCTTTTACTCCTAAAAAGATCGTATATTTAAATTGTTGAAATGAATTTTTGAAATTTCATTATATAGTTTAATTGCTAAACTATGTGACTAAGTATTAACACATAAACTTTAATTGCTAAACTTTACATATATTTTCTCGGAGTTTTGGAAGCCTTAGGCCACCTTAAAAATGAGGGTTTTTTTTTTCCGTAAAAGAAAAAATATTTAAATAAAACTTATAAAATACGATTAATAAATGGTAAAATATTAAGGTAGAAAATATTAGATGCAATAAGTAGAGCACATTTAACAACAAAATCAATGATACGAACCAAATTTTTTACAAACTTCGTATTCGAGCTAAAATTATACTATAATTTTTTTAAAAGGAAATCATGGACCAAATCTGTTATCTATTTAACAAATCAGGTCACTTCCTGCTTTTTTTAATATAAGAGATCACATATAACCTTACATGAAATTGAAGGGTTTATTAGTGTACTAAATTCTATAATAAAATAAAAAAACAAAGAGAAAGTAAATAAATTATGTATATATATTTAATATTTTACCAAACGGGGGCCTTGAAAATATATGTTTTTTTAGGGGGTCTAACCCAAAATACAGCCCTGTTTATTTAGTTATTAACTTATTATATTCTAGTGTACTACTTACTCTGTCTCAATTTATAACTAATAACGAGGATACATCCAATTTTGCAATGCAAAATTGGTATTCTAAAACCGTTGGAATCATAAATTCTAAAAGTTAGTCACGTAGTTTACATGCTAAATTATTTGAATAATTTTTGAAATTTACAATTCATAAATCGGAAGTGTACTAATTTTACCTTGTAAAATTAATGGTATCCATATTATTTTTTATAAATTGGGACTAGTGGGTAGCCTATACAAAATATTGCTCCAATTTTATTGTTAGACATTAGGTGTGACAGATAAAAAGAAAAAGCCAAAAGATATTGCCTTATTGAAAAATGATACAAATCACGCCACGTAATAAAAATTCAATCTACTAAAAATACAAAAAATAATAATAATTTATTTTTAATTAATATTTAAATTTAGGATAGATTTAACTAGTGTTCCAATATATTTATTTGAGTTTTTAATAGGTTTAGTTTTTAATACGCGACGTAATTTGTATCATTAACGCATGTATTAATCATATTCGATGAGCATAAACTACAAAAAGTCCACTTTCTACATAAACCATAAGCCAAGCAAAAAAAAGTCGACTTTTACAAAAAAGACAGACGATCAGGTAACAAAACTACGTGTTCGTTTTATACACCATTCATCACACCTACTATGTGCAAATGTTGTCACCCTATAGTCCTTTATTTTAATTTTAGTATGAATTAAATCAACAAATGATGGAATAAATGTAACACTATTCTGATTCATTTAAATGGACCATACTTTCGTATTTGGTTCGTTACAACTCTATTTATAGTTGGCTATTTACTTTGCTAATTCCGCAAAATATAAATTAAATATCTAGCACGAGTATACTTGAGGTCTTTACTTACTAGTCAAAATTCTGCATATTAAATATGTGAGTATTTATTTCTGGGGAGGATATATATGAACATCGTAAAAAAAACATAGACATTTTTTCGTAAAAACGCTCCAAATCAAGATTTGGTTAATGTAAATCTCCACGGTTTCACGACGGGAACACAAATATACGTCTTGTTTTTTTTTTCTGAGATGTATAATGACATGTTTTGAATTTTTAAATTTTACTATAATTTCGAAAACATGTCATTATACATCTCGGAAAAAAAAACAAGACGTATATTTGTGTTCCCGTCGTGAAACCATTGAGATTTGCATTAACCAAATCTTGATTTGGAGCGTTTTTACGAAAAAGTGTCTAGTTGAGTGTTTTTCATGATGTTCATATAACATTTCCCTTTATTTATACGGATCACTTGCATCATTTATTTTATATGACTAATTTATCTTAAATATGAGTAGATTGTTTTAAAATTATACACGCATATATTTACTTATTTATTACTTTAAATTTACATGAACTCAAATATAACTCAAATATAAGGGATCAAAATGTTCACTTATAATTAAAATAACAATTTATTTCTCTTACTTTTCTCTTATTCTCTCTCATTTATTTGTACTTTTCACATATAAATTAATAAAATAACAAAAAGATGAGTTGTATAGTTTTGATAGAGAAATTGATAAAAAAACTGATAATTTGTATAAACTAAAACGTTTACTTATAAATTGTAAAAGTGTATTTTTTATTTTAAATAAGAGAAAACTTGTAAGTTATTTAATGTGATTGCTCTAGTAAATTAAGTTGGGTTGAAAAAATTTGATAGAATTATATTAAAATATAGTAATATTTAGTTATGATAATAAATTTGATAGGAAAGCTGAAAAATTTATAAAGTTAAACTGTTAATTTAAAAATATAAATGTGATACTAATTGCCTTAAATATGAGAAAAAGTGTAAGAAAACTGGTACGGATGCTCCGACTCCGGCTCGTTGCATTGTTTAAACCTTATTTATAAGATACGACTAATTGAATTATTAATCCAACAATTAATAGTTTATGGTAATATTATTTACAATTGATATATTTTATGATTTTCTAAACTAAAAACCCATTTTTCCAATACAATAAAACCTAAATAAAAACATGGAAGCTAGTTAAAACTATCCTAAAATTAAATAAACAAACTAAAAACTACTTTTTCAACACAATAAAACTTAAATAAAAATATAAAACACTAGTTGAAATTATTCTAAAAAAAAAAAATACTCTCTAATAATATTTAGAATTGAAATATGAAAAAAATACATTCGTTTCCATAACAAATTACTATATTTACATAGATTTACTCCAAGTGTCCATTCAAAAAGTAGTTACATATATAATTAAAATTATTAAATAATTATAATAATTGTTAAATATGTTGCATTAATTATGTTTTTTTTATCTAATATCAAGACACTTGTTAGTTGTATCTTTTATTTAATACTTTTATTTTAGCAAATTGCAGTTCTAATAAATATTCATTTTTTCCACTCAAATAATTTTGACAGCCTGTGTTTTTACTGGTATGGTTGGACCAATATTAAATGTGACTAAAAATGTGAAAACACATGGGTGACTTTTTAAAAAACCAGTTTTGTAGGCTCTGATTTAACTTTGATTTGGTCCTTATAGTTCTAAATCAAACACACGAATCAACTACAAATATTTATAATTTGTCATAAAAAAAAGTACAAAGTATGATTCATCTCACGGCTTTCTCTCCGTTCCATTTTGTTATAACAACAAATAATTTTGCCAGTTTTCATATAATAATAACGCCTACTGAACAGGTTAACATTTCTACCTTATACAATAAAATCTGGTAATAGTACCATAACAGTAAAATTATTTATTTATTTTCATATGTATTAATGTAACGTATCCCTTCCGACGAGGGTATATGATAAAATTGATCGTCTCAAAAGTATAATACCAATTCAATTAAAAGGGTCCATTAGTGTGATTCTACCTTATACAATAAAATATAGTAGTAGTACCATAATAGTAAATTTATTTATTTATTCATTAGTGTGATTCTACCTTATACAATAAAATATAGTAGTAGTACCATAATAGTAAATTTATTTATTTATTTTCATATGTATTAATGTATAATTACGACCACGCAGTGCGGCCAGTCCCAGTCTAGTTTTTTTTTTTTTTCTCAAGGCCTATTACCAATTTTTTTTTTCCAGACCAGTTTTTGTCCCAAACCTAAGTCTTATTGAATTTGGGTCTGAGCCGCCCCTGCGACCAAGATATATTATAAAATTGATATTCTCCCGTCACTAAATGAATATATCTTACGAAAATACATGTACATTTAACCACCGATTTACTCATATCTAGATTGCCGAAACGAAAAATTTTAAAATTCCGAAATTTAAAACGTTGAACCATGTGATTAGATTTTAAAATAATTTTTTTCATCAATCTACATTATGAAAATTCTGCCGATCAAATTTGTATTTAGTTTCATAAAAACTCATTCCGTCCCTAAATATATGTTTCTTACGAAAATACGTCTAAATTTAACCATCGATTTACTCGTATCTAGACTGCCGAAACGATTTTTTTTAAAATTCCATCATTTAAAACGTTGAACAATATGATTAGTTTTTTAAAATATTTTTTTTTATTAATTTATATATAAAAATTTTATCGATCAAAATTAGCCGGGTACGGAGGTATTATTACAAAATAATGTTTGATTTAGTGAGAGTCAAAAGCTGTCACAAGTCTGTCGCTAATTTAAAAAACTGTCACAAATCTGTCGTAAATTGACTAAACTGTCACAAAACCGTCACAAAAACCGTCGCTAATAAGCTTGTAACAAAAAATACCGTCGTTGATACCGTCGGTGTTTGGCTATTTGTTTATAGCTTATTATTTATCTATATCTATATCTATATCTATAAAGATATTTAAACTTAAATAACTCTAACAACCACGCGAAGAAATTAATATTTCATCGACCAAAGACGCGCCCAAACTGCCACGTCACTCCCTTTTTTTTTTTCTCTCTCTTTTATCTCTATATATAAACACAAATATACACACCAACAAATATTATTTCTATATATACATACATAATATAAATATATAAATATATAAAAAAATATAAAAATAAAATGGAGTCGGTGGCACTACTAAGAAGCTCATCATTGGTGAAAGAAGATGGAGATTACAGGCCTTTAAAAGGATTTAATGAGTTAAAAACTGTGTTTTTGTTAGAAACTGTTAAGTTATGGAAAATAGCTGCTCCTATTGTTATTACTATTTTGTGCATGTATGGTACTAACTCTGCTACTAATATATTTGTTGGGCATATCGGTGATGTTGAGCTCTCGGCTGTTTCGATATCACTTTCCGTTATCGGCACGTTTTCGTTCGGTTTCATGGTCATTCTTCTAACTCTCTTTGTATCTCTTTTTGTGTTTATATGTGTTTGTGTGTGTATAGTGTTGGGTAGGTTGTTATGAAAACAACTATTTCTTGAGGGGGGAAAAATGGCGAAACAAACGGAAAATAATTTCTTTGAAAATATTTAAGAATGAAGAATCAGATATAAACTGTAACAAATTAACAAAGTGGTATTTAAAAAGGGTTTTAAGGAGTTAAGGAATGTGTTTTGGTTAGAAACTGTTAAGCTATGGAAAATAGCTGCTCCTATTGTTATTATTACCATTTTGTGCATGTACGGTACTAACTCCGCCACGAATATATTTGTTGGGCATATCGGTGATATCTCTTTCTGTCATTAGGACCTTCTCGTTCGGTTTCATGGTTATTTTACTAGTTCTCTTTGGCTCTCTTTGTGTGTGTGTGTATATGTGTATATGTATGTATGTGTATATGAGACAATGCGGAACTAGGAATTGTAAATGCGAGAGGCTATTAATTTTTATATAAAAAATTCCTACCCGAGTTTTTATTTGTAAAATGGTGGGCTGGACACCGACTTTTAAGAATTTTGATCAAAACACATAGAAAAAGAATTAACCTTTCATCAATTTTTTTATTAGATTGGCGGGCGACGGACTGTCTCCGTCTAGTTCTCTGATAGTGAAGTCATTGTCTAGTACATACTTTCGAATTTTATTATTAAAAAAATGTGAGCATTCGAAGTTTTGTGTTTAACAATTGGTATGTTGAGAATCGGTGATAAAAACTATTTGTTGGGCACATTAGTGACGTGAAGCTCTTAGAGGTTTCAATCTCTCTTTCGGTTATGGGGACCTTCTCTTTTGGGTTCATGGTCATCATACTAGCTCACTCTGTCTATCTTTCTGTTTATGTTTGTGTATATATATAGTGTTTTGCAAGAGTTACCCTAAAATCATAAAAAGCGTAAGCTTTTAGATGTTTGAAAAGCGGGAAAGCGAGTTTTTAAGCTTGCTTTGAATCGATCTTTGCTTTTTTTTAGTACAAAGCACGCTATTTAAAAAAAGTGATATATTTGTATTTATCAAATGTTTAGTACTTACTTTTAGGCTTCATGGTCATTATACTCACTCTCTCTGTCTCTTTTGTGTTTGCATATATATAAATTTAATATAGCAAAGAGTAAATGTTTAGTACATACTTTCGGCTTAGTTCATGGTCACCATACTCACTTTCTCTGTCTCTCTTTGTGTGTGTGTATAAATAATACATATAGACATAGTAAAGTTGGTGTCTAGTACATATTTTCGAATTTTATTATAAAAAAACGTGTATTTATGTTTTTTGCTTGACAATTGATATGTTAAGCATTGATGAGAAAAACAAATAGAAAAGTTGCCGTGTCATGAACAAGGTTTTAACCAGATTTTTTAATGTAGTCACAAAATCTGTATGAAATGGTCGTTTTTCCAATACATATGTACTATTAGTGGAAAATAGTTTCCCTTTACGAAAATTGTGTTAGTGTGATTCCCAATTTAAGATTCTCGATTTCTGTTTCGGTGATCATCATCACTCTGTTTGGAGATATGTAGAACAGTATAAGTAACGTAGTTAGATATTATCTGAAAAGTTATTTATTCAGGTTAATTATTTGAATAAAATTTGAAATGTGTAATTTCGTCCATAGAACTATCCAGTCTATGCCATGTCACTCCTGAAATTGGACTATATTGGGAGTTTTCCTAATTCGTGTAAGACTAACCAAAGAAGCGTTTAACATATTAAATACATTATCTCAACGTCGTTATCACCAGGTTTACTAATTTTAATATATTATTGATATTGGTTGATCAATTCTTAGTTAAACAAGTAAAGTGAATTCTTGATAAGAAAACTAGCTGCCATGATAGAATGGGACAAAACATGAGAATGCCCTGCTGACTGCTGTTAACGTATTTCGCTGTTTTTGATCCGCGTTACAGTGTACTTAGGTCCACAGGTTAGTTATAGGGTAAGTATTGCCCTCCAATGTGGATAACTTATCTTATTAAAATCGGACGATTGCCTAATATGAAACTTTGGGGACAATGAATAATGTATCAAGTAAATATCCAATCTCAAAGTTGGAACAGGAGTTGGTTGTTTATTGCAGGAATCTGTAACTGAAGCATAAAAAAGCAAAAATTGAACATAGAGCTGCAAAAATTTCTTGTAACTTTGGTTCTTATTTTGGCAAGGCCGATTTGCTTTTTACATATGTATACCCTCTGTCTTCATAAACTTTTTTCAAATTTCCTTTAGGCTGATTTTTGGTCATAGATATAAAAGCGTTTTTTTTTCATTTGCTAAAAACTAAAAAGTAAAAACTCTTAAAGATTTTAAACTTGTGCTTTTGACACTTGGGGAGCGTTTTTTATTCTCCAAATATTGCCTGATATTATTCCACCATTGCAGCTTGGTATGGGAAGTGCATTAGAGACGCTCTGTGGCCAGGCTTATGGTGCAGGACAAGTACACATGCTCGGTATATATATGCAGCGCTCGTGGATAATACTTTCAACCACTTGTGTATGTCTCTTACCTATATATCTATTTGCCACCCCCATCCTAAAACTCCTCGGACAAGAGGACGAAATAGCTGAACTAGCCGGAAAATTCACCATACTTGTAATCCCTCAATTTTTCTCACTTGCTTTAAGTTTTCCGGTACAAAAATTCCTCCAAGCTCAGAGTAAAGTTAATGTCCTCATGGGGATCGGCTTCGTCGGGTTATGTATACACATCGTTATCCTTTGGTTATTTATGTTTACGTTTGGTTGGGGTTTGACCGGTGCTGCTATGGCATTCAATTTGACGAGCTGGGGAATGGTGATTGCTCAGGTTAATTTTAATTTTTTTCTTCTTTTACAGAGAAGCAGTTTTTTCACAAACATATCAGTAATGAAGGCTAATATATTGCTCAGGTTGTATATGCTATTGGGTGGTGTAAAGAAGGGTGGACCGGATTTTCCATGTCAGCATTTAATGAAATTTGGGCTTTTGTTCGACTTTCGCTTGCCTCGGCTTTAATGTTGTGCCTCGAGGTTTGGTATATGATGAGTATAATAATTCTTACCGGGCATCTTGACAATGCCGTTATTGCCGTGGGTTCGCTTTCGATTTGGTAAGAAAGTAGATTCCTTAGGCTATTCTGTTTCTGTGAGGTATTTGTTCATTTCTATTTGTTTATCAAATCTACTCAGACTGTGGAGATTGTTGAAAGTTTTGTCTCAACACACCCAAATTAATCGATTCTAGGCACAAGGCACTCTGGTATCAGAATGTCTATAATGAAATAGTTGCAATAGCATTATGGAACTCTTTGAGGATGCAGAGTACAAACTTTTGTTCCTAAAAGTTCTCATTCGATGTTTTGCAAATGAATGGAAACTAACTTTACCTGATTCTCAAAACTGTCTTATTTTATCAGGATTTGGTGAGTTTGGTAATGTATATCTTTAAACAATGCTACTGTCATATTATTTTTGTGCATAATTTTTAATAGATTCATTTGACCTGTGAGTTTCGTATATGGCTCATTAAAAAGTAAAAAGGCCTTTGCTTTCGACAAACTTTGAGATACGCTCTGTTTGTATTTTCGTTAACCGGTTTTCAATAATGTAATAAACTTATGTAGTTCAAGTGCAGTATTTATTTAGCTTTGTATTTCTAACAAGATGTTCACTTGTTTGATTGGAAACTATTCATGATCTTGACTGACCTCTTCTTTTTGCTTTGATACTCTAGCATGAACTTCAACGGGTGGGAAGCAATGGTATTCATTGGTATAAATGCCGCTATAGGGTAAGAAAACCAAAACTTCTTCCTCTTATACTTGCTGAACTATTTCTGGTACGCTTAGTAGAATTTTATGAATATGTATTTCGAATCTTGTTTCCGCACATTCTTCTGACCGCGGGCATTTTGTGTTTAGAGGACTGCTGGTTTTGTTGCGTTTTTGTGCTGTGTATCTCATCTTTTTAGTTCTACAAAGGAATCCAGTTATATTGCAAGCAATTTCAGCCAACTCCGTGTGTTAACTTTTTCTCGATTTTTATGTGACTTATGAATGGTCTCAAGTTCATTGTGTGTTTAGAAGCTAATTTTGAGTTGGTTTGATATTAACAGTTTTTTAGTTAATAGGTGTTTCCGTTTGTTTCATTTTCTTGTTGACAATATAACGATTTTTACCATCTTATATATATTTTCTGTTTTCTTTCAACATTTCGCTTCACCTTACAATTTAGTTAATTTCCTGTAACATAGTTTATGAAAAAAAATAAAAATAGAACTAACCAAACAAAAACTTCTAATAGGATAATACATATTTTGTAACTTCTAGACAGGGCCTTATATTGTGTTTTCGCTACTGAACTTCTAATTTTAACACACAAACTGACAACACTAGTGCAGGTCTGGGCTACTTGTGTCAACTGTCAACTGATAAGTGTTTCCTTTCTTTTTTCTCAGTGTTCGGGTGTCTAATGAGTTGGGCTTGGGTCATCCAAGAGCATCAAAGTACGCGGTATATGTCACTGTATTTCAGTCTTTGTTGATCGGAATAGTATGCATGGTTCTGGTTCTGGTGTTTCGTGATTATTTTGGTATCATTTTCACTAGTAGTAAGCCTCTTCTAGAAGCTACTGCTAAGCTCGCTTACCTTCTTGGTTTCACTATGCTCCTTAATAGCGTCCAACCGGTGATATCAGGTATTTCCGTAATACAGTCCAGTAATTATATTTTGCAAAAACAAGCCTGAAAGTTTCATTAGATCAAGGTCTTGAAGAACTCCGCCTAATACATATATAAACACTCATACTCCGCAATCATAACAAGGGTACAACTGAAAACAGTTTTAGATGCATTATTAAATTCTACTTCTAAAGATATATAACTTACAATCTAATAACACTGTCTACAGTACATATAAAATGTAGTCTGAGGTGTAATGTTTATATCAAATCCAAAGATATTGGAGAAAAGCGTTCCCTCTGACTGTTATTTGAAGGCCTTTGGTACATTTTGGGTGCTTATTAAATTCATTGTGGGTTTTTAAGCGAAGTTATACAAACTTTTCCTATGTACAAATAGAAGCGCCTCTTAATGCTATTTATTATTAGTATTTCTGTGAATTTTGGCAGGTGTGGCTATTGGGGGAGGATGGCAAGCTTTAGTAGCTTATATAAACTTGGGTTGTTATTACATTTTTGGGCTGCCACTTGGATATCTGCTTGGTTATGCAGCAAATCTAGGAGTACAGGTTAGTTTTATTTTTCCTCCATCTTATGTACTACTCAAACTCGGTAAACATCCGAAGTTACCAGCTTTAATTAATATTGTTGTGATTTGTTAAATTCTAGGGACTTTGGGGAGGTATGATAGCAGGGACAGCGTTGCAAACGCTTCTTCTCCTAATCGTGTTATATAAAACAAACTGGACCAAAGAGGTAAAACAGCAATTGCATTGTGTGTTTTTTTTTACTTCTATTGGATTGTTGGGTTACAACTTTTGAACTAAAACTTCTTTTTTTTGTTAAGGGCTCACAAAGTTCTTTTACTTTATACAT
This sequence comes from Primula veris, assembly GCA_963682055.1. NCBI lineage: Eukaryota > Viridiplantae > Streptophyta > Magnoliopsida > Ericales > Primulaceae > Primula > Primula veris. Next base: position 1,622,151 of record OY821742.1, read on the forward strand.
GATGCTGCCGTGTTTGTTTGGGGACCTCGGTATTCAAATTTATTTTTACTTGAAACAGCTACTTGTTTCGCTGTATGAACTCGGTTCCTTCAAGCTCAAATAAATGATTTTGTTTTCTTAAAAGTTGCAGAGCTTATCAAGCTCAACATTTCAATTTCATTTCTCCCTTCCACTGCCATTTTCTTGAAACGCGTACTAAATTTAGCAACATTGAGAAATGTTGAATATTGTCCCACTTTGTTGATTGCCTGTTATAACTCTCTCTAGTCATTTTATGAACTCACATGCTTGAATGAAATTATTTTGTGCAGGTTGAGCAGACAACAGATCGTATGCGAAAGTGGGGAGGACAAGATATCTTAACGGATAAGCTAAACAACGGCGTGTAATTTATGTAGCTCCAAATGTCTTAGACATGCCAAGTCGGGCGACATTTAGGATTAGCTATTTCTTTCTTCTCTAATTTTGTTATTTTTGGAAGAGGGTACGATAGTTTTCTTCAGAACCGATGTTTATTTTACCCAGATCTTTTTTTGCCTCAGTGGAAACTTGTATTGAAATGAAATCTAATTTACGCTTTTCAATAATTTTTACCTTCGCCATTATTTCTTACAAGTTTTTAATTAATCTGGTGCCTACTTAGTTTGGTTGTGCTATGTACAACTATTTGTTTAGGGGAAAAAATACATTTACTACACCAACTATTTGGTATACATATTTCAAATTTTTTAATTTAGGTATCAAAGTATAATAACTTTCCAATTTAGGTACCACCGTCTAAATAAATCACGGAATCACGTATCATTTGACAAACATTGATTTGAGAGGCTAATTTGATAATTTTATAAAAAAATGTCATATTAGAAAAAAAATTCTCCCAGTTTCACATAAAAAAAAATATCATATAATCCAAATTTTTGTTAGGTGTGAAACTGGGAGAAACGTTTTTATAAGATGACATATGTTTGTGCAAAATTGTCAAATTAGCCTCTCAAATTAATGTTTGTCAAATGTCACGTGACATGATTCCGTGATTTATTTAGACGGTGTTATCTAAATTGGAAAGTTATTATAGTGTAGTAGCTAAATTGGAAAATTTGAAAGGTGGATAACCAAATCGTTAAAAATAGATAGTTTGGTGTACTAAACTTATATACGTCTTACTATTGTAGTAAATTAACCCTCAAAAATACTTTTTATTTTATTTTGCCATTACATGAGTTTATGTCTATTCTCAATCTCCTTCCGTGTCCTCTGCTTATTTTATTCTAAAAACAAATTTTAAAAAACTTGAAAAAATTTGTACAATTACTATAAAACATGGTTCAATACATTTCAATAATTATTTTTAAAAGAAAATTCACATGCAATTTATTTTGAAATAAATGTATAAATTAGTGTAAATTAAATATTAAATTTTAGAAAAATTGTCTAAAACAATATTATGTCCAAATATTTTAAAATTTGAATATCATATAATATAAAAGCTTATAAATTTGCGGAAGAAGTTGTGAAAATTTAAAATTTGAATGAAAATAAGAAAGGCGGCACAGAAGGGAATAGAAAATAGAGATAGAACCGTATAAGATTTGGACTCCGATTATAGACTTTGGTAATATGGAGATCCAGGTACAAATCTTCCACAAACCAATTTATAAGATATGTATTCTCCTATTTACATGGCTCTATTTAATCACTTAATTTGTAATTAAGTAACAGATATCTACCTATTATGATAAGTTGTTGATCCATATTCCATAATTCACGTTAAACTTTTCTTTATGCAAGATTTTATCTCTAAAAAGATTTGACTAATATGATTCTCATGACTTTTGATTGTATAATAAGTTACTTTCCTATCAGCAATATTATTACTTATCAAAATACTAACATATCCCTCCATGGCTTTTTTACCCAGGTATCGGGAATGGTCGGCGCTTCCTTCCGAGCTACTTGATGAAATTATGATAAAATTTAGCCGATTCACTGATTATATGCGTTTCGGTGAGGTTTGTAAGCATTGGAATCATGCTTACTTGGAGAGTACAGTTCATCTCAAACAAGATTTCCGTATCTTAAAAGTGTCCCGCAATAAGCTCCCGATGTTAATTTTCAAAACAAATCAACATAGTAACGATACAAGAGGTTTATTTAGTGTCACAGAAGACGTTACTTACAATGTTCAACTACCAATTCCGGATAAGTTTGGGTTTTTTGGTTCTTCTCATGGATGGCTATTCATAACAGATTACATAGGTCGTATGACGCTCGTAGATCCTTTTAAAAATGCGTCTATTTCACTCCCGATGTTTGGCGACACTAACTATTGGTCAAAGGGGTTATTATCATCCGATCCTTATTTAAACTCAGACAACTACGAGGTTGTGGTACTTTGTAGGTCACATCCAAATACGTTGGCATACTACAAGTCGGGCGAAACATCTTGGAAAATCTTCAGACTTGTAGAATTTCACATTAGAGATGCAATATTCTTTAAAAAAAAAGTATATATGGTTAGTATTGAGGGCAGGCTTACGAAGATAAACTTTGATGGCGAATATGGACAAGTTGTTACGACACTAGAGTCTAATATGCAATCAAATCGTACTCATCTTGTTAAATCACTATATGGGGATTTATTGTTGGTTACAAGATCATGCGTTTGTACAGACAACATCTCGACAATAAAGGTTGGCCAGACTTCTGAAATAAAGGTCTATAAATTGTCGAGTCTAGATCATAATGGATCGGGAAAATGGGTCCAGGTCGACAACATCGGAGAGCAAGCTTTGTTCTTGGATGACAAGTTATCTGTGTCCGTTTCAACCTTGAGTTCCCTTACACTATATCGAATTCGGTATACTATATCGAAAAGCCTAAATTTCATCGGCCCCCGTATAGTTGTGCTAATTTATATGAAAAATATTGTGTTTTCAACCTAGGTGACAAGTTTTATTTATCGTGAGTTCCTTCATCCGGATCAAAAGCATGATTACAAGTGATCTAACTTTATTTCTTCGTTGTTAGCTAGTCTCTTCACTTTTCTTGTGCACTTCAATATTATAAATTTTGTTATATTTATTGTGATAATATGTCAGTTTCAAGTTAATTGTCCGCTTCTTTTTTTCCTCGACGGAGCAATACTTCTCTACAACGTGGTTTGTTTATGATTCAAACACCATACACAATGAATGGCGACAATGCTATTCTCTTTCGAATTCTACATTTGCCTATAGAACTCGGATCAAAAAGAAAATCGCCCAACTATAATTGTGATATGACATAAACATTCGATTTTGGTTAGGTATTGAATCATTGATGCTATATATGTTCTATTATAGCTATCACTAATCAATGGGTAAGATGACGAATACAAAATGGTCACACGAGTTTGTTTTCGACAATGCTTACATACACTACAAAAAAAAAAACCTACCTCGTAAATATTGGATACAAATTATGTAGATACAATACAAATTTGTGTCCAAATGTTAGATATAGTGACTAAAACATTATTCCGTTCTTAAATCTAGTAATATTTAGGGACACAAATTAAATGTATTTTGTCTCTAAAGACAAATTAGTACTAATATAAGGTCACAACGTTTGTTGGTCTCAAACAAATACTATGAAGACATATTTTAATTGTTCTATTACTCCTATATTGGTACATAATTGTAGTATGGCATGCATTATAAATTAGAACTTCAGAATAATACATGTACTTAATTAGCACCAAATTTTGGGGGCCTCATTTCTTGTAAATAAATGTGTGTAATTATTAAATTCCCGTTAGATTTAATCAAATTCATAAATTATTTGTATTGTTGTATATGTATATGTATTGGTGATATGACTACATAAACAAACATAAAGCATAAAAGACCCGTAGAACCTATGCATGCAAGAGACCGCGTAAATTTGTGAAAGACTTTGTTATCTTTACATAGGCTCGGTATTACTCTCATGGATTTTATTAGATACGATAGTAACTATGAGTTATGCTATAAAGTCTTTCAAGAGCCTCGTATTTAGTAACCGATATATGACAGAGATCCTGTTTGGGTGGCACCTAATTTAGAGGGCTCGAGTTTCTATAGGCTTGGTTAGCGGGTATATGGTTTTATCTGTTTTGATTTCTTGCTCAGATAAGATAGACTACATTTCAGTTATACTACAGAGGTTGAGAACTGGGCCTTTCATAAGATTTTTAGGTGGTCAAATAGTTTCTTAATGTTTGGTGAGAGATCTTGTTGGATGATACCGGTTAGAGAGATAGGGCTGTTTGGTAGGCTTGGAAAGCGGAGTTTTTTGCCAAAATGGTACAGTGAACCACTTAAATTCCCAGAATGGGCTACCTTTCTGAAATATTCCCAAAATGGTCTACTTTCGAAAAACGACCGATCGAAATTATTAAAACGACCGGTCGTTTTATTATTGAACTCTCTGAAACAATTTGGACAATAAACGATCGGTCGAATTGGACAATACGACCGGTCGTTTTTCAGACAAAAACGATCGGTCGTTATGTACATTTCGATCGGTCGTTTTTCAGAAATACTTGTACTTAAAAAAACCCATCTCATTTCCCCAGACCACTGTACTCATCTCATTTCCCAGACCACTGTAAAAATAAAAAAAACAGAGCTCTTAGATCATTTTAGGGCAAATCTCAGATATCTTCCAAAACAGGTAAAAGCTCAATATTTTGTGTTGTTGGAGTATTATTTGAGTAAAATTGTTAATTTTACCGTGTGGTTATCGAAATGAAAAATCCTACAATTATGTGTTATTGGGGAGGTACGATAATGGAAACTATTAGCGAGGGGTTATCTTATGATATTTCTTATAAATTTTTTTTTAAGGTATCTAGAAACACGACATACGACCAATTTTTGGAAAAATTATTTAAGGTACTTGATGTATCATCGACTTCAAATCGTTTGAGTTTAACATGTCGTTATCCATATCTGACTACACTTACTGAGTTTAAATATATGCGATTGGCTGTTGATGATAATGATTCGTTGGAAACCATGCTTGAGTTAATAGAAGAAAATGGAAGAACGTTTATAGAGTTATATGTTGAAATTGAGCAAGTTTACTCTTCTGATCAAGATTACGGGTTGTATTATAATATTCTTTCCACTAATGAAATCGGTACATCAAGTGGAACACCCATTCGACAAGAGCCAATGCATGAAATCGGTACATCAAGTAGAACACCCATTCGACAAGAGCCAATGCTAGAGGTATATTCTGAGAACAACGAACCAGATTTGACACATTTGGATGTAGTGTGTCGATTGGCAGATAATATTGGTTGGTCGATAGAACTTGGGGATGAACCAGAGGATGAAGATCCGGACTTCAATATTAGCGAAAACGAGTCTGACGATGACGAAGAAAATGTACAAGAAGTTGAGTACGAAGAATTATCATCTGAAATGGGCTTGTATATGGATGAGGATGAAAACGACCAATCAAGTGGGTCACAATTGGCGAATAATACTATTCCCGATGAAATTCCTATGCATCAACCAATGTCAAGTTTGTTTAATGAACCGTTCGACACTCAAGAAAATTATAGTAACCAGAGACGAAATTATATGATGTATCCTGGATTTTGGGATCCTCAAGTTAATGATCCTTTTATTGGTCTTTTATTTAGGGATAAAGAAATGTTGAAAAAGGGAATAAAACTTTGGTCAATCAAACGTAACATCCATTTTTCCACTAAAAGTTCGAAGGCAAAATTTTGGAAAATTCGTTGTAAACTGGCCGAAACTCAACAATGCAAATGGAAACTACGAGCTTCACTAAGAAAGAAACATGGATTTTTTGAAGTGTCGGTGTACAACGGTCCTCATACATGCATTCATGTCGAGCTTACAACTGATCATCCACAGTTAGATTCCAATCTTGTTGCCCAAACCATTCGAAATGCCATCACAACTAATCCTATGATGAAGATTTCATTAGTTAAAGAGATTGTGAATGCCCGCTTTGAAATGTCAGTTTCATACAAAAAAGCTTATTTGGGTAAACAAAAAGCAATCGCAGAGATATTTGGTAATTGGGAAGACTCGTATAAGGTTTTACCTAAATTTATGAAAGCGCTTCAAAAGTATAATCCCGGTACCGTTGCTTCTTATGAGACCACGCCAGTTTACGATGTGGTAGGAAATCCAGTGGGTGAGGTATTGAACAGATTTTTCTTCACATTTAAGGCCGTTATTGATGCATTTCAGTATTGTAGGCCAGTTATCGCTATTGATGCTACTCACTTATATGGGAAGTATAAAGGTAAGATTTTGTTGGCCATGACATCGGATGCAGATAATCATGTTTTTCCCATTGGTTGTGCATTTGTTGCTGAGGAGAGTACAATTTCGTGGAGCTATTTTCTTTCTAACATTATGCGACATGTGATTAAAGAGCGCGTGAATATTTGTCTAATTTCGGATAGACATGCTGGTATTCTAAGTGCAGTGAGAGGAGTTTGGCGTGGTCAAGGTTTTGTTCATCGATATTGTTCAAATCATTTTTTGGATAATTTTAAGAAAGCTTTCAAAGGAGATCCTGACTTACACAAGTTAGCGGAGAACGCCATTTGGGAATTACAAGAAAGAAAATTGAAAAGAATCATGGAAGCAATCAAAGTCATGAATCCTCAAGCATATCAATGGTTGATAAGAGAGCCTGCGGAAAAATGGTCATATTTTCATGATAAAGGAAGGCGACATGGTAACATGACCACAAACATGGCTGAAATTTTCAATAATGTTTTAAAAGCTGCTCGTAATTTACCAATCACTGCTGCTGTGCAGCTTATTTTCTATAAGTTGGTACACTATTTTTGCGAGCGGAAAAAGATAGTAATCGGGATGAGAAACAGCGGCACAAGATATGGTCCCAATATCCTTAAAATTTTAGAGAAACGTAGGTCGGACATTGGTCATACCAATGTTACTTTCGATTATGAAAGAGGGGTTTATTCCGTGTGTACAAGTTCAAGAAATTCCAGGGGAGGCAATACTCAAGTTGTCGACTTTTCACTTTGGCAATGCGATTGCGGTAAGTGGCAGAGTGATGGAATCCCTTGTTCACATGTGTTTTCCGTATGCGCTGCAAACCGTCTTGATTGGGAAGCTTACATAGTAAAATATTACAGTCTTGAATCATACGAAGGTACGTACTCGGCGCAATTTTGTCCTCTTCGGCATCAAGACTATTGGGATTCATGTGATAGATTATTTCTTCCGGATGTTACTCTTTTAAGAGAAAGGGGTCGTCCAAGATCTACTCGTATTCATAATGGTATGGATCAGTCGGAGAGACGAGCACTTATGAGATGTTCTAGTTGTCAAGGGCGAGGACATGATTGTCGTAAGTGTCCGTATCCAATACGTGCTCGACGCTTATGATTTTAGCTGTAGCTTAAACGAGACAATATGTATCTTGTACTATTTTAATTTTTCGATTGTAATTGTTTTTTTTAATATGAAATATCTATATTTATTCTCAATGTTTTTTCATACTGTTTTTTGAGAAGATAAACTGTATGTTAAGTATGAGAGTAAATAAATAAGTGCAATTAACATAAAAATTAGAATGAACAACATAAATAAATAAGTGCAATTAACATAAAAATTAGAATGAACAACATAAATAAATAAGTGCAATTAACATAAATATATATATTTGATTGATTATATATATATTTTTATATATTTTTCTTGCCAAATCAGTGTCGGAAAGTGCAAACGACCGATCATAATTACAAAACGACCGATCGTTTTTTAATTGTGCTCACTGGAAGAATTTTGTACAAAAACGACCGATCTCTGTGAAAAACGACCGATCGTTTTTACATAGACGACCGATCGTTCTGCAAAAACGACCAGTCGTTTTTTAAGTGTGCTCACTGGAAGAATTTTGTACAAAAACGACCGATCGTAGTGAAAAACGACCGATCGTTTTTACACAGACGACCGATCGTTCTGCAAAAAACGACCAGTCGTTTTTTAAGTGTGCTCACTGGAAGAATTTTGTACAAAAACGACCGATCGTAGTGAAAAACGACCGATCGTTTTTACACAGACGACCGATCGTTCTGCAAAAAACGACCAGCCGTTTTTTAAGTGTGCTCACTGGAAGAATTTTGTACAAAAACGACCGATCGTAATTCAAAAACGACCGATCGTTTTTCTGTTTTCCAGTTTTTAAACCTCTTTCAACCCTAATTCTCTTTCACTTCTCAAAACCTTTCATCTCTCTTTATCAAAAAATTCGCCCCCTCTCCCTAAAATTTTCTAAAAATCCCAAATATCTATATATATATAACCTAATTCTCTTATTAATCCTTATAATCAATAATCGATTGATTCCGTTTCTTGAAAATACCAATTCTTCAACAACCCTAATTTTTTTAAAAATCCAACCATGGTTCGCACAAAGAAAGCTCAAGCTCAACCAAACCTCGTCGACGAACATGACGACGACTACGTGCCTCCGTCCCCGAGCCGCCCCCGTGTTCCTCGCGGTCGACGAACCGGCTCCTCCACCGCTCCACCATCGGGCCCCGGTGCCTCTTCCGGCTCTCTTCCTCCTCTCTATCCATCTACAATGGGTAAAAGAGCTATCTTGACTAATTTTACCATAGATATGCCTTTATTCGTTGAACGTTTTCCTCTTCTCATGCAAGATTTAAACTTTCAAAAACTCAACGTAATTCTTACTCTAAAAGAGCCTTTCTTCATTGAAAATATATATGAATTTTACCATAACCTAGTTCTTGATAGGGGTCATGATGACGCACTCCGCTTGCGTTCATCGTTTAATGGCCAGGCCTTCGTTTACGGTATAGACCGTTTACGAAATCTTCTACACCTCGATGCTGCGGGGGTGTACGAGCAAAGTGACGAACTTTGCGAAATGCTAAACATCGTTAATTTTACCGATTTCAAAGATGAGCTATTTCATCCCGCCCACAACAATCAATCTAACAAAGCCCACGGCCTTCTATTTAGAAATAAATTAGCCTACCACATCCTCTCTCACATCGTCCTCCCTCATACTTCAAATTTCACGGATGTTACCAATGAGTACATCTTCCTTCTAGGGTGCATCCATCGCCGAGTCAAGCTTGACTTCGCGACTCTCATATTCTTTAAGATGGATTCGCTCAAAACGAAATCTAAGAATGGGCTACCTTACGGTGCCTTGATTTCGGCCATCTTAAAGGACCTAAACCTTGTTCCCGGTGGAACCCTTTTCAAGAATAAGGATAAACACATTTGGGACACCTCTTATCTTGCCCAAATGTCAATAAAATTCAACACTACCGCCAAGACCATTACTTGGTCCGGTAAACGGGTGTCCGGCCCCGACTACACTACTCTTTCCCCCGAAGAGGAAGAGTATGTTGGCCCTAAGGCCACACCGCAAGCCGCTCGTGAGGACGTGCCTATTTCCTCCGAGTCCCTTCCCCCGTCTCACATTCCTTCCTCTTCTCGTCCCACTCGAGGTCGAGGAAAAGCTCAAGTCGGATCTTCCAACAGTCCTCCGCGCATCGAACAATTCTACGACGATCTATATATCGACCAATATCAAAATGCGCGACTCCACCGACGCATGTTTCGATCCATGAACACAAGTCAAGAAGACTTGGATGAAATTGATAGGATAAGCGCCGAGCAACGGGCAAAGTTCTACGGGTATTTTCCCGATCTAGCCGGTCCCGACGATGACGCCGACGAAGAGGACGACGCGACCTCCCACCGCGACTAGGCTGTTATTTTATTTTTGCGTTGTATTTCATTTGTTTTTCATTTATGATGTCAAAGGGGGAGAACTATCTCTCTTTTATTTTGCGTTGTATTTCCTTTGTTTTTCATTTTCTTCCAGCGTTGTTTTTGATGTAATAAGTAGCAAACGCTTTGCATTTATGTTATGAATCTTTTTTATGTTATGTTGCTATTTATCATTACGTGTTAATTTGTATGACGTTGTGAGATTGCGTATTTATAATTCTACAAATGCGATTTTGATGTTATTATAACTTGTGCGCATATATATCTAGTTGATTGGGTTATTTTTGTTGTTTTCATTTGTTGCGATTGACCGTTTTTATGTTATGAATCTTTTTTATGTTATGTTGCTATTTATCATTACGTGTTAATTTGTATGACGTTGTGAGATTGCGTATTTATAATTCTACAAATGCGATTTTGATGTTATTATAACTTGTGCGCATATATATCTAGTTGATTGGGTTATTTTTGTTGTTTTCATTTGTTGCGATTGACCGTTTTTATGTTATGAATCTTTTTTATGTTATGTTGCTATTTATCATTACGTGTTAATTTGTATGACGTTGTGAGATTGCGTATTTATAATTCTACAAATGCGATTTTGATGTTATTATAACTTGTGCGCATATATATCTAGTTGATTGGGTTATTTTTGTTGTTTTCATTTGTGGCGATTGACCGTTTTTAGGCAAAACTATGGCCAATTTTTCGCTTGCATTTTATCGTTCGTTTTCCTTAATCGTTTAGATTTGTTTAACTTCGTTTTAAATCGGATGTTGTGACATTTCCTTGTTTTAAATCGGATGTTTAGTAAAACGTCACCTACACATCTTGTACCTAACATATTAATTTACGACATCATTTTATGTTATAATACTAGTCTAGTGCATAAATCTTTCGAAAAATCCGATCCAACACTCTCGTACTAAACATATTAATTTACGACATCATTTTTTAAGAGATCATGTTCAAAAAGGGGATCATGTTTTTATATATTTTTTGTCAAATCAGTGTCCAAAACTGCAAAAAATCCTTGTTCTGTAAATTCTTTACAGTCGATCGGTCGTTTCTGAAAAACGACCGATCGTTTTTCAACAGACGACCGATCGTTTTTCAGAAACGACCGATCGTTTTAGGTATGATTTCTTCCAGTGAGTTCAGACCAAAAACGACCGATCGTTTTTGTCTGAAAAACGACCGGTCGTATTGTCCAATTCGACCGATCGTTTATTGTCCAAATTGTTTCAGAGTTCAATAATAAAACGACCGGTCGTTTTAATCATTTCGATCGGTCGTTTTTCGAAAGTAGACCATTTTGGGAATATTTCAGAAAGGTAGCCCATTCTGGGAATTTAAGTGGTCCACTGTACCATTTTGGCAAAAAACTCTGGAAAGCGTGGACACGATTTCATCCTGATGGAATATCATAGACGAGGATGACTAATTATGGGTTATGTTACATAGGTTGAGACCTGAATATTCATGAGCCTGACGGTTGGTCAAGACATACTCTGCGAGTTTTTTGTTAGATGGACCCTGCTTGAGAGAGATTTAGCTGATGGTGTCCTTTTCTTAATGAGACTAGTTTAGACATGATACAAATTAGGTTGTCTGTTTTTTTTATTATCATGTTGAGGTCTTGGTAAATGTTTGTAGGTTCGATCATCTTATTGCCTTGAATTGTTTATTTATGTAATTTATTGTATATTTGAGTTAGGTCTCAATTTATTATATGCTATGATTTTCGTTGCTGATTAAAAAAAACGGTGTTTACTACGTTAGTGTTCAGGTAAAAAAAAAAAAAACTAAAAAAATCTCAAAAGCAAAAATATTAGGAATTTGATGATTTTCTTAGTTTTCGCACATTAAAATTATCAAAAGTACAAATTTTCCAATTAAAACATTTTTTTATATTTTCAGGTCACTTGTCAGTTAAAATAATTTTAAAAAAGGCTTATTAACAAAAATAAATTATAAGTCACTAATAAGTAAAAAAAAAAAAACAGTTAAGTTGGTGCCAAATAGACTATTTTAAAAAGTTTTTAACCAAGATTAATTTTCCCCTTTACTTTTTAGTTTGACCATTATTTAAGTAAGTACAAGTTTTTAATTTATCATTTGGTGTTACCACGGTGCAGTTTTTCCAGAAACTTGTTTGTAGAAATTTAATCTTTGCAACATACCTTCCAAGTGGCAAATTCTAATTGGACAAAGTAAATTAATTACGAATTGTAATGTTTATCTTAATTCAAAGCTATCTCTAATTAACTTTACATTAATGGTTAACTAAACAAATCTAGCAAATCAATTATTTCCTTATCTTTACCAGAGTTTTGTTTTGTTTTTTTTTTCATGCAACGATTTCATTTGTTTTGATTTTTTTCCTGACTTACAACTTAAATATGATATTTGTTATTATATGATCAATTATATAATAAATTAGGTGGGTTCTAGGGTTCTACAAATTTGATAATTTTTATGGTATAACCACCAGAATAAATGATTTGTCCAAATTTGAAATTTAAGTTTGATATAATACACATGAAACTCAATCTTAATGAACCTTTTTGGGAAATTAAGTTCAATGTGATACGCATTAATATATGAAATATACGGATTCAAATTATCTAAAGTTCATAATTCACTCGCATACTCTAAAGTTTTATCTAACGAATGAAATTAAAATAATCAAATGATATAGATTTATGCGCGAGTTTTGAAATTATAGAACACTAATTGAGACTGCCATAAATTTAAGTATTATTTAAAAATAATAAAAAAATCAATGATTTTAATATATCTTATTTTATATATAAAAATAAAATTACAAAACTCACACATAAGTCTATACAATTGGATTGTTTTAATTTTATCTGTTACATTAAACTCTAGAGTACGTGAGAGTGCACTATATAAACTCTAAAAAAATTAATTTGGTTTAAGCTTATAACAATAAATGAGATAAATAAGGAAATAATTAGATTTGTTTAGTTAACCCGTGTAAAGTTAAGGAAATTAGAGATATGTGAGTAAAGATAAACATTAGAATTCATAATTAATTTACTTTGTCCAATTAGAATTTGCCACTTGAAATGTATGTAGAGATTTCCTCCAACCTAGTTTATAGAAAAAATAGTTATTTAATCACTTTATCTATCTTTTCACAAAGATACAAACGTAACAGATATCTACATCGTTGATTCATATTCCATAATTCACGTTAAACTTTTCTTAAGATTTTATCTCTAAAAAGATTTGACTAATATGATTCTCATGACTTTTGATTGTATAATAAGTTACTTTCCTATCAGCAATATTATTACTTATCAAAATACTAACATATCCCTCCATGGCTTCTTTACACTGGTACCGCGAATGGTCGGCACTTCCTTCCGAGCTACTCGATGAAATTATGATAAAATTTAGCCGGTTCACTGATTGTATGCGTTTCGGTGAGGTTTGTAAACAATGGAATCATGCTTACTTGGGGAGTACAATTCACCTCAAACAAGATTTCCGTATCCTAAAGGCGTCTCGCAATAACCTCCCGTTGTTGATACATAAAACATATCAACATAGAAACGATACAAGAGGTTTATTTAGCGTCACTGAAGGCATTACTTACAATGTCCAACTACCAAATCCGGATGGGTCTGGGTTTATTGGTTCTTCACATGGATGGTTATTCATAGCCAATTCTAGAGGTCTTGTAACGCTCGTAAACCCTTTTAACGAAGGGTCTATTTCTCTCCCGCTCTTTGACAGCTCTAACTATTGGTCAAAGGGGTTATTATCATCCGATCCTCATTTAAACCCGGACAATTACGAGGTTGTAGTACTTGATGAGCTAGATTCATATAGGTTGGCATACTACAAGTCAGGGAAAACATCTTGGAAAATCATCAGCCTTGTAGAATTTCGCATTAGTGATGTAATATTCTATAAAAACAATTTATATGCGGTTAGTAGTGGGGGCGGGCTTATGAAGATAAACTTTGATGGCGAACATGAAAAAGTTGTTACGACACTAGAGTCTGATATGCAATCAAATCGTACTCATCTTGTTAAATCACTATATGAGGATTTATTGTTGGTTACAAGGTCCTGCGTTTGTACAGAAAACATCTCGACAATAAAGGTTTGCCAGACTTCAGAAATAAAGGTCTTTAAATTGTCGAGTTCATATCATAATGGATTGGGAAAATGGGTCCATGTTGACAACATCGGAGAACAAGCTTTGTTCGTGGATGACAGGTTATCTTTGTCCGTTTCAACCTTGAAGTTCCCTGACATTGTATCGAATTCTGTACACTATATTGAAAAACGTAAATTTCATCAGGCCTATGGTTGTCTACATTTAAATAAAAAATATTATGTTTTCAGCCTAAGCGACAAGAGTTTCATTCATCACGACTATCTTGCTCCGCATCAAAAGGATGATTTAATCCCAACCTGGTTCATTCCGACTTTACGAGAAATTAAAAAATAAGTGATCCAGATTTGTTTCTTCGTTGTTAGCTAGCCGCTTCACTTTTTTTGTGCACTTCAATAGTGTTATATTTTTTGTGATACGGTAGTTTCTGGTTTAGTATCCACTTTTTCCCCTTGTTAACACTTCACAGTACAATGCTCAATACTTTTCTCTGTGGTGAATCATATGGTCCGGCCTCCTATTCCTAAAAAAACAATTTTTTACAGTTTTTTTTTATCATGGTAGTAACGATTTAGCCTCATATATAATTTTTTTCAAATCCACCCCCTATACCGATCCCGGCTCCGCCACTGAACATGATTATTGTTAGGGCTGGGTTCGGTCTGGTTCGGTCCGGTTTTTGGCAAAACCAAAACCGAAACCGAACCAGGTTTTTTCGGTCCAGTTTCGGGTTTTTTTCGGTTTTATTTTTGGTTTTCTGGTTTTTTCGGGCTTTTTTCACATATTGCTGGATATTATAAGCTGTTGTATCTCTATTATGTTAATTCTTTTTTAACCTTGGGTCAAGTCTAATTCATTTTTGAAATCAATTGCTTGTACTTTTGCAACTGAAAAATCTATCCGGTGAAATCATTTAAAGCGTACTCTGATAACAAAGTCGACCTTGTACGTATGGTATTTTGTCGCAGCCATTAAATCAAGAAAAAACATCAGCAAACGAGTCTGCTAATTTGGATAATGCGGTGAAGAATAAGCTGAACTCATCTATGCGACTATGCCGTACGTCAACCATTTTGTACGGTTTTGTTAAAGTTAAAAATCAGTATATTTTTATAAAAAAAAAAGGCAGTATATATATACAAATAGGTAAGATTGTATTTTTTTTCTAGAACCTATGTTTTAGAATATTCAATATATTTATATAATTTAACTAATGATTTTAAACACCAACAAAGCGATTTAAACAAGAAAATATCACTTTCCTGACACAAAATCAAGCCTCTCAATGTGAGCATAATTAACCAAGTTTTATGTATCGCCAGATTGATGCATATAACATGCAGCTTTTTTTTATCGTATTGAACAAATAATCCGATTCCAAGAACAAAAAAACCAGATAGCCACATCAAGATATAGACCAACATTCGAGACCAGTTTGCCCATTATTAATTTTCTGCATCCAATATTATGCATAACCAGCAGATAAATATGAAAATAAATCACAAAAACTACAGTTGATAATGTATAATGATGCAAACATCATAAATAAATTAAGTTGTCTTCATTGAACTGTAGAAAGATTTAGAAATGAAATATGGAAATAAGGGAAAGAAAGTAACCATATATTTACTCACTGTTGTGTGACATATTAGCTAGATATATAGATATGGAGATACAAGTATAGAGAGATAAAAGAATCATCTTTTATTCATTGATAAGTGTAGGGAAGTTACATCAAGAGACCCCCTAACCTTCTTTATATAATAGAATCTAGGGTTACATATGCTAGGAAAGCCCAATAGAAGCCCAATAGAGTAAGGCCCAAGATGGCCAATAATATCCTACAACACTCCCCCTTTGGACGTCTTGATTTCTTCGTCTTCATGTTGTCGATCTGAATCGAGTTCATTCGCAATGCTAAACACATAAAAACCTTAGGGCCGGAAAACCCAGTGTGGGACAAAACCGGTACCTAGGAGAAACTGTGTAGCCGAATGATATAGGCCGAAATATCATGTAAGTAACTAACCACAAAACAGTGTGGCTCATCAAAACCTTGCCAGAGCAAACCCAATGGGAAAATCTCTGATCGAAGAAAAAAAGAGTGCAACAGTGGTAGTAGTAGGGGATCAACCACAAAACAGGTGCATCATCAAAACCTTGCTAGACTAAACCCAATGGGAAAAACCTCTAGTCGAAGCACAAAAGAGTACACAGTGGTAAGAAGTATACAACAGGATACTCCCCCTAATTTCGGCAATCTTAAGTGAGTTAAGATGGGAACGTGTCTCGCTAAAAACCTTGCCAAGGAAAACCCAGTGGGAAAAAAACCTTGGTCTAAGGACAAAAAGAGTACACGAGCATGCGACTGGATGCTCCCCCTCACTTGCACACGACAGGGTGCGAAGATTTCGACTAAGTAGTAATTAGTGCAATAAGCATTCACCTAGATGCTCCCCCTCACTTGCACACGACTGGGTGCAAAGATTTCATATTCCAAGAAAGAGTACGAGCATTCGACTGGATGCCTCATTTACTTACATACGACTGGATGCAAGAAAATCTAACGTGGAATAGAACGAGCATTCAACTGGATGCTCTTAAACTTCATTTGTGAAGATTAATTTCAGCGAGAAATGCTAAATAGCATAATGTAGTCATGTCTCTCTTGATCAATAACAACAAGTTGTCTTCTATGACAAGTGTTTTATCTGGATCGTGAGACAGAACATATGTAATTCAAATATAACTAATACTAGCTCGAAGCCATATACACTCTCTAGTCGTCTCATAGAGCACGAATAGATCAGAGTGATTCACTTGGAGTCATTCCAAGACCTCCAAGATGTCGCCTTATTCCTAATGGTAAAGACATACCATGTTAGGAATATCACTTATGCGGGTCTGATAAGTAACCGGCATCGGTATAACCGAAAAAGGGTTGCGTTAATTCGAGTACCAAAGGGGGTAGGTACACTCGATGACGCAAATGAGATAAACTAGCCCACTTCCAAAATTACCATAAGGTAAGGGAATGTGTCTTTAGTGCCATTTCGATGGCAGCGTGTTAGCGCGATGTTGTGTCGAGCTATACCATTCACAACAGACGAGATGTTCGTCCTAGCACATTAGACCAAGTACAATGATGCGCTTATTGTATTCAGATATGAACATTATGGTTCAATATCTCTTCATCGTCTCATCAGGTACGGACTGGGTCTATATCAATGTCCAGTGATCGAACGATCATGGGAGAATCTGACGACTTAGCGTCATGATGACTAAAACGTCATAACACCTTCTGGGTGTAGTCTGAATCATGGACTTAGATTCAATCTTTACGGGACTCAATCATCAGGTTGAGTCACTACCGTGTCTTCCCAAGATCCTTCATCTCGAAGGCAAATCTAAAAATGGATCGCGTAATAAAACACGCAAGGGCATAATACTTGTTCAAGTATCCCAAGCTAATCAAGTACTCACTTAGGCGGTATACCACATCCGCTCGGATTATATTAATCCATATAGTGAACGTCTCAGTCAATTGAGATCGTGTTCCGTGGTCAGAAACTACTTGATTTAAGCATATGAAGTCACACATGGACCTTCATCTATATCTCTTTGTCTAAATCCCCATAGAGATAAAACCGTGACCACATTCATGGCTGCATACTCAGTTTTTCGGAAACTACTAAACTGGTAAAGTAGGGGACTGTTATAATGTCCATTACAAGGAAATCAACCATCTCGTAATCAATTCCAAGGTGTGAGAGAAGTCTTGCGCTACTAGGCGAGCATTCTACAATCTCATTATTCTCATCACTTTTCCTTACGAATAACCAAATAAACGAACTCGTTTAACATTGGTGGTGTTGTAACTACAGGTCCGAACACACTTTCGCTAAGGAGTCTACTTGGATTGCAAGTTTCCATTAGTACAGTCTATTCTACGTTGACTTCAGGCAACGGTACATGGTTCTCTGTCATAATTTGCTCATATTATCAGTCGTCACCGAATATATGAACAAGTAATCAATGTCAGTCTCGTTTCGCTTCAATATCGTCTAAGATATCATGATCGACAGATATTTCGAGATTCTTAGGATGAGGAGGAAATCACACATCTCCTTGATCCTTTATAATCTCGTGCAACAAACGAGTTTCAGTTCACCACCTCTGGGGCTGAACGAATTAAGAACCGGTCAACTTCCTCATATCTTGGGAAGGACGACAGACTGACGGCCGACGACAGCGTCCTTTGCTTGGCGGGTTCGGCCAAAGCAACGTGTTACGACAGGAACACGACGTCCGACAGGGACGTCTATCCTTGAAAGCATTTTGCAGTAGGTATAAATGATCTCGTGACATCTCATAAAGTCATTAAATGCGTCTGGCATTTAGTTAGACTTGAGGGAGTCTATGCACTTACTTATCACTAAGTGCAGTTTTGGGGATCAAGCTAAGACTGAGTGGGTTATGCCACGTTACTTCACGTCGTTCCTTATCAACGGTAACGTGCAAATCTCCCCCTAACGACGGGGAGAACAGCCTTAGCGATGTCACTTTCGCATATCATGCGATAAAGAGATCGCTTGCCAAGGTTACTCTATCAAATAATAGGCAGGGGATTCATAATCGACTTATGTCCCCTTCAGAAGTCCATATTTTGAATGCTATAGCGGCTCAATCAAAATATTAATTAAGCACTCCAAACACGCGTTAATATGAGACTTCTGGCTCATAACCAGTAACCAGCTGGTACGCAAATGGTGTTTGAGTGTCTATGGGCCTCATGACGGACCAATGCAGCAAAATAGCATAACCCCACACGGAAATATAAATCTTGGTGCGCAAGACCAAGAAGTGCGTGCAACCATTTGCAGTTGCATCATCAAACTTTCCGTGAGTCCATTTGGGTCTGAACATAATCGACAGGATGTTCAATTTGAATTTCCAAACTTAAGTAATTCAAATCGAATTTTCGATTCTTACTCTTCGGAATTATCAAGTCGACTAGACTTTTCAGGATAATCCAGATCATGAGCCATCAACTTAATGATAGGGCTAAAAGTTTGGGAAATGCTGCATTTCTGTGGACAACAATAATCATGTGACCTATTGTCGATGCATCAACCATAACCATTTATATTTATGGTCCGTCTTATGGTTGGATAAGTCCACAATAACTCCTTCAATTCTTTACAAGAATTCTACGAGTTCATTTCGTGATTTTTACACATACTAGTCTTTCAAAGTGAGCATTAATGGCATGAATTTCGGATTAATCGCGAAATATATTCTCAGAGAGAATCCAAATGCGATGTGATTATAAATCAAGCATCGTGTTTTGACCCGGGAATATCTCATCCGGTCAATGCCACAATATTAAAATGCTCTTATCAATCGACGACAGGCGAATGATAGTACAGACAATCATGTCTTAGCATTTAAATCATTTATCATTTCGACGACAGGCGAAATGATAAGGTAACTTTAAATGCTTTAAAGAATGTGGTAGCAACCACTTGAAAGACATTTCAACTCCTCTAAAATACGCTTTTGGTCGTATTGAATGGAGGCTATGTAAAGAAATTTTAATTCTTTCATGAGCTATTACCAGATAACACTGGTTTTCTTGAATATTTTATAACTCAACAAGGTACGGCAGGACCTGCATGAGTATAAGACCTCATATTTGACAAATCAATTTGGTTTTACCAAAGATTTTGTTGAACATGGGTTCAATAATTGATTTTGATTATAAGTATGATTATGAATTAATGATTTTATATTTCAATGAAATAATGCTTGATCTTTTCCAAAAAGAGTAAATGTATATTTCAGGTCTTTAAAAAGAAAGAGCATTCAAAAACGAAGCCAACGGTTCAAGCGGAACCAAATTCGGAGCTAAAACGAAGAAGATACAAGCATTCGAAGGTTAAAGAGACCAGGACAAAAACGACCGATCGACTGGACAAAAACGACCGATCGTTTTTTGTCCAAATTCTTCCAGTGACCAGGTCGAAAAGTCGACCGATCGTTTTATGAAACGATCGATCGTTTTCCAAAAGAAGTAAATGAAAATTTCAGCGCCAGAAAGATAGAGCACAGAAAAACGAAGCCACAGGTTCAGACGGAACCAAAATCGGAGCTAAAACGAAGGAGTTATGAGCTTTCGAAGAATAGCGAGAAGACCGAGAAACTGCCAGAAGAACAGTCGACCGATCGACTGGACAAAAACGACCTATCGTTTTTGGTCCAATTTCTTTCAGTGAGTCCAGTATAAAAACGACCGATCGTTTTCAGAAAACGACCGATCGTTTTCTGGAAAACGACCGATCGACTGTAGAAAACGATCGGACCGATCGTTTTCTACATATTTCGAAAACAGCTTTTCAGCTTATTCTGGAAAGTTGCTTAAAACTTCCAACAGTCATATCCAGCACAAACAGACTTTGCTGATATAAAAACCAACCCAATCTCTCTCCCAAATAACAAATTATCATACATAACATCATCCTTCAACCTCTCTCATAAAAACCCTAAAAATCACCATTTTGGTGAATATATTCGAGAAAGAAGGAAATCAACGAGAAAGAGATTCAAGCTCGATCATCATCAACAACTCACCAATTAGCTTTTTAAGAAGCAATTAGAATAGTGAGTGTAGTTACATTTTTGTAACAAAATTTGTATCGAGTGTTTTATAAACTCAATTGTGAGCGAGTGAACGGGTAGAGGCTTTGTAAGCAAGTGAAGCTTAAAAGCTCTAGGTTTTTCATTCGGGTACTCATAAATTGAGGGGGAGTCGTAGACTCGTAGTCGTGTTCTCTTGCACTTGTATCAAGAGTAGGAACCTCGGGTAGAGAGTGAGCCAATCGGTCAATTGAGCTCGATAGGGTTTGTAAAATCCGGAAGAAACATTTTAGTGAAATACTCGGTAGTACCGAGAAGAGGACGTAGGCGCGTTTGCCGAACCTCTATAAATCACGGTGTCATTTTCTTCCCTTGCTTTTACTTTCCGCAACTTATATTCTTGCATATTTATTGCTTGCGTTTAGTTATTTTAGCAATTTATTAACTCTTGTTAAAACGCTTAAGCTTAGAATTGCATAAGTTGGGTGGTTAGTTGCATAGAATTTTAATTAGGCGAAAATCGCCAAATCCCTATTCACCCCCCCTCTAAGGATTAGCCGCACCGGGGCCAACAGATTTTGATTTTGGAACGACAGGTCCAGAATCATTGTCACTGAGTACTCTTTTAGGCAAGTAGTTGGTGAAATTATGTGGTACACTGTTACCCACTATTTCCAGAAAACCAACTACACCACAAGTATTGCCTAAAATTTCATAATTTAAAGTTTGGCCACATTTGTCAAAGGAATTTGCTCAAAACACTTTAAATTATTTCGAGAAATTTCGTAAACAGGCAAACCATAATCCAAAAGTATGGTCCAAATGGAAAAATAATAATCCAAATGGAAAACATAATCCAGATGAGCGAAAAAATGGCTCAATGATTTATCAAAATCAATAAAGAAAGGTACCAAACTTATTTGACCCACAAAACCGGGGGTCTCAAGAGTTTCCTTTCAGTTATCTTTAACCACATTAGCATCGGTTTTTTCACCTTTATAATAGTTTTGAACTATTTAAGGAGTAACCGTGCATTACCTTTGTCTTTATAGCATAGAGTTGCCTCCTTGAGCATTATCTCTTGCTTTGTGACAATGAGCCATATTGTTCCTTTCAATTACTGTCTTGGAGCCACAAGTTTTCGATTTTGACGATTGTCTAAAATCTCGCTTGGCTAGGCGATTCATCGGGATCGCGACAGTTCGAGACAAATAACACTTGTCTCGGTTCTCGATTCGTGGAAAAAAAATTGTACACGAAGAGCATTAATATCAGGCAAACAATTCGCCATTGACCCAATAGGATTAAAACTACTCACCGGGGTAATTTTCTTATCCAATAACAGATGGGCGATAAAGGAACATTGTGAATATAAATTCACAATACTGCTTATGGAATACAATTTCCAAGCTAGTATTTTGGTGAAGGATTGCTCCAATATGTCAATTTCAGACATTTGTTCACCATAGACGTCATCACGTCTCAAATGTGGCGGCGGAATATCATCAACGCCTTATCTTTCATCTCGCTAGTAACAACAAACTCGTGTTTTACTCATCAAAGATGGCATCCAAAAAAAATTGGGCATCATATTTTCACACATCAGGGTGACTAACATGTGGTGACGGAATAACATCAACGTCTAAACAGTCGCAAGTATGTTTTGCGAATTTTCTCATCATAGATGGCATCCAACATGTGTTGGGAGTTCTGGATTATTTATCATATAAAACGACTGGTTTATATTTTTATGGTTTGCACAAGCACAAACTTTTTTTCGAAACGACAGGTTCGAAAACATTAGTTTTGCTTTTAATGTGAATTGGTTCTCATTGATCGAACGACGGGTCGATACTGAGACACCAATTCGGCGAAACATACATCACTATATAAACACACTCGGGGAAATTATTATTTAGTCAACCCCTTTCGGTAGCTCTACTTGAAAAACGACCAGGAAAGACGGTGAGGGTGGAGGGCACGAATGCCACTTAAAACCCGACCTCATTAGGATATCGACTTCCGCCTATATCTTTCCTAGACATCGTATCCAAATAGGTGAGCCTAGTTGGGGAAGGTTCATAATTTTTCCAACTTAAATGTGAAAATATATGATTTCGCAAATTTACATATTATATACATAACAACAGTAATAATATTACATGGTAGTGGTTATAGCATGGTAATTCAAGAATTAGTTTGATTAGCATGCAAGGTTATTAACTAGACAATTAACCAGTTATCATGAATGTATTTATGTAGATATGGACCGATTTTATACATATGCAAACACATATACTGTTTTAAATGTAAGGTACACTATGTGGATCACCACTGTAATTTAATTAAACTAAATTCAGTTTTATACATAGGTAGTACATAAGTATCAGTAAGATGCAATATGGTCCCTACTGTTTCGAAAAAAACAGTTTTGATTCTACAAGTTTAATTAACATGCAATTCACTATATGTTTTACATATACAAATAATTAACACATACTATTACAAATATTGTCCAAGCATGGTATGTTAATAGTACAATATAGATCAACATATTAATCACGTTTCAATTCATTGCTAATTTACAAACAGTTACCAAATTTACATACAATGATACGTTATATTAGTATTTGGTTTATGGTAAATAGCAAATTTACATGCAATTTGTAAGTTAATGTACAATTACAATATCTCATGATTGATTGTCATAGGTCCGTAATATGGCAGTATTGCTATCAAAACACTAGTATATCTTTACTATGTTTGACTTTCAATGTATTTCACTAAATTATACTCCAAGTTTATCTACATATTTATCAATTTAGTTATTCTGCCATGTTCTGGATTATAAGCACTACTACAGCAAGACTATCACTTTTATAAACATTCTATATTACCACTAATTATATGATATTATCTACATATACTCATACAATTTATGGGAACAATATTGTCGACATAAGCAATTTGTTTATGCTAATGATTTATTGAGAATTTAATATATGCAGTTAGCCTGCCTAACCATGAATGTACGCATACATATAGTATTAATCAGTAAGCATATTACCATGTAGTTATCTACAATATAATACGTGCGATCACATATATGGAATAAATTAAGTTTTGAATTCGGTATCTTACGCACGGTATGTTGGTGAAGGTCGATATAGCAAAATCCTAAAAAAAACCCGGATAAATCTCAAGGTTTATATATACCCAATATCCGTGCGTTTACCAAAAATCTCCAATATCCGTAAGCGTATATACTATTCTCCGCGAGCATCGTGCTGATAACGTGTTGTGTGACATATTAGCTAGATATATAGATATGGAGATACAAGTATAGAGAGATAAAAGAGTCATCTTTTATTCATCAAGAGACCTCATAACCTTCTTTATATAATAGAAGCTAGGGTTACATATGCTAGGAAAGCCCAATAGAAGCCCAATAGAATAAGGTCCAAGATGGCCAATAAAATTTCTTTAATTCTTTTTTAGATTTACATCTAGTTTTCCCAACAAAAGAGACTTCCATGCATATCCGAGAACGAGTGCAAAACGTAAATAGGTATTATAGTTTATTAATTTCGGAGTTTTTCTCCTTTTAATGAAATAGTGATTGTCAAAAAAAAAACAGTAGTTTATTAATTAAATTACCATAGTTCGTTGGTATTCTTAACGATGACCTTTTTATATCGATTTGTACCAATCGACTGCTTTTCGAACCGAACCAATCAAGTCGGTATCAAAAATTTGGTATACCGACATTACGGTACGGTACAACCGAACCGATGTTTGAAAGTCGGTTCGGTTTCGGTATTCGTTTAGTGAGTTCGGTATGGTACCGATTTAAACCGAAATATTAAAATATACTATATAGACTAATAAAATAAAAGATATATATACACTTAATTAATAATATTGTTATATTAATATATTTATATTACTTTTTCTAGTAAATACTTATAACATTTTATTTTATTTATAACATTTACTAGAAATGTCTAGTAATGTTTACTATTTTATGCAAATAAACAAGAAATGTAACAGTAATATAAATAAATATATATTTTTAATATACTACTTTTAAAACTCTATACTATGTTTTTTTTCAATACGCATCATTTTTCTATCACCACTTGTAAACTCTAAAGTTTGGTATAAAAACGAAGCCGAACCGAACTAACCGAATAGTTTGGTATACCGAATTTTTTGGTTCGGTAATGGTATAAAAATTCTCAAATCAAACTAGTTTGGTACGATATCGGTATGTAGTCAAAACGTTCGGTATCGAACCGATATCACCCCCTAAGTATTCTTGACCAATTTCCAAAGTTATATAGAGTAATGCTACGTACTCTTACACTACTTGTGAGAGCAGTGAGGACAAAAATATTATAATACAAAATTGCAAGTTTTGTCTTGAACGAGTATTCAAAATATCTTTACTCAGTTATATATGGTTAGCAACTGCTTTATTTAACCAATTAAATTCGGTGTTTTCATATTTGATGTTACTTTTTTTTGACATAAAAAATTCTTAAGTTCTATATTAAGAGGAATAACATTAATTATATTCCAATTATACATATGGCAAGTAAAAATATTGTTGAAACTCAATAATATTTGGCCTTTGGTGCACATAAATATTTAAAGATCATGTGTTCAATTAGGACAATGAGACGACCAATTAAATTTGGCAATTTGACTTTATCGAAATTCTATCTATAAGCTCCTTAAAAATATACTAACCCAGAATAAAGATCTTGTATTTATATACTATATAGTATATAGTATATATTATGTAACATACAAATATTAAATCATGATCTAATTAGGCTTACGTTCAATTAATTATTCTTGGTCAATGTGAAGCGTGCAAAACGAAACAAGCAAGTGATCTCATGGTGCATTATAAATTTGTAATTAACTTTTAAACTATTTGCAGATTCTGTAAAGAATTACTATGCATACAGTTATAATAGTACAAAATAATGTTTGATTTAGTAAGAGTCAAAAGCTGTCACAAGCTTGTCGCTAATTTAAAAAGCTGTCACAAATCTGTCGCAAATTAACTAAACCGTCACAAATCCGTCACAAAAACCGTCGCTAATAAACTCGTAACAAAAAATACTGTCACTAATCCCATTGTTATTTCGTTATTTTTTTGAGTGTAGATATACTTAGTAATTATTAGTATAATGTTGGAAAAGTCTTTATGATTATTGTTTTAGCTTATTTAGCCAATAACCCTAACAGGATACTAGCTAGAAAATTGACACATATTCATGATTAATTGTAGTTTTACCAGAATACCAGATATAGCTTGACATAAACATTGTTTCATTACTTTTACACATTTATGAATAAACCTAGACACCAACCAGCAATCGTTAGAAGAATTTTTTTATTTATTATCAGTTTACTTTTTAAAAACTGTAGCTAAACCGAATGTCGTTAAATTTTAGCAACAGAAGAATAACAACTAATCATGTTGTAAAAATTTAACGACACTCAATTTACTAACAATTTTTAAAAAGTAAACTGTTGGTAAATAAATTTTTTATTGAAGTGAATCGACTTCCTCATGATTCATTCGTAAAAGTTCGTGGTCTTAAGAAAACAAAGAAATTAAATTACATAAATATTTTTTATTAATATGATGCAAGGCCGTAAGAAAGTCGGAGATATTACAATTAAATGCCTGAAGAAAGTTTAGATCCGAATAAGTTACTTAGAAATTTCGTTCATAAATTTTTTCAAGTTTTGTTTATTTGTCTTCAATTTTCTTTTAGAAAACTTATTAATAAAATAAGAGGGTTTTACTCAATTTATTTAAAAATAATAATATGATGCAAGGCTAATTTTTAGCTTGATCTTTTACCTTGTCCTTCTGATGAGGATAAAGCATTCTTTGAGCATGAATCTAGAGTTGAGTTAACGAAGGATCGGTTTATAAAAACAAAACTATTTAATGATTGGTCAACGCTTAAACTTTATCTCTACATGATCGAAAGGGTTATAAAGTCGTTCTCATTTCCTGTTACAAGTACTTAAAGTCGTCTATACTAACAGGATAACATGGTGAAAATAAGCTAAAAGAATGGATTCATTTTATTCCATCAGTGCAAACAAGTTTAACCATGAAATAAGCCTTCATGGTAACTTTTTCCATTCAAATTCCAATAAAAGGACGTATATATACGCATGGTTTTCTCCCTATCATAAGTAAATAAGATCGGTTACATCGGTAGAAACTTTTTGACATACACTGTTTTAGAGCCTGAGCCTCACAGAACATCGTTTTGATCAAGTTATTCCGAGGTAGATCAATGAAACAGCTCATTCAATCTATACAAGAGCGTATGTTAAATAATATACGTGTAAATCATCATTTCATAAACGAAGGTAAAGCTAAAAACTACCATAAAACCCTCCCAGGCTGAGTAGTTATCTTGATAACAAGGCCAGGAAAAACATCATCAGAATCATTAATTTGAGGATTTTGCTCGATAATAAACGGATCATTGCATTTATCACTAATCGTGTGTAGGGTTTCGCCTTCTTGGACAACATATATCTCTTCACATGGTCGATTCGATATTCGGGTACCTCTTATCGAGTCGTAGGTCAGAGAGCTCTCTTGAATACACCCTAACAAAATAAAAGCCATTACAATTGTCACACAAAGCCATGAAGATACATTATTTGTAAGGGAAGCCATATATAAAAGTAGAGATATAGAAGGAAAAAAGATATTATTGAGAATGGAAATGTTAAGTTATGTGGTGGAGTTTATATATGCAATTAGAGACGACTTTTGACAATATTCGTGTCATAGTGCAAAGTTGGTAATTATGACATAATCATGACCTAGCTATCAAATTGCCTCTAATCACCTCGTTTGGTCGCGTTTTTTATGTTCAAATGTATACTTTTTGTAAATGGGTTGAAAAGTATATTTTTTCTGTTTATTTTTTAGTAAGTAAATACTGTTTGATAAACACCGTAAAAGTATACTTTTCATTAAAAATGTTGTTTGATAAAATATGTTTACTTTTACATTTTGAGTGAAAATGAATTATTTATTTCGATTAATAGAATAAAGCAAAATAATTAACTAGCAAAAAAATATTTTATTATTTAAAAATTAAAAAATACAAAATTAGGAAAATATAATGATTATACGAACTAAGTTTTGAACTGGACTTTAAAAGCACATTCAGATTAAAAACTAAATTTTGAAAAGGTTATGAAAACTTGAGTAATATAAGAGATTTTGTACATTCAGATTCAAAAGTTGGATTCAATACTGAAATAAGTTTATCATATAACATATATAAACAATAGCAGTATTTTACTTTTTTTCAAATAAGTATAGGAAATGTTATTTATGTTAAGTAAGCTTTTTTGGTGTTTACTTTTATACTTTTAAAGGCTCAACCAAACACCATTAATTACTTTTATACTTATAAGTAACAATGTAAGGGTATACCAAACAACCCCAATAAGTGGTAGTAATTTTTTTTACTTTTTACTTTTTAGACATACTAATTATTTAGACGGCTTAGAATATGCAATTCTTATAAATTCTATGACAAATTATTGTAAAGGTAACCAAATTTTTATTTTATTTTTATATATTTTAATTCTTTTTACATTATAAAAAAAAGTTACAGCAACAGTTTACTTTTTAAAAATTGTTGGCAAATTGAATGTCACTAACTTTTAGCAACAAAACATTTTTTTTTTTTTTTAGTGTTAGCTAACTATTCTGCTAACAATACCAGTTTATCATCACGGATTGTCAGATACGATGGATATTTATTCTTTGCAACTATAATTATTTTGTTGCAACTATAATTATTTTGTAGTTTTTTGTAGTTTTGTTCCAAGTGCGTAATTATCAGAAGAACTCCTTATTCTTTTGTTTATAAGCTTAAGTAATAAATTTAGCTAAGTGAAGGAATTTCTTTTTGAAACAGTTATCTTACTTGACTGTTTATGATACAGTTTAGTCACTGTTAGATTAAAAAATTATGGTTATATAATGTTTTTCTAATAGCTAAGATATTTTGTAATACATTACGCTGTTACGTATACAATTGTTATTTTTCTACCGCATGTTGAGTTGGTGTCATAATTCCCACCTAACAAGTGTTACTTCATTATCAAATTTCTATCTTGATAATTACATTAATCAAAATTAATTAGACACATTACTTAATTTCATAGTTAAATATTTACGTTTCATTCTTCTTTTGTCTCATACAGTTGCAATTTATGAAGTCAATTATACCTTGTTGTCCTATAACACCTGTATAAAAGCCAGAAAAATTAGAGGTGGGTAAAAAATCCGTAAATCTGTCCCGTAACCCAATCCGTAAGGGTTGGGGTAGGGTGGGTTGAATGTCCAAAAAAAATCAATCCGTCCCGTCCCGATCCGCTATATATTTTGCGGTTTGGATTAGGGTTGAGGTTCACAAACCGCGGGTTAATCCGTCTCAATCCGTTTCAACCCGCAATATATATATATATATATTATATATACATTGTGTGTATTTTAAGATATCAATCTTTAATTATTGTTATATTTTAGTTTTATTGTTTGTTCGTGAATGTTCTAAACGTACTTTGATTGGCTTTAATTTATATTTCTGTTTGAAATATCAATTTATTTTAAAATTTGGGTTGATTATGCAAACTATGAAAAATAAATGACCAAAATAAAAATTTAAGAATCAATCTAAACCAACCCGCCCCAACCCGCAATTTATTTTGCAGGTTGGATTGGGTTGTGTTGGAGTTTTAATTGTAACGGGTTGGATTGAGTTGTGCTGAGATTTAAATTTTATCAATCTGGCTCAATCCGTCCCGCCATATATTTTACGGATTAAGTTAGGATTGAAACAAATCTGCCCCATGCCTACTCCTAAGAAAAACTACTAAAGTAGGAGTAGCACAGGGGCCAAGCCCGGAATCATTTATGGAGATGCCAGCCAAATCATCGTTTTAACGTATTTTAGCAAAATAATATAATCACAAATTGAAAATTTCATAATTTCATATCCCGGTTTACACTTAGCTAGGCTCCCCCTGACCACATCTAACTTAGTAATTTAGACATAACCATTTTATCTACTTTCATTTTTTTGATTCTTTATTTATTCTTGAGTTGTTAAACCATTCCCTTAATTATATGTAAAACTTTCATACGCATGCTTATAAGATATATAAATATATCATCCCAACTACTTGTCTACTTTCCCTACAAAAAAATACCCAAATAAGCACGGGATTAGTGACGGTATTTTTTGTTACGAGCTTATTAACGACGGTTTTTGTGACGGTTTTGTGACAGTTTAGTCAATTTGCGACAGATTTATGACAACTTTTTACATTAACGACATGCTTGTAACAGCTTTTGACTCTCACTAAATCAAACATTATTTTGTAGCGTTCCCTACCAAATTTCTAAGAACCCAATCTTATGAAACGAAGTCTTTTAGATGACTTTGTCTAGAATTTTTTGTAAGCTTTTATGTACCTTTCTAAACAATAGCATACGACTCAAAACGGATAATTGACAGAATTTTACAGACGACTAAACCATTGCTAAAAGAGGGTTAGTTAGATCGAATAATTGATAATGACATATTGGCGAGCATATAATTTTTCTTTTAATGCAAATGACACCATAGGAATGAAATATTAAACACACTCGAAATGATCATCTTTTGCAGGATTGTCGATGATTAAGTTGCGTGCCATCAGATCCGTACGTGTGATGAAAAGTTGTCGCTTAATAATGATGGAAAGAAGCCACAACGGAAAATGGTAAATGGTCTATTATTTATTAGAAGGTTTTCTTTATGTAAAATCCGTATCTGGTTTCTCAAAATATTTTTTTTTTTTTAAATTTGATGATTATGGTATAAAAAGTGACATGCATCAGAAACCCTATAAATTTCCTAAATTTAACGAAACACAAAATTCACCTCATATATGAGTAATGCATATGATTTCCTAGATTAATACTCCATCCGTTCTTAAACAAATGTCTCATACGAAAATACGTACAATTTTGACCGATAATTTTTTTATATTTAGATTGCCGAAAAAAATTATTTCAAAATTTAATCACGTAGTTTATAGTTAGAACTGTATGATGAAATTTTCAATTTTTTTATTTCGGTAATTTTGATATGAAAATTTTGATGGTAAAAGTTGGATGTATTTTCGTAAGGGATATTTGTTTAGGGACGGAGGGAGTATAATAGTAATAAACTATCATGAGGTTCACATTTTTGTGGTTGTAATATTGTTATGATTATTAAAATATAATAAAAAAATAAAAAAAATAATGTAGGGTTATTATAAGAAAATTAATAAGTAAGTTGAAATTTTGTGTAAATGTAAATGGTTCATTAAAAGGTATAAAATGTGTTAAGGTTTGAGGAAATTGTTGGAACAGCTGGTGCGGATGCGTAAGCCAAACGAACCGTAAACTCTAAACACTTAAATTTGCTAAAAACTGAATAATGCCATCAATTGTAGCAAACTGAAAAGTATGGAGTACAATTAAAACTATCTTGAAACTTAACTATTAGGACATCCATTTCAATTACTCCACTGATAATTAACAATATATGTCATTTATAATAATACACATAAAAATAGCATAAATTTTATAAGTTTGCGTGAATCATAAATAAATAAGATTGAAAAAAATTGTACAATTGATATAAGACATGTATCAATACATTGCAATAATTTTATTTTTTTTTAAATATACACGTAATTTATTTTGGAATAAAAATATATAAATTAGTGTAAATTAAACATTAAATCTTAGAAAAATTGTGTAAAACAATATTATGTCCAAATGTTTTAAAATTTGAATACAATATAATATAAAAGTTTATAAATTTGCGGAACAAGTTGTGAAAATAAGTAAGAAGATACGGAAATACATAAAAGAATAAGGGTAGAAGATTTGTATTAACTAAAATGTTAGTATAAGATTACACAAGTGTGACAGTTAATTAAAAATATCAAATATTTTTCTGAAATTTAAAAAGTAGTAGTTACGTGAAAACAATTGAAGGAAGGAATAACAAGACTCATTCAAAGTTGCAGATTAATCTTAGTCTATGATGTATATGGTTTACCTTATTACTTTTCTAAACTCGTGATATAAGTATGGTCTATATATTTTTTATGTAATCCTAGTAGGAAAATTCAATATTTGACTTTTCTATAATTATTTTGGTCACAGATAACATCCCAAAAGTGGTCAAAACTAAGCACCAATTAGTGGAAGAAATAGGAACTAGGGAGAGCTTTAAATGATAAGCATAGATAAGAAAAAAAACTCAATTTGGTACCTAAAACTTCAATTTCAATAGAAATACTCCCAGGTTTTTTTGGAAAAAAGTTGTATCGTAATATGAGAGACTTCTCAAATGACAATCGTTATTCTTTATTAAGATTTAAAATCATCACTTTCATGATCATTTATATTTGTAATGCAGTGTTGTCGCCTTTCTTCTTTACTGCATTTGATTTCCGTTAACAAACTTTTGAGCTCAAACTCATATACCAAAAATACAGTCTATTGTTATTTCACTATTACATCCAATTTGCTACAAATATTCTGATATCTCTGGATCATAACTGAATAAAAAATATAACATTACAATATGTAAACAGGAGCAGACGATGTATACTAACGTAACTCGAAGCTGTAGCTTAACTAGAGACATGATCATATAAGCTTAGCTCTCTTATGTTCATTTCTCTTTTATGCAAGAGCAGCGATACTTACACCGGTGATTAAGAGGGTCTTTTTGCAATCTTTAAAATATATAGTACGCATTTGCGGAAATTATGAACAGGCCCCCGACGCAGAGTAAATCACCGGCCAAAGTATCATTATCATTCATGAAATCTTCTCTATAAATTCGGAGTATAAAGCTAATACTACATAATAAACGTGACCCAAAACCGGAAAAAAAATTGAGCTGTTGGGAGAAAAATTTATCAAGCTGCGACCGCTGGTTGAGCTAGCCAGTTCCATACCCTCACTAGACCGTTCCCATCTCCGGTGAAAAAGAGACCGCCTGGACCTATTTGTATAGTTCGAACCTCTTGTTTTGCGTATATCTTTCCCCTCTCAGAAAAGCTACATAAAGTCCATTATATAACAAAATCATTAAAATGATAACAATCGGCTAGTTCTGTGGATGAGTATGAAAAAGTTGAAGTAAATGATAAACTTACGAGGGTAAATCATAAGCACGGACACAGTTGTCGTTGCAGGAGCATAACAAGACAGGCTTAGCTTCGAAATCGTGCATCCCGCAAAGTTTTAGTAGGCCCTTCGAAAAAGAAAAAAGAAAAAAGAAAAACACTGTTAAAACAACTTTCATAAAATTATAAATTATACGTAAGTTAATAACACTATTGCAGAAACCTCTATAATCGGATATCAGAAAGACTACAATAACTTGTTTACCAAGTAGCGGAAAATTTAGGCACAAAACCAAATAATGTTCAGCTTCTTAGGCCAAAAGTACAAAAGCTGAGCTTCACTATGCAACCAAACAAAGCCTACGATCCGCTATTATTTTGTTATCCCAACTGTGTTTTTTTATCAATTTCAAGAAACTTATTAAGCAGATACGTTGCACATGCCAGTAAAGGTATGTGTTGTCTATTAAATGTACACCTGAGACAATTGGACGCACCACATTTCCTCAATTGATTGTAACGTTCCCAAATGGATTCAAGTTCAATGTGAAAAATCATAAAAATACTACACTGGGCCTAGATCCAACCAAGCTGAAACAGTAACATCTTAAAGTTTAGCTATAAAAAAAAAAAAAATCACAAAAGATAAAGGATACACCATTACTGTTATATATTATATCTAATACACTGACATCTCCTGTTTCGTATGGATTTTTATAAGAGTTTTTGCATACCTATCCCTATTCTAAGGCTCTAAGCTAACCGAACCATACATGCCTTGCAGAAATTGTACATCAACCATCGGTTGAAATGATTCATTGACGATGTGCTCACTTGAATTTAATATAATCGGTTCATATACACAGAAACGGAAAGAATTTTTTAGGACATACATGCTCTTCTTTGTGCGTATACGTTACTTCCAGGTTTCCACCTTCAGTAGCAACCCAGACCTTAATAGTATTGTCGAGGGAACACGATAAAAGAAACTGATCCCAGCAAAGAAGGGACATCACAACCGAGGTATGGTCTGATAGAGTCTGTATGCACTGCAATGTTTCAAGGCTCCAAACCTGAAAAAGTAATGCAAAATTATAAGTAATACGAATGTTAAAATGGTGAATATTTTTCTTCTTCAGATTTTTAGAATTAATTGCACTTTTGTGTACCAATCCATCAAATTTAAATCATTTGTACATTTTCATAGCAACAATACATATTTTAGTCACTGATCTAAACGGTTTTTCTTTTCTATTTACTCACTTATATGTAAATTGGTGACAGAAACAAGATGGAAAATACGACTCGAATAGAAATAGTCTAGAATCCTCCCACTCATTTTGTCAAAAACAAATAGGCTGGTCCTTAGAAATGAAAAGGTTAAGTCTGTTTACAAGCTGGAAAATTTAGTTCTGAAACGCAAATAACTGTCATATAACCAAACTGGCAGAAGTGTC
Organism: Primula veris; assembly: GCA_963682055.1. Lineage (NCBI taxonomy): Eukaryota > Viridiplantae > Streptophyta > Magnoliopsida > Ericales > Primulaceae > Primula > Primula veris. The sequence continues at coordinate 1,656,464 of OY821742.1, forward strand.
TCAATCAGTCAAAAAAGCACGTATCAGTGGCAATTAGGAGTAGAACAGTATACAAATTAAGAGTTGATAATTCTGTGTATAAAAGTACAATCCAACCCTGATGGACCGGTTACATACACTATTCTATCACGTTATTTCTATTCTTGCCCTCGGGTGTATGGGGTTTTTCTATGTAGTGTAGAAAAAAGCAGGAAGATATAGAGTTTGTTAACTAACTGTTTTTTTATTAATTGGGGGCAAATAATCCAAGTGAGGTGATCGGTTAGTGTACATAAGTGTATATGCCTGTAATTGACCCCCTTTTTATATATAATCAAGCAAAAGAATGAATTATTCCACTGCAATATTTACTTACCTTTATAGTTTTGTCCATTGAACCGGAATATATCCTGTTGCCTCCAACTACTAAGGTGACTACTGTGAGGGTGTGACCCTTTAGTGATGCAGCAGGTTCAAAGTTATTAGTAGTTGTGTTGAATCTCCATGCCAATATCGTTCCGTCCTGTATCAACACATACACGCGGTTGAAAATGGTTTCTATATATAATGCTCAATATGTAAAAACCTTTCCATTGTTTCCAAAAAATTATCAAAAACACACTAGATGAAGGCAGTTGCAGATTGTTTTTACGTTAATACTCAAAATGTAAAAATGAATGAACATTCTAAGCTTTCAATATATGGCTCTGCAAAGACAAAAGCACATAAAATAAAAAGTGGTTGCAATTTTTTCGAAGTACAAAGGTCATGATGTAAAATGAATGTCTCTTTGTTTTCAAAAAGGAAAATGATACAAGCACGAAACAATATGTATGGGGAAAAAAACACCGATTTGATAATCTCTCCTAACCCCTCCCTCTCTTCACCCCCTAGCTTCTGGTCATAATTACTGCAGATATTCAATGATCGCAGCAGCTTAATGATGTAGAAGCACTGAAGATCACCTTCATCTCTTCTTGCAGGTAAATCAGCGGCTTAGGGGGTACGAGAGAGATAAAAGAACTTAGATGGTTAATTTCAGATTTGGGCTGAATCTGAGCTCTTTATTTCTTTCTGTACAACTTTTGGTGCAAAGTATTTTAGTGCACATAGTACACCATTTTTTCAAAGCTAAAAATGGTCCAGAACACACTGGTGGTTGCAAAAAAAAACATTTTTCCATTGCATTCAAACAATGACTTCGTGAAGGAAAAACATCCAAGGTAACATGCGGTTGCAGAGTATTTCTATGTATAACGCTCAATATGCAGAATGTTATATAATAAAAAAAACACATTTCCATTTCCGATCGTTTTCAAAAAATGGCTTTGCAAAAAAAATGAAAAGATTTTGAATAAAATCGAAGCAAAAACATTTCCAAGGTTCTCATCGCCAAGGCCCAAGGGTATACCTGAGTTCCCGCAAAGAGCAAATCGTTACCCGCAACAAGGGCATATACTTGCCCAACAGGACCACTAAGACTCAGTTCCACACTTGTTTGGGTGTTCCACGCCTATGCGACCATAGATAAATAAACAAATAAATGGCAATAAAAACAAAAACTCTCTTCAAACTGGTGGATGACATGATATATTATTTACTTTGACAATGTTTGGTAGACCAACAAATAGCCATGGTCCTTCACTTAGCATACAACCTACTTCACCACCCAAGTTAATCACACTCGCACACTGTAGAGAAACATGGAACACCAAGTACAACTTTCATCATTGTAATGTTAACGTAAAATGAAGGATACAAAGCAAAGTAGAAATCAACATGTTCCGAAGATCATACCAACCTGCCCGGATTGACAGTCCCACACCCTCAAGGTCTCATCCTTACTGCCTGAGTACAGTTTATCTGATCCAGCTGGCATACTGATTCCTGTAACACTCTGTCACAAAAGACCAGCATTTAGCCACTATGATTAACCATACACAAAAACAATTTTGAAACAGAATTCCGTAATTTATCCAATGACTCCATAAAGGTATTATTAACAATATAGCAAACGGCTTTGAAAAATTAAGAAATAATAATTTAATTAGAAATAAATCAACAGAGGAGTTGAGAACTACATATCATAAACGAGACACCATACTGATTTCCGACTGAACGATCGGAAAAAGAGCGACCTTCATTCCTTGTCCATAAATACCCAACATTAATCCTAAATATAATGAAAATGCATACCCATTCACGAACTTACTTAAGCAATAAAATGCAGTTATCCAATGACCCGACTAACTCAAACAACTAAAAGGAGTCAAAACCTGCTTCTTAAGAAATGCTATGGCATACACTGACACAAGATTCATTCATGGACATTATCACTTATCGGTTACCTTACGGCACTTGGCTTCCCAATATACAAGTAAAAAAGCGTCTATAGATGATTTATGCCCCTTCCCCGTTTGAATCATAGTTCCGCCACTGCGGCAGTACACAAGAAGTGCATTTTTTTGAACATAAACCATGCAATCTCAAACATACTAAAACAAAATGAAAAAAAAAGCGGAAAGAAAATGTACAAGGACTCTAGACGAAGTTGCTAAATCATCAATGGAAAACAGATGAAAACAATTCTAACCTGCATTATTAACTAATGAAAAACCAAAGAAAGTAACAAAAACCAACTCCTTGCCTCTTTAATAAGAACAATAGACATGTCCCTTATTAAGATCAAAACCTTTTAATGCATCCAGAGCTCTGTCAACAACACCAAAAGAAAAGCTGCACACAAGCCAAAGTACCAAGTATCTACTTTTGTCGCCAAAATTTATTCCAAATATCCTCCAAATCCTTACTCATCAACGTGTTCGCTTAACCAATAAAAGGCTGATTTTAAAACAAATATAGATTTTTTACTATAAATTAGGATCCAGATCCCTGTTTTATAGAATAAGATGCATTGACATATGAGCATCATCTTAACATATTATTATCTGGTACCCTTTTAGCCACGTCACAGCCTAAAAAGCCGCGGGTACATCACAAGAGTAAATATCAGAATATATTCTTATAGTTTCATTTTTCCGAGAAGAAGAATCTCTACAAACTTGGTAAACCAGCATTTATTACAAAAGTATTTGTAATAAATATTTAAACATGTACTCTTAATCAATCATTTTTTAATCAACCATTTCAACATACGGTTAATTTCATTTACCTACTTGTGCAACGGCATAAAGCCCTGCCTCTCACTCCACAAGTGCAAGTACTTAAATCTATCCCCATAATTTTGAAAACGCAGAATTCAATCAAAATATTCTCCAAATGCATACTCATCTGTTCTTTTGCTTAACCAATTAAAGTTACATATTATTCTTTAATGCCATTCTAATTTAACAATACACACAGTGTTTTAAATAAAAGAACAAACCCAAAGCCCAAGCTTGTAACAAGTAAACGAATGTATATAGACATATGAACATCTTTTTAGCAAATGAGTTGAAAGATCTATATTAGTCCCCATAATTTCATTTACTGCAAGCCAATCCCAAATAACTTCAAAAAGAAGACTCGATAAATTCCAAACCAACATTAGAACACAATGTTCTAAAAGGCGCACGGCAGATACTAGGCGGAACTAAGTCACCTAGTGTTCAATCTCACCTAATTCCGGCTTAATCACCGCCTAATCGCTAAATTCCGTTTAATTTACTAGGCCCCAAGGCTCGCCTTTTAGAAAGCTGCTCAAACAAAAGCAGATGTAATAACTATAACCCAATAAGTTTGACCAACCCAATCTTCTCAACAAAAAAAACTACAAACTCATAATCATTAAACATGTAAAACTATCAATCCTACTATAGAACAAATTAATATGATCAGTCACCTTCTGGTGTCCCTCGAGCTGAGTCAGCAACGTAAAACATTCGCCCAGCAAATAATTTCAGAAAGAAGACTCTCGATGTATACGCAACACTCAAACAAAGGCAATGTAATAAGTATAAGCCAGCAAATTTTCAATTTTCTCAAAAACAATATCTACAAACCCATAATCATCAAACATGTAAAACTATCAATTCTACTAAAAAACAAATAACATGATCAGTCATCTTCCGGTGTCCCTCGAGCCGAGTCAGCAACATAAAGCATTTGCCGAACAAATAGTTTCAAAAAGAAGACTCTCGACATATAAGCAACACTCAGACAAAAGCAACGTAATAAGTACTTATAACCCAACAAATTTGACCAACCCAATCTTCTCAAAAACAATATCTACACACTCATAATCATTAAACAAGTTAAACTATCCTTTTTTTTAGTAAATAAGCATAATATATAAGTGAAAGGCTGAAGGATAAACCTTCATGATTACAATGAAATGACCAAACTGGCAAGAAGCTGCCTCCAGAAAACACTAATCTAGCATGAAGTTCCAATTTCAAATTCTGCTATAAGTTCTGATAAGGACTCAGAAAGTATAGGGTAACAAAAACACTACTAGCACCACAATCAAGACTGTTATAACATGTTAAACTATCAATCCTGCTAAAAATAATAATATCATGATCATTCACCTTCTGGTGCCCCTCGAGCTAGTCAGCAACGTAAAGCATTTTCCCAACAAATAATTTCAAAAAGAAGACTCTCGACATACGCAACACTCAAACAAAAGCAATGTAATAAGTACGTATAACCCAACAAATTTTCACCAACATCTACAAACTCATAACCATCAAACATGTTAAACTATCATTTCTACTAGAAAATAAATCAATATGATCAGTTATTCATTCACCATCTGGTGACCCTCAAGCTGAGTCAGCAACGCGAAGCACTCGCCCGAACACAATGAGTGCAGATTTTTACCTGTCCCCATAACTACAACTCCCTTGCACCCGAAAGTTACACAACTTATCCATCTTCGCCACGACCCTCCCTCTTCTCCCGTCTCCCCAAAAGTTACACAATTTCAAAAAGAAGACTCTCGACAAATACGCTAAACCAACACTCAAAACGAAAGCAATGTAACAAGTATAACCCAAAAAATTTGACCAACCCAATCATCTCAAAAACAATATCAGTCTCCATAATTTCATATACTGCAAGTCAATCCCAAACAATTTCAAAAAGAAGACTCTCGACAAATACTCTAAACAAACACTCAAACAAAAGCAATATAGTAAGTACTTAGAACTCAACAAAACGTACCCACCCCCCCGCCCCTCCCTCCCTCCTCCTCCTCCTCCTCCTCTCCTCCTCTCCTCCTCTCCTCCTCTAAGCTTCTCAAGAAAAATTCTACAAACCCAGAATCATTAAACAGGTAAAACTACCGATCCTACTAATTTTTCTTTTAATATGATCAGTTACCTTCTGATGTCCCTCAAGCTGAGTCAGCAACGTGAAGCACTCCCCCGAACACCACGAGTGCAGATACTTACACCTGTCCCCATAACTACAATTCCCTTGCACAAAAAAGTTACACAACTTGTTCACCTTCGGCACGACCCCCCCTCTCCCTCCTCTCCCTCCTCTACCACCACCACCTCGTCCCCAGCTCGACGCACCACCATAACTACTATTATTCCCTAAATTGCTATTATTATTATTATTCCCTGAAAACCCGTGAGCCCTTTTCGACCCATTATTCGAAAAGGGTACGGGCAGCTCTCGATGAAGGAACGGGCAGGGGAAACGGTTACAATTACCTTCCCGCCAATGGAAACACACTTTCTGGTTTTTTTGATCGGTCGAAGAAGGTCCTAATCGGTTAAACACACGTTTGTTCCCTTCAAGATCCATTCTTTTTCAATACCCAGTTTGTGAAAATGTGTGTTTTTGTTGGATGGTGGTAGAAAGATGGAAAATTTTGGGTTTTTGGGGGGTGAAAAAGTGGAAAATAGAGTTTTTTGAGTTTTTTTTCTCAATACCCAACTTATTAAATAAGTTTGTAACAAATAATTAAAAAGAACAACTTTTGAATAATCACTAGAGGGAAATTGGGTAAAAATATCAAGTTTTTAATTTATGGGTCTTGATGTGGATGGAAAAAAATTAAATGGGTTTTTTTTAATTTTAGTAACTATGTGTATATATTGGGTTGGGATCTGAAAATGGTAACAATTAAACCCCTTTTTTTGGGTAAATTTGTATCTATTGAATAGAACCCTAAGTTTTGTAGTTGCAGGTAATAAAGGTGAGAGGAGTAAAGAAGATAAATATTTTTTTTTGTTTTGAATAATATTTTCTTGCTATAATTAATTAAAGTATGAATTTGTGATGTCATGTGTTATGAATTTCCACAATTTTGCTGGGGAAAAAGATGGATTTTAATTTTCTAAACAATGTTTTAAAAAACACGCTTCGTACTAAAAGAAGATCGATTCAAAGTTTTTAAAATCTCGTTTTTTCGCTTTTTAGTCTGTTAAAGTTTATGGATTTTACGTTTTTAGTGTAGTTTATGCAAAAAAACATTAGTTAAGATTTTGCTTTTTTAAAACACTGATTTCAAATGTTATAATTTGTTATTTAAATAGTGTGTTCACTATAAATAAATGCTCTAAAAGGCGTAAGACAGGTTTTGAAGGTAAATTGGTCGCCTAGCATCTAATTTCTAGGGGTGGCTTCGGTACGGTACCGACTTTTTTGACCATATACCAATACCGAACCGAACTTGTTTGGTTTGAAAAAAATTATACCATAACCGAACCGAAAAAGTCGGTTACCGAAAGTTCGGTAACCGACTTTTTCGGTTCGGTACGGTTCGGTTTTCCGTTTTATACCGAAACATTATTATTATTAAAAAATAATTCTTGATAACAATAAAATAGCAAAAAAGTTTGTAAAAATTAAAATGTGTACAACTATTCTTATATTTGCTACTTTAACGATTGTATTTGGTTTCGTAAATAGGAAAGTAAGTCGTGAGAAAAATTAAAATAAACTATAATACAATTTATTTGTAAGTTATAACTATGCGTAAATTTATATATATTTTATAATTTTAATGTTTGGTCCGGTTCGGTATTGTACCAAACATACGAAATGAATACCGAAACCGAACCGACTTTTAAAGTTTGGTTCGGTTGTACCGTACCGAAAAGTCGGTATACCGAACTTTCGGTACCAACTTGTTTGGTTCGGTTCGAAAATCGGTCGGTTGGTACAAATCGGTACAAAAAGTCCAGCCCTACTAATTCGCTTCATTGCCGCTTAATGTGCTTGAACCAGTCTTATCTTCTGTATTTCTAGGCTCCGTTGACCTCCTGAGCTCGCGTTTTAGAGAATGTTTACTATAAAGCTGTATTCGGATATAAAAGTGACATCAATGATACACTGATATGCAAATATTACTAATATCTGGTTTCGGCCATATAGTGGATGAACTAATGCAGTTTCCAGTGAGTATGCCCTTTTCCGTATAACAAAGTTAGAACATGTCGCACGAGCTCTCTCATGCCATCGATTTTTCATCCGGAGACAAAATTAAGGAAACTACCCTGTTCAACGTTTTAAAATCGGAACTTTTTTTTTTTGAAGATAAGATCGGAACTTTTAGTTATGAAAAGATGGTCAAGCTACTAGCGTTTTTTTTAGTTTGTTTAAATTGAAAGCCTGAAGGTTCGTCTTTTGTGAAATCTAAAATGGGGGTCTTCAAGAAGCTATGACTTATGACTTGAGTCACTAGCACTGCAGCTTATAAGCCAAAAGACGATAAGTTGCAGTTAGAGCAATAAAGCCAGCTCACAACTGAGTAATTCGACAAATATACTTTTAAAAGCCCTTCAATGCATACAGTTTGTTCAAGCATAGTCTAGATCGAGTTCAATCCTCGTCCCAGTTGTCCGATTGAACAAAAAAAACGTTTGAACCCAAGTTTTGGCCTACCACAACAGACAATCAATAGATGTTTAGCACTAAGAAAAAAAATCAATAAACAAGGGAGTATAAGAAGGGTAGCAAAGAAAACAAATATCTTGCAAAATATAGGCATACACCTTTCTTTCAATTGGACAAATAATTCAACTGGCGAGTTTGAAAGCATCAATGAAGAGACCATATGTAAACCCCATCTTAAAATTATTCAAAAGGGCAATAGGAAAAGTAACTTTTGGCCTAGTATAATAAAACTTTGTTGCATATTCCGTGAACAAAACACAAACCACTGCAGCAATTACATCGTTAACACCCAATGCCCCGAACGATAGAGATATTGTTTGTGCCACGTAAAAGCCACCCAATAAGGAGATTCCACCAAAAAGTGCTCTTCTAGAAGGGGTTTTGAAGTAGTTTTTTGATAATTCAGGGACTATTCTGATAATGTCGACCAGTCTTCGAGGCCCTTCGTTTTCTTGCACAGCTCGGATTTTAACTAGCCTCGTTTTAGGTCTTGAAATAAGAGATCCATACTTTTTTGGTGCAATCAAGCTTTTATGACTTACGATCATGTCAAAAGTGAGGAGCCCTCTAGAAGTCGCCATCGATAACTGTAGTTTTTTTTTGGCGATGAGAGTAAATCAACAATTTAAAGATTAAAACCCTTTATTTTCGGAAACAAGAAAGATAGATAAGCTTTTTGTAATGCAACCAAATAAACTTGTAGAACATGAAAAGTAGAACCAGTGTTGCTTAATTCTATAATCACTTATGTACCATATTTTCGTTCTCAGGTACTAAAACATGGTACACTCGTGTCAACAAATAGCATTTCTGGCGAGACTCGAAGACGTTGCTAGGGTTTTTTAAGACAATAAGATTTCAAAAGAAAAGATAACATGCTAACGTAAATCATAATGGGAAAACGAGCTATATACTTTAAAATGACCAAGCTAGACTACACTTCTGTCTATCACTTTCGAACATACTCCAACACCAACCAGGAAATTAGGCTCTTATTTCATTTGATGACAATCCAATATTACGCCAACGAAAAGGTGGAAGGGTAAAACAAGCATAAAAGCAGGTCAAAGTTCACAAAGAATAAACAACAAATTTTGCATAACTAAATTTTTCCTTTTGTGAAATTCAGAAGCTATAAAACGGAGATAAGCACACTCTTGACTATTATTAAGTTAAACTAACAGGACAAGATGTAGGTTTTATACATTGCAGCTATTAATCCCGTGTTTGTTGCAATTTGGGACTATAAAATCATAATATAATTGGTTGGTCATATTACACAAATGAGTTGACACAAGAAAAATATGATCTTTAAGCTAAAAAAAACCTCACATGTCAGTTTATTTGCTTAAAAGAGTTACAAATTTGGATTAATATAATTTGGTTGGCCAATATTAGAAATGACCTTTTTCTGTTTTCTGTTTTTTCCATTTCTGACATAACAAAGATAGAATCTTTTATTTAGGTACCAAATTTTGCTTGAAAGTTACAGTGACAAAAATAAGCGGTTAATTTGTCAGCTTACATTTAATTTTCGTCTTTAGTTCATTTCGGAATAAGAACTTTTTCATTTTTGTCAGCTTAATTGCTTAGAATTGCACCCAAACAAGCCTATATAACTATATAAGCATATTGCTCAACATAAAACTAAATAAACACAAAAATACCCAAAAGGGTAAATCTTTAAAAGACCCACAAGAAACCATTTTTCACATGAAAAAAGCCTAATCTAAAAATGAAATAATAAGTTGGTTTCACTAAAGAAGCACAAAGAATAAATAAATAAATGGTAGTTAGGTACCTCATTTTGCTTAAAAGCAGTTAAGCTGACAAAAATAAGCTGTTAATTTGTCAGCTTAATTTTCATATTTGTCCTAACTTCTTTTCAGAATAATAAATTTTTTTCCTTTTTGCCAGCTTAATTTGCTTAGCATTTTTTCTCAACATAAAACTAAATATACACAAAAATACCAAAAAGAGTAAAATCATAAAAGACCCACAAGAAACCATTTTTTTCACATGACAGAAGCCTAATCTAAAACTGAAATAATAAGAACTTTTTTTCATTTTTGTCAGCTTATTAGCTTAGAATTTCACCCAACATATTTCTCAACATAAAACTAAATATACACAAAAATACCCAAAAAGGGTAATCTTAAAAGACCCAAAAGAAACCATTTTTTTCACATGACAGAAGCTTAATCTAAAACTGAAACAATAAGAACTTTTTTCATTTTCGACAGCTTATTTGTTTAGAATTGCACCCAAACAAGCCATGTATACACATATTTCTCAACATAAAACTAAATATACACAAAAATTACCAAAAGGGTCAAATCTTAAAAGACCCAAAAAAAATAACATTTTCCAGATGACAGAAGCCTAATCTAAAATACTAAAACTGAAATAATAAGAACCTTTTTGCATTTTTGTCAGCTTATTTACTTGGAATTGCACCCAAACAAGCAATGTATACACATATTTCTCAACATAAAACTAAATATACACAAAAATTACCAAAAGGGTAAAATCTTAAAAGACCCACAAGAAACCATTTTTTCATGACAGAAGCTGAAATAATAAGTTGGGTACACAAAATAAGCTCAAAGAATAAAGAAATAAATAGTAAAAAGGATAAAATCTCACCTATATATAAGATGGAACCCTTTGATTTCATATGCTTTACTATTACATTATTAAAATAATTGAGTGGAAAAGAGAGAGAGAGATTTATTTCTGATGAGAGAGCAACAGTGTGTGTTACACTGAATTTATTAAATTTTCACACCTATAAGTTTAGTAAAATCACATTCTAACCCATATGAATAGTAAATATTTTTAGGGAGACCCAAATCTCTCTTGCTAGTCTTTCTGACGTATTATCGACTACGACCGAATCCCATTCGTCAACGAAGAATGCTGATTCGATGAGAAATGAAGTTTACGGGTCCATCTTGTCGAGATACTTTACCATTTTAAGAATAAAGTTTTCCAACCCCGTGCCTTGCAATCCACACTAGTACTAGTAAAGAAGGTTTTTAGGATTTCGGCAAGGTTTTTTGGTTGCTAGTTCGAGGCGTAAAATAAGTACTAAAAGAAGGAATAATCAGCATTTACAAATTTTATAAGTTTAATTATGAAGTTATCGAGTTTGCCACTTGCGCTCTGAATTCGTATCGGCATCTTCAATGGAATGTCTTTGAAGACTTCTAGTAATGGAGTGAAACTAGGAATGTAACTAAATCCATTAGGGTTCCAGTATTTTTCAAGAGTGGTTCTTGTATTCACATATTGCTTTTGATCGTAGTTGTAATACCACAAAACAGCTCGGGAACCTAGAAAGAGACTTTCTTTATCGTCCCGTAAAATTAATGGTGCAGGACTAGTAATGTAAGATGCACCGAACTGACTATGACACACCAGCTTAATCCAAGATTCTGCAACTCCGTAATCTTCCATTGTCCATAGAACAATCTCATCAATGAAGTAATGAATGAGACACAACCGATTTCTTAACACGACCAATTTCACGAATTGAGAGCGATGAATACGTGAACAGTCACGAGGCGGCCGGAGAACTAACGGTTGCTCTGTCTCGCAATCAAGACCAAGTATCCAATCCGAGTTGATTTCATCACAACATTTGCATATCCAATGAATAACACCATTGAGATAATGATAATCGTGCCGCTGTAAAGCCTTGCAGCATGGCTTCCACAAACTTCTCCAACTTGTAGAATTAGGGGCAATAGTAATGACTTCGAGATCACTAATCGCCGCTATATAACGCATTAACACGGAAATTAACGCATTAATCACTAATCGCCGCTATATAACACATTATTATTAGAAAAACAAAAACACGGAAATTTAGAAAATTGAGAAAAAACTTTTTCATACTGAAAACAGTGTTCTTAAGAATAAAAAAAAGGGCAACATAAATTGAAAAGGTTAATATAAAAGTACTCCTACAGAACAGTAAATAAAGTACATTGTATAATATGAGTCGCTACAAAAAAAAAAAATATCCAATAGCGATGGATTAACAGCGGTATTTTTTGTTACGAGCTTATTAGCGATGGTTTTTGTGATGGTTTTGTGACAGTTTAGTCAATTTGCGACAGATTTGTGACAGTTTTTAAATTAGCGACAAGCTTGTGACAGTTTTTGACTCTCACTAAATCAAACATTATTTTATAATGAATTACACATAAATAGAACTGTTCAACATCACTAACCGCCGCTATATAACGCATTAACGTCCTAACTAATATCATTACTGGATGGTGGGTTATATATAGTTTAAAGTTTAAACTATGATGTTCGAAATAATATTTATGTGTCTATCACTATTAGGAAACTATAAACTCATGACTATCAAATTCAAAAGCTACTACAAGCAAAAGGCAAATTTGGTAAAAAAAAATGTACATTATAATTTATAAGTATCTTTCTAAAATTTTATTGAGACGATCTATACAAATTTAATTTTAACTTCTACCAATAATTTTAAAGTAAATGTTCAAACTATGAAAATAAATTCTTAGGAAACCTGACAGAAATATGAAAGTGACAACTTGGGATTTTTTTTATTACTGTAACCTCTTTATTTAATTATAGGATCGGGTATCTAAGATTATTTATGATATTTGTGTTAATTTTAATAACATTAAATTTGATATATTATCATTTAATTGCATGTTAAATAACATGTGTAACTTAAATTTAACATTCACATTAGTGTATTAACTTAACAAAATTATCTAATTTTAATTAAAATTAATTATTAATTAAAATCTCATTAATTAATCATTTTTGTAAAACCCCATTAAAATAGAAGTAGTTGGAATAGAATTCACGTTGGAATTAATGTTATGCTGCTACATCATCAATTAATAACATTAAAAACATTGTTATTTTAACAATTTTTTGAACATCTAGAAATATAACACATTATTTAACATAACTAATGAAAACAAAAAAATACATTGTTAGCTAATTATTTTATTTAGCAATAGATAACAATATTATTGTAGATGCTCTTAAATGTTAAATAATTTTTTTATGCAACATGTGAGATAACTATACTATTGTGGATACTCGACATGACATTTTAATTGACCAACTTATATATCAAAACCTAAATTAAATCAAAAACAACACATTCTCTCTTGCTTTTTTATTTACAATAATATTATTTTTTATCCAAAATTAATTATTTATTACAAATTAATAGATAACGTTGTTAATAAAAATGTACTAATGTAATACTTATATGATTGTTATAATTAATATATATATATATATACGTGTCATTTAATATACACAAATGTTACTATTTAAAAAAAAAAAATTAAAACAACTATCAGGAATGCTCTAATTACGTTAACTCTCTGAGTGCTATATATAAAATCATGGGAACCAAATAAACATTAAATTTAAATTTGCATTTACCTCGTTATCTTGTAGTAGTAGTAAAACAATATAGGTCTCACACAACCACTTAGCTCAACTATATACCTCTTTCAAGTTCTTATCCATGAAACCAATCTCTTTTCCATCCTCTATTCCTCTTAAACTAACGAATCCTCGTTCGAACCATAAACCCGTCAAGGTATCCATCAACACACCGCCTTCCGACTTCGACTACAGAACCGTAGTTTTACCTGAATCAAGAGCCATGATCGCGCTTGCTCACCCTGACCTTCTTGACCTTGCGGATGATGGAGTCTTGGTCTTGGTTGATAAGGGAAGGTTCGGTCCTGTGCCACCTTGGCGGACCGAGTTTGTGGAGCCGGAGACTGTGTGGCTTGTCGGGACTAGCCATGTGGCGAGCCGGTCATCTGATGACGTAGCGAGGGTGGTAAGGGCGGTCAGGCCGGATAGTGTTGTGGTTGAGCTCTGTAGAAGCAGGCAAGTTTGTAAATGTAATTGTTTGTTAAAATTCATGGTAAAATTAAATCGTTATTTCTTAACAGGGGGATGTTGCGGTACATTGTACTTCCACTACAAAATAATGTTTGATTTAATGAGAGTCAAAAGCTGTCATAAGCGTTTCGCTAATTTAAAATGCTGTCACAAATCTGTCACAAATTGACTAAACTGTCACAAAGCCGTCACAAAAACCGTCACTAATAAGCTCGTAAAAAAAAATACCGTCACTAATTCCGTCGCCATTTAAGTATTTTTTTTTCTACTTCCTTGCCGAATATATATAGCCATACGAAATGAGTTATAAGTTCATATGTGCTTTAAAGGGACTTTAATACAGGCAAGTTTTTTTTCGTTTTAAAAAAAAAAAACTCTGTGAACGGTTAAAAAAGACATGAATTTTATTTTCTATTATACTGGTTAAGTTGCTCGAAGGATAAAATATGTACAGTAGTTTTTTAAAATATGAAATAATCTTGTCTCTTTCATTTTCATTTAAAAACTGATCAATTATTAAATTGTCCTATTATTTCATTATTCATTAACGTTTTTTGGCATAAACAGAAATTCTTATTAAGATCTTTAGCATATTTTTATTTTGGTTTCTTCAAATCTTCAATGGCATTTTTAGAGAAAAAAGAATCTCAAAAGGATTAATTTATTGCTTATGTTACAAAAATGTACGAAAGTATAAAGCTTATTTTCTTGAAAGTTGAATCGTTACACTCGTTTCAAGCTATCGAAATTATGGTTGACTTGTGTCTTAATTGTGCCCCCGCTGGACATTGTTCTTGGATCCGCCCGTCCATGTCTATGTCTGTGCAATTGTCATAGTTCTCAATGCTTCTTGAAATCGTCTCAATTCTAACCCAAGAGTTCAACAAAAGATCTTGTGAAGTTCTTTAAATTCATGTTTTTTCAGAATATATTCTGATTGGACCAGTACAGTTAACTGGTTTCCATCGGTCTTTGCTACTTTTCAACAGAAATTAGGTTTTAGAAGTTGAACCAAAATTGTAACTGGAATCCAGGATAGTTCTCTAAAAATGTTTTAGCCTTTCAAGAGCTATCTTGTAATTCTTTAGCAGTATAACTTTATATCCAAATTGGAGAAGAATCTAAAAACATATCTAAAGGAGTACATGAATTTTGTTGTACAAACTACTATTGTTCTAAATTTACAAGGATCATTTGAAAGAAAGTCACTTACCCAAAAATCAAAAAGTGTCATTAATTTAATTGTTGCAGATTTTATCAACAGAGCAGGGATTATGTATGCGCATGTTGATGGTGATCAAGATAAGCCCTTGAAGTCGAATGCATTTTCTCTGAGTGGGGACGGATTTCTTGGAGCTGTTGGCCGTAGCTTGAACTTGGGTAAACTAAAATTGTTTGAGCATGTTAAAGCATGATAGTCTAAGAGAAAAAGTAACGTTTAAATTATCATTTTGGCAGGAGGGCAAACGGCTTTAGCCTTACGTCTGCTATTGGCAGCGTTCTCTTCAAAAGTCTCTTCAGATGTCAACCGACCTTTTGGCGACGAGGTAGTTATTTATACTCTTATAATACAATTTCATAGTTATAGAAATTAGGAAATGTGTTAAGTGACTACTATTTGATGCAGTATCGTGCAGCTCGAAAAGCAGCCGAGGAAGTTGGTGCTCAGGTGGTTTTGGGGGATCGGCCTATTGAAATAACAGTATGTAATTCGTTTCCCCGACAAAGAATAAATTTTTAAAAATAACTCACACTGATATCTTATCGAGGCATAAACTCTTGCTGTTATAGTATTCAACTCAACTTTAGGCTTAAACGTTAGTATGCTTGCGGCAACTTCTAAGGAAACAAGCTGTTCTATTTGAGTATGAGATTTGAATGGCTTCATTCAGCTTTTACTTTCACTGAATTTGGTTAAAGATCATACAAACTTAGCTTTCAAGCTACTCAACTAATTATTGGATATCTTTAAGCTCAAATGCAGAAGCTTAAACATTCCTATACTTAAGGTTTAATACTTTAAGCTTCGTTAATTTTAATGATCATTTATAACCATTTAAAAGTATACTTGCAGCTTGAAAGGGCATGGAATTCTTTGAAACTGAAAGAGAAACTAAGCATAGTGTCTGCTATTATTGGCGGAATAACTTCGAAGGCTGACATTTCAGAAAGCACTTTGAAGGTTTCTATTTTAAACACTGATATCATCTGGACTATCTCCGATTTTCTGTGTTATAAGTAAATTTCTCTATAGTTGACAAACGAAACACATAATCTTCTAATCGTAATTTTTATCTCAGGAATCAAGCACAGAGGGTAGCGCCTTTCAACTTTATGAGCAACTCAGCTTTTCGTATCCATCACTCGTGATGGCCCTCATCCATGAGCGTGATACAGTAATGTTTCTCACATTCTAAAACGGTCTTAATTACACAAAACATGTATAATCAAAGGTTTCTTACATTAAAAACTAAAAATAGTTGCAAGAAGCCATAATGAATTAAACTTAATCTTCTTGTGATTGTTCTTTGTAAGTATCTAGCATGGTCTTTGAAAAGGAGCAAAGCAGTGAATAATGGTAAGAGAGTTGTCGGAGTGATAGGAAAAGGCCATCTCAATGGGGTGATATACGCATTGATATCGGATAGTGGAGAACTCAGATTCCGGGATCTTGCAGGTTACAAGTCATCTAATAACGAGTCTAATTCTTGGATCAATGTACTTTTGAAGAATTTGGCGAGAGACACGGTTATCGGGATTATTTTATGGGCATTATTCGAACAATTTAAGCCAAATGTTTAGAGCATTTGAATATTTCGTTTTCCGTTATACAATCATTACTCATGCTTCTTATTCATATGTATATGTCGATATGATTATTTATTTATCGACGATACGATTATTTATTTATAGACGATACGACTTTACTGCCAATGGACAATGTAAAAAGAATTAATTTCCAAACAACAACCGATGAACAATGTGAGTTGTATATATGAAAGTTTTTTATTAAATATGATAGCGTGATTAGTAATATTGGTTATCATAACGGTGAATTGTATTAATATTTTATTGACAAAACGTACATGCAAAAGTAATAATCTCATAATATAAAATTGACTATTTTCACAAGAAACGAGAGTAGTTATATAAATAACAAACGCCTTATTTTGTTCTTTTCTTATGTAAAAAATATACCGTATGTCCATAGTAACCATACTATGGTTCTAGTAAAAAAAATGGTTTTTGTTTAACGATTTACCCGATCGAGCCCCCCTTACTCAAAAATATATCGTTGTCTCATCCGTATTTATATATGTCAAAAGAGTGGCGATACAAGAAAATGTTTGTTGACAGAGACTCTCGCAGAGATTAACTGTGGATCATTGATATACCTCATATACATTGATATAACGGTATTAGTCTCTGCGATAGTTTATGTCAGATAAGTTGTTCTTATATCGTCACTCGTCTCAAAATTACAAAGCAGTGTTACTAGTGGATTTAACATTTTCAAATGATATACCAATCAAAATATGGAAATGACACACAAATCACAATTAACATGTGAAAAATAACACAAAAGTGCTATTGCATAGAATGTAGTTAAAATGTGGAAAAACTAAGATGAAACGAAGCAGCATAAACCACTTTTAAAAAAATCAATTGGTCTAGAAATTAGTAAATTTTGGTTGGAATTTGTTCTCTCATTACAATGAAAGAAAATAATCTTGTTACGGTCACCCAAATATATTACGCTATGATTTGACTGATTATGTGTATCGATAATTTATTATATAAAAAATAATATTTATCACAAATAGATAATTCGCCATATCATCGGATAAATTTTTTGAGTTTAGATAGTTTAATGAGAAAAATCATTTTTCAAAATAAAATGTCAAAAAGAAAACAAAGGATTTATCGAGACTTGCACTATATATAATATTATGACTGTAAATTAAACGAAACGAACCGAATAATACCATGTTCAGTTCATGAACTAAAACACTTGTTTTTCTTTAAATACGAACGAACATTTGACGAGTATGAACCGAACATTTGACGTGTCGAACACGCATTGTTCGCGAACATCTAATTTATTTTAAAACATTCAATAATTTAAAAAAAATATTTTAATTTTATCATATATTACTATATTGTTAACTAAGATAAACTAGTTCGCATATAATTTTAAGTTTATATATTGTATAAATTCTTGTTTTACATATGTATGATTATTTTAACGAGTTGAACACTTAACGATATAAACTACTATAATAAGTTCAAAATAATACAAACATATCAATTATATTATTATAACATAAATACATTTATTAATTATGTAGTGATATTAGTATTTGTTACATCATTAATAGATTTAGTTTTTTATTTTATCAAACTTTATATATAGTTACACGAACACGATTTTAGACCAACCGAACAGATAAATGTTCATATTCAGTTTAATTTTATTCATTATCATGTTTATTTATAAATGAATCAAGATGATACCCAACCTTATAAATGAATCAAGATGATACCCAACCTTAGCCGAGCCGAAAACGAAATGAAAAAACATTTTATTTTGTAACAATTATCCAAAAATACAAATATATATTTATAGCTTTTTATTTCAGTTGACATCATTATCTCTCTCTCTCTCTAGGGTTTCGCCAAGGTTAGCCGACTCTCTCTCTCTCTCTATATATATGTATACGTATATATAACTCCTATTATCTCATTTTCCTTTTTTTTTTTAATATTTTTTCTTCAGAAAATTGATAAAAAGAAGGTAACTATTAATGGGTTTCGATCTGATTCAATTAGATCAAACATATATATATATATATATACATATAGATCTCTTGCCACGTGTATTTAAAAATTTATTTAATTGTGTGTTACTCCCATCCGTTCCCAATTAATTGTCCGTTACGAAACTATGTGCAATTTTAACCGGCAACTTGTATCAAAATTGTCGGAATGAAAATTTTCAAAAGTTGATTGTATAGTTCAAACATTAAATTATATGATTTAGTTTTGAAATTTATCATTTCGACAATTTTGATACATGTTATAAGCCGGTCAAAAATTGCACGTAGTTTCGTAGCGGACAATTAATTGGGAACGGAGGGAGTATTTCGTAATTATTGTATTGGGTTTTGTTTTGAATTATGTTTTAGAAGTTACAGATCATAATAATCATGATAATTACTTAATTAGTGGATATTGAGACCCATTATGCAGTTGTTTATTTATATTTATGTTTTTTATGAGCTATTTAAAATATATTTAGAATCAAAAAGAATGAATTGGACTAGTGAAAATCGAGACTTAAATGAGCATTTTAGTTAGATCAATAAACTTTTGAAAATTGACCTTTTTGTTGTTTTTTTTGTAAGTTAGAGAATAGTATAAAAAATGAAGGAAAATATTGGGAACCGAGTCTCGATGAGCTATCACTTTGGTAATTTCGTTTTTTTAATCGAAAGAAATAATTGAAGATGGGTTTGTAAAATTGTTGACTACTAAAAAACATAGCAAGAATGAATTGAGTGTTTGGTAAACACTGAATCACCTCTTTATGAAGTTAGTGGAAAATAGAAAATAGTAACGAATGGTAATTATTTAGATGTTGTGTGAAATATGAGTTTAACTAAGTTTAAGAAATTGTATGTTGCTGTTTTCGTATGAATATCTAATACTTTTGTTTCTGGATTCGAAAAGTCACATATGTACTTAAAGTGAAAGTGCTAAGAAGTGTGTCGTTATGTGTTTGCCAAACATGTCCGATGTGTTTTTATAGCTGATTTGTTTTTAATCAAAATCAATAATTAACATGGGGCAGTAAAATTGTTGACTACTAAAAAAGCGTAATAATGAAAGAGTGTTTGATAGAGACCAAAGAAGACGTTTTTTCACCTCTTTACGAAGTTAGTGGAAATTAGTTGATAGTAAAGCAGGTGATATTCATATGGTTTGTGAAAAGCATGAGTTTAACTATGTTATATTGCTGAATTCATATGAATATCTGGATACTTTTGTCTCGGGATTCGAAAAATAGCGTATGTAAAGTCAAAGTGCTAAGAAGTATGTCTTATGTTTGCCAAAGATGTCCATTGTGTACTTGATACATCTTTTAACTCTGTATCCAATGTGTTTTTATAGCTAAAATGAGTAAGCCGAGTTGTTTTTTATCGAAATCAATAATTGAATATGGGCTATAAGATCGTTGACTACTAAAAAAACGTAAGAATGAAAGAGTATTTGGTAAACACTGAAGAAGTAGTATTTCCAGCTTTTATGAAGTTACTGTAAATTAATTGATAGTAAAGCAGGTTATATTTATATGTTCTGTGAAAAGTATGAGTTTAACTGAGTATAGGAAATTGTATACTTCTGTCTTCGTATGAAAACCTAATACTTTTGTCTCAGGATTCGAAAAGTAACATATGTACTTTAAGTGAAAGTGCTTAGAAGTGTCTTGATGTGTTTGCCGAGCATGTCCATTGTGTATGTAGTACATCTTTTAACTTTGCATCCCATGTGTTTAATAGCTAAAATGAGTAGACCAATTTTCTGCGGAAATCTGGATTTCGATGCAAGAGAATCCGATCTGGAGCGTCTTTTCAGAAAGTATGGGAAGGTTGATCGAGTGGATTTGAAAACTGGTAATCCTCACACATTTAATTTTGCTTAATTGCTTGTGCAGTTTTTTAACATGGCCGTGCATTAGTTTTTTGGTTATAGAACTAACAATCCACAATTCTGTTAAAGTTTCATTTTTATCTCATTTATTGGATAGACATTCATCTTTAGTATAGAAGTTCTAAGTGAAAATTATAACCTTCTGATTTTTTAGCATGGCCGTGTATTAGTTTTTGGACTAGTAAAATGAAACCATTTTACTTCTGCTTTTTGGTTATAGAGCTAACAATCCACAATTCTGTTAAAGTTTCATTTTTATCTCATTTATTGGATAGACATTCATCTTTAGTATAGAAGTTCTAAGTGAAAATTATAACCTTCTGATTTGAATAATGTTTGGAAGAAAGCGGGTTGTAACCAAAAAGATGAAGACCAAAATTTTTATTGAACAAGAAAAAAACAGAACCAGTTGATAATGGTCTTGTTAAGTACTAAGTAGAACTGTAGAAGTAAAAATTTGTTATCAAAAGAAGTTGTTAGTTTTTTATACGTCAAATTAATATAACATCGTCTAGTGCAATTGTCCGTGACACCCTTCCGAGCATCTAAGTCAAGGCCGTGGATTCTACTGTATATATCTTCTGGTGGGGATACTTTTCTCATTGATGGCTCATCCAATCGCCTCTTCAAAAGTTATACTGGGCACACATGCAGACAAGTTTTGCGGATTTGAAGAACAGTTTATTTTATAGTGTAAAAACCCCTTTCTCAACTTGTATTTTGACGCAGGATCCCTTTCATGCCATGTCTCTGCTGATTGATGGGCACTTACCTCCTCTTCCATTCATGTCATGTCACCATTTCCTCTGAATCCATTGCATTTCATTCGAATATTGCTCTGTCCCTCATTTTCAGGCCAAGCAAGAAAAAATTGGAGAAAAGGCACTATTTCATTATTCCATCAACATCATGAAACATCAATTTTACCTCTGTCCTTGTTCATTCACACGAATTAGTCCAATCATATAAGGTCTGTTACTAATTTTAACTGGTCCAATACTTCCTAGATTCACCTGGGATCCAGTTATTTTAGAAAAAAAAAGCTGTAGGCTGAGACTCTTTCAATCCGGAACAATGTCTATCATTTTATGACCTGAATCCTTGGAAGGGAGAACTCATTTTGTTACCTTGCTCAAGTTGAATTAGAGTTTCAGTTAACGGGTAAATTGACTTATACAGGTTTTGCTTTTATTTACATGGATGATGAGAGAGATGCGAAAGATGCAATTCGTGGTCTTGACCGTATTGACTTTGGCAGGAAGCGCCGCCGCCTTCGGGTTGAGTGGACGAAGGTACGGAAACATGAGTCTTGTTGCACATTTTCGGGTCAATATCAGCTTTTTTACATAACACATGATCTGATTTCCATTTTATACACAAATGACAAATCTGCAAAAACACTTGCAATTGGTAGACTACCATTACATATCTCCACGATTCAGTTAACTTAGTGTCCCAAGATAGAAATTAAGAAATGAGTCATAGGTAAGAGTGCTAGTAGGGAGGAAAATAAATTTAAATGCGAGTTTTTCCAATTTAGTACTCAGTAATTTTTTTTTATATATATGTATTGTGGCTGGGAACTAATGAATTGAAGTGTTAATTACAACAACTAAGATTTTATAAATTTTGTTTATTTCGGATTTTCAAATGAGATATTCTTTCTTTCTCACTTGTTAGGAAGAGCGAGGAGGAAGGAGGCCTTCGAATGCCAAACGATCTTCAGGAAGTTCACGACCATCGAAGACACTCTTCGTTATCAATTTTGATCCGTATACTACTCGCAGTAGGGACCTGGAGAGGCACTTTGATCCACATGGGAAGATATTGAATGTTAGAATCAGAAAGAATTTTGCTTTCATTCAATTTGAAACACAAGAGGATGCTACCCGGGCATTAGAAGCTACTGACTCGAGGTGGAAATCATCTCTTGAACTTTATTTGGTTGAGTTTACTTGTTTATCTAGGTTTATATAATGAAAATCCATGTTTGTTTTTGAAGGATGGGTAGGATAGTACTAAATATTCTGTGTCTATCTTATAACATGTTTGGGTGCTTTTCTTAAAAGGGTTTTAAAAAGTAGTCTAATATTTATGCCGTGTAGATGGGATTATTCTTTATCATGGAACCAAAAGGTATAAAATGTGTCCCACTGTTCCACTCCTTTCTTTAATGACACATTGTTTTGAGAAAGTAGGTTTAGTAGTGAATGCTGAATATTTCTGTAATTATGAGTTTTATTGTTTGTTTTTTGGGAGAAATGAGACTTGGGCTTATGTTACTTTGAATCCATTTTTGCATATTGGCCACCAGTAATGGATAAGCATTGTAGTTCTATCTTTGTAGCCAGGGGTGGGACAATACAACTTGTATTGCTAGATAAATTAATACTCCATACATTTATGTACCATATAGTTATATCCTGAAACTAACATGGCCGTGTATATAAGTGAATTTTTGTTTCTTTTTATTGACCTTATTACCACATTTTTTGACTTTTTTATTTCTTATGCCACCGTAGCAAGTTGTTGGACCACGTTATTTCAGTGGAATATGCTATTAAAGACGACGATGACAGGCGAAGTGGCGCTAGCCCTAACCGAAACCGAGATAGGTCCCCTGGTAGGGTTCGCGAGAGGTCTTTGAGCCCATATAGGCGAGAGAGGGGTAGCCCAGATTATGGCCGGAGTCGTCCTAGTCCTGACTATGGCCGTCGTGGAAGTCCAAGTCCTCTACGACGGGAAAAGAATAATAATGGAAATGGGCGCCATAGTCGTAGTCCTCGCAGAAGTCGTAGTCATCCCAGAAGTCATAGTCCTCGTAGAGAGAGGCTTAGCCCCGAACATGACCGCAAACGGAGCCCTGGACTGAGAGAAAGTCCTGAACCTGGCCGAGCAAGCCCTATTCGTGAGAGAGAGGAGGGTGAGAGAGAGGAGGGGGTGAGCCCCGATACTAAGCATGATATGAGGTATAGCAGCCCAAAGTCTGAAGGAGTTGGCAGCCCTGCTGATGAAAATTATCACCGGTATGAATGTTCTATCTCTGTTTAATTTCAGTTAGATACAATTTAGTACATTTATATAGCAAAAAGTCAAGAGGATGATCTTTCTATCTATCTAGTGACATTTAGTGCGAAAACAGTTTACTTCTGAACTTGGGGCTTATTCCTTCTTGACTTCTTCTGGTGTCATCTAAGGTCACTTCAAATTTATACTGTTATAACTTGACTAAAGTGAAATAAAGATCACCCTCTTCACTTGTTGCTTATAAGTCTTCTAAATAGTTATTATTATATGCTACTTTGCTAGTTTTTGGCTACCGTTTATGTTTGTTCCTATTTGGCAATGTCATAATTTAGTTTAACCAGCATTTTCTGATAAGTTCTGTCACATATCTAGCTGTTATGTTGCTAATGTCTTAGGCAGAGGTCAGAACTGTCGGGTATGTGTTGCTATACGGGAGAATCATTGATTAGTACATAAAAAGACGCTTAATATCCAAAAATTTGGTAGATATCAACGTAACATCAATGAGCATCAAAGTTAAAAACAAAGGGTAAAAAGAAGTAGCATCATGTAGCACATGTACCCAAGTTTAAAAGAAATTATAACCATGAGTTTTTGATAATTAAGTCTCAAATCATGCACTAAATGATTATTTCCCTTAATATATACCTTGACTGGTCGATTCTATTGCAAATTGAAAACTTAAGAGTTCGAGTTTTGCTACATTTCTACAATGAGAAATGCGATTTGAATTGTTTATATATATCTGTCGCGTTTATTGCCGTTCTGCTGTTAATGTTTTAGGCATTGATTATAAAACTGTTGGCCTGTCGGGGTATGTGTTTCTAAACCTTGATGGTCAAATGAACTCAAATCTGTCTCAAATTGATTACTCAAGAGCTTTAATTTTGCCCACATCAATAATGATGGAATGCGATATGGATTGTACATTTATTGAGTTTCAACTAATATAATGTATTTATTTATTTTGCAGTCGTTTGTCACCGGAAAGAGAGAGATCTCGCTCTTGATCTTGACTGTCTCATCGCTTAGCACAACTGTTTTGGGAAAGAGTTGTATTGGTATTTCGATTTAGCTTTTGTGGAACGTACTTCAGTTTGCGTCTTTAATATTTATGTTGTGTTCTGAATCTGTAATGGGATTATGAGAATTTGATTGAGCCTGGAAACCTTACAAAACCTTGTGAGTTATGATATGAACTTCAGACTATGTTTATTTGCCTATTAGGCGACTCTGTTTCAAGTAGCGGGTGTGATTGGGTTGATTTTCAGCTCACTCTTTATGTGCATATGTCGTTTGATACAATGGCTTGTTCGTTTGCTGCTTTGATATTTAAATAAGCTCTTTGATAGAAGTTATGTCCAATTGCCCATACATTTTGAGAACTAAACAGACTTGATTCAGAAAAACAAAAAGAACTTAATTCATGAACATAAACTTTATCTAAGGTAACGTCAAGCTATAGTCAGGTCCTTCGTTGATGGTATTCGCGTTTTTACAAGAAAATCTAGTTTTAAGTTTTTTACTTTATATTTGGGAAAGCATTTTCAACACGAACATATAATTTGCTTAAAACTTTCACAGAACAAGCCTTTTTAATTTTTTTCTCTTTCAATACCTAAACTGGGAACATTTGGGAAATCGATAAAACTCTTAATTGTTTACACATTTCCATAAATGATTGTTACATATATAGATTCAAAATTCTAGAAGATATTTAAATTAAACTAATCCAACCCTAATCATTTCATTCTCAAACCAAATACTTGTCTTTATTTATTTGTGATTTACATGTTCCTTTTGTCATTTTGTATTATCCATAGGGACCAAAAACACTTATAATATTAATCATTCTATTTATGTTACAACCACTACTTTTTTAAACAGACCTCGTAGAAAGTAGGATTGACTTGCTTTGCCCACCCACAAAAATACAAACTTTAGAAACACATACAGTGATGATATGTTTGGTACTCCCTCGTTCCTATTTAATTGTTCATTACGAAACTACGTACAATTTTAAACGGTCAAGACCTTATATTAAAATTGACTTGTATCAAAATTGTCGGAATGAAAATTTTCAAAAGTTGATCATATAGTTCAAATGCTAAATTTTATGATTGGATTTAAAAAAAATTCATTTTGACAATTTTAATACAACTTATAAGCCGATCAAAATTACACGTAATTTCGTAATGAACAATTAAAAGGGAACGAATGGAGTAATATTTTCATCCGTGCCTATTGAAAAACGCTTTCAATTTTGCTAATCTTATTTTCTTTTACCTTCTTATTAAGTTTACTCGAATGATATTTGCCTAGCATTCAACATGTGTTAGAAAAACCATGAGAAAAAACTGATTTGTATATTAATTAAGTAAATTCTCTTAATATTTGTGAAAATACATGTATCTAAGACGTGAAGACATTTGTTTATGTTTATAAGGTATGTTATCGTTTTTTTCCAATGTGTGATTGTGGCATGAATTATGTATACACTAATAAACGATACTCACGCGTTGTGTGTGAGACGTTATAAATTGTGATGTTGATACAAATATAGAGTAAAAAATATTTATATGATATAAGAAAATTAATATGGTATAAACTGTAATGATACAAATATTTAGAGGAAAAAAATATAGGATATAATAAATTTTGTGTGGCTAAAGAGAGAAATAATGTAATTTGTTTTTATTTTTTATGAAATTAGTTAATATGGTAATTAATAAAAAAAAAAATATGAACATTTTTTTACAAAAAACGACTAAATTAGACAGACTCATTTGACTTATTATAATAGGATGGTACTGTTTTTTTTTTTACGGGTGTTTCAAGAATGTTTTTTTGCTAGTCAACTAATTGCTTATTTGGAAAGGGAAATGCTATCTATCAGCAAACTATATGTTCTTGAAAGCTGAATGTAATCTCCAAAACTATTTTGAAATTATTTATAACAACTCTGTATTGCACTTGCTAAACTTTTTTATATTTAAAATAAAATACAATTATGCTAGTCGGTGAGATGTCACTTTAAGCTAGTCGGTGACTATAAATTTCCTTGAAATGTTGGCTAGTTTCTTCTTAGGCTAAACTGATAAAATCTTGATAACAAAGACAACAAGTAAATGAATGAAAAGTGTATTGTTATGTCATCTTTTACTTTACAACTATGCTGTTCCATAATTTAGTGTAAAGAGAAAGAAGGTTTTCATTATTGGTTTTTCCAAAAAGCAAAATGCATTTATACTTTAATGGCCTAAAATCTCAAGTAACAACATCAATGCCAAGATTTAAACAAATGGCAAATGATTTAGGAAGACAATTAATAAAGAAAGAAAAAAATATATATGTATCGCTATCATAATACCCCCATTTATTTTTGACATATAAAGGGGGTGCTAACAAAATCTAAATACACAAAAGAATGGGGAGAATAGATACCAAATTACTGGAAAGTGGAAACAAAAGTAAGAAAAAAAGAGAAAAATAAGAGAAAAAGCACTCCTTCACACAATAGAAGACAGATACTAGTACCAATTCTTTACTTCAAAGCAAATCCCAATTGATTTTCGGGTGAACTGTAGATGTAGGATTGGGTGTAGGACCCACACTTGTGCCGACATCGAAAGTCTCCCATTGAGTCGTTATAACAACAGGTGCAGAGGGAGAATGTCTTGGGGAGTGATCTTGTTGAGTATGTGTTTG
This sequence comes from Primula veris, assembly GCA_963682055.1. NCBI lineage: Eukaryota > Viridiplantae > Streptophyta > Magnoliopsida > Ericales > Primulaceae > Primula > Primula veris. The sequence goes on from OY821742.1 coordinate 1,683,668, forward strand.
TTTCGGCATAGGTTTAACTGATTTTTGAGGTGGTTGATTTTGTTTTGGTGATGATACGTGTCCATTTGAGTACCTTGGTGTCTGTTGATTTTGTTGTTGAAGCGGTGTTTGTGGTGGTCTTGGTGGTTTAGTCCCATTCGTTTTTGGAATCGGGTTTTTAATCTTCAACATATCTAGAGTTTCGACATACTTTTGCACTCTTCGAACCTTCAAGATAGCCATTGCCAAATAAGAATAAAAATTAAAATTTAACTCTGTAATTAAAAACAACACCTATTAAGTAGTATTAACTAATTAAAATACTAAATACTCATTTGGATACAATCTCGAATCACTATTTTGGTTTCAACTAATAGATATTTTTTTTCTTCCTGATTTTAGGTGATCTACTTGTTATTGGTTTTCAACCAATAAACAAGTGTGATCTAAAATCTAAATAGAACCTTCCTTTCAGCCCCAAAACACGACGACTTACATTACTTGCCACACTTTATTAAGCTTAAGCTGTTATAATAGTTTCTTATAAGCAATACCTGCATTTTCCTCTGCAATTTCACATCCCCATCAGCTATGATCCCATCCAATTTAAGTAATTGATTCATCAAAAGCTCAGTCAGACCCAACACATCTTTTTCCGCAACTTTCCCTCCTTTGGATATTATCGTTTCGAGATTCGACACCTACCCAGTTACCAATTCCAAAAAATTTAACTTCACGAAAACTATAATGAAATATTAAGACTGCAACCATTTTGACATTAAAATCTTTTACCTGTCCAGCGAGCCTATCAACCTCCAAGCTGATTTCGGAAACTGTCTTCGAAGCCTTCTCCATAACTGCATTTTTTCTCATTTCGATGTATCTTTTTTCTTGGCTAAGAGGATCTTCAACTAGAACTACTTTGGATCTATCCTTAACACCAGCGATATCGAGAAATGCTTTTGAATCTCTTTCCTTATCTTTGAACAGCAGCTTTTGATCCTCATGGTGTAGACCTGTTGGACCCGATAGCAATTTCTTCAGTTCTCCTGCAACCCCAAAATCGGAAAAAAAAGAGTTAAAGATACAAAAATTTACATTTTTGCGATTTACAAATTTTATAAGCCTTAGAGCTGGTGTTCATTACAGTGTGCAGAATCCAAAATGGAAACAAAACCTCCTAACCATAAAAGCTAAAAAAAGTTGAACTATTTCTTGAAACAGAAAAATTTGTTTTCCATTTGCCAAAAGTAGACCAACTGGTGACAATCACCATAATCCCAATATGGATTTTTTTTTTGTAAAAACTCACACAAAAGCACAAAAAGAAAAAGTGGACTTGTTCTTGAAACTAGCAATTGGGCACCTCGAAAAAAGCTTGAGCTTATGTTTACTACCATAAGTATACAATCCCAAAATAATAAGTAAATATCTTGAAAGGCATATAAAAACCAAAAACAAAGTTGTTTATGAAACCACGGTATCTCCATAAGCAAAAAGACTCTCAAATTACACATCAACAAAAATGAAAACAGTTCTGAAACACGTGTACTAATTTTACTATGCTTAATAATTATAAGACAATAACCATATTGTTAATGCTGTTCTGAAACCACAAGATTTTCCTTGGACTCGTAATCCGAATCCGCGTCTAAATTGCAATACCTTAATTTATCTTAATTAGTGAAACTCAAAGCCAAAACCTGTTCTAAAAGTAAAAATTTGTGCCTTTTCATTAAACAAATGAAAAGTTGACCCGACCAAACTCTAGACACCATGTTTAAACAATCTCGAAACAAAAGAACTGCCTTCTAAATTCCAAATATAAACAAAAATCAAGAAACTTCTCTTAAAATCAGATTAAGGTATTTTTCAATTACCAAATTTTATTTTCACCAGACAACCATAATTGTAACAGATCACTGCCTTCCCAATTCCAAATAAAAAAAATCCGATACCAAAGTCAGGTTTCCTGAGGCCTCATTTGACCACAAAAATTAAACAAAGTAGGCCAACTTAACTCATCAGGAAATAAGATGAGGTAGCATTTCTACATTTTAGATGTCTTGAATATTATCATTTGATTTTCTTTATAAATCATCCAAATCAAATCCCCAAAATAATGGATTGCAAATACCGCAAACAAATAAGCATACACTTGGAAAACTGTTATTTAACCCGATCCGCAGCCAGAAAATGCGCCATTTTCATGCTACTCCATGATTTTCGTCTGGATTCCATAAAAAGTCATCTAGTGGTCCAGATTCAATCATCAATTAAACTAATCAGAAGGTCTGATAAACTAAAATCAACAATGGGGCAGTTTCTAGTAAAATCTGCCCAAGCTTTAGACTGCTTTGTTCCAACCCGATTCGAAACAGCATTGCCTCATCAAGCCCAAGACAAAAAAAAAAACATAATACAATATTCATGATTACAATATTGGGTCTGTTCAATAAGCAAAACCAAGATGATAGTCAACCAAAATAGTGCTTTTAACATCCTATTATAATTAAATCTTACTGAATATAGCGTTTTGGCCTCCCGCATAACAATAAATAAATTACCAACACCAAGTTCACTCATTTAAACAAAATTAGAAAACCCAATAAAATTTAGGGGAAGTTATTGTTTAATACATACTTTCGGACTTGATCATCAAAACCCCGAATTTGTAGTTTTTGTTCAAGATTTGGTACACATCAAAGTCAAAAACAAAGAGTAAAAATAAGCAAGTATCATCGAACCTACTTCTAAAAAAGATTTTAACAATGGGTTTTTGATAATCAAGTCTAACCAAATGTACTAAAATGATCATTTTCCCTAAAATGTACCGGAATTGCCACAATCACCTCAATATACATACATACATACATAACTATACACAACCGCCATTTTTACTCACCAAAAGTAGCTTGTGAGCTGATACTAACTTGATGATACCCCGACCCGAACTTGACCCTCACCCTAATCATCGGCGCAACCACTCTGTTCTCCTCCGAATCGGTCCTTTTCTGTACCAACATGCCACCTGGCCTCATCTCCCACTCTCCCTCTACAAAGCTTCGGCGAACCTCACCATCACCGTTTAGCCCTGTAGTTTTAGTCTTCATTCTCATCATTTTTAATAAACTCTCTCTCTTTCTTTTTTAGTATCTTTCTTGAATTTATAGCTAAATGGTTTATAACTCCCCTGTTTTAGATCAATGGATCTGATTAAAAGGCTTAATCATCACAAGAACAAAAACCCATAATTTATATGTATGTATATACACAAATATATATGTATATGTAAGTATAAGTGTATATATATATATATATAGTGAAAATAGTTCCCCTGTTTTTGAAGCAAAAGGAACCTTGAGAAATACCCAATGAATCTTTTTTATTTCCCACTAAAAGCTTAAAATAGAAGCTAAATTGGGTTGTTGTTGGTATTCACCGGAGATTGGCCGGAGAGTGACCGGAGAGTGACCGGAGAAGTGAAGTCAACGGGGTATATATCTAAAGTCAACTCTAGGCACCGCAAGAGAAATTATTATTATTATTAGTTTATGAAAAATAAGTGAAAAAATTGTGGAAGAGACACAAAGAGAAAAGAGGGAATATGTAATATATATATATATATATATGTTTATTATATATATATATTTATTTATTTAATTTTGTTATTATTAAATGTAAGTGTATGTAATAAAGTAATGTGTAGTTGTAAGAGACAGGTAACAGAACATTGAGCAGAGTATGTTTAATTTATTTATTGCAATATGTTATTTATATTAAATAAAATATATATTTGGTAAACTCAAAATGTTACGGTATAAATGTAACAATATTTACAGTAAAGTCAACTTGAATCTGAAAAAATATTCAGAGTTAGTATGTATTTAATTTGTGTTATATATAATATATATTTGTGGAGTATAAATTTTCTGCCCCTGTTTTATACCTGCTTCCGTGTCCGTCTAACTATTTTCGTTCAAGTTTCATAATTTTTTACAAGTTTTTTTTTTTTTATGTTTCTAAACTTGTATGTATAACATGTTCTAGACACATTTGATAATATTAGGACACAATATTGATTTAATACTCATTCTATTCTCAATTAATTGTTTATTACGAAATTACGTGTAATTTTTATCATCTAATAATTTGTATCAAAATTATCGGAATGAAAATTTTCAAAAATTAATCGTATAGCTCAAACATTAAATTATATGATTTAATTTTAAAAAAAATTATTTTGATAATTTTAATATATGTTATAAAGTGGTTAAAAATGGAGGTATATAATATTTGTGTGATGTATATAAATGCCACTTATTATTGGGAAAAACAAAATATAGTAGAAAAGGACAGCACAAAAGCCGCCAAGGCTTGTGGTTGAAGGTTAAAAAACAATGGGAAATAAAATATAATAGAATTATGCTTTTTGCTACATGATCAATTGGTTCTCTAGTAAAATAATTAAGATAAAATGACTAGTTAAAAACAATAATTTATGAGAGTTGAATTGAATTAAGAGAGGGACATACGTGATACACATGTGTACTGCATGATAATGGATAGTGTTGGGTAAAAAATCCGTAAATTCGTCTCGTAACCCAACTCGCATGGATTGGGATGGGTTGGGGTGGGTTGAATGTCCAAAAAAAATCAATTCGCTCCACCCCAATCCGCTATATATTTTGCGATTTGGTTTAGGGTTGATGTTCACAAACTACGGGTTAATCCGTCTCAATCCGTTTCAACCCGCAATATATATATATATATATATATATATATATATATATATATATGGAAGTATATATGAACATCGTGAAAAACATCCAACTAGACATTTTTTCGTAAAAACGCTCCAAATCAAGATTTGGTTAATGCAAATCTCAATGGTTTCACGACGGGAACACAAATATGCGTCTTGTTTTTTTTTCCGAGATGTATAATGACATGTTTTCGAAATTATGGTAAAATTTAAAAATTCAAAAATGTCATTATCCATCTCAGAAAAAAAAAACAAGACGCATATTTGTGTTCCCGTCGTGAAACCGTGAAGATTTGCATTAACCAAATCTTGATTTGGAGCGTTTTTACAAAAAAGTGTCTAGTTGGGTGTTTTTAACGATGTTCATATATCCTCCCCCATATATATATATATATATATATGGGAGGATATATGAACATCATGAAAAACATCCAACTAGACATTTTTTTCGTAAAAACGCTCCAAATCAAGATTTGGTTAATGCAAATCTCAATGGTTTCACGACGGGAACACAAATATGCGTATTGTTTTTTTTTCCTGAGATGGATAATGACATGTTTTGAATTTTTAAATTTTATCATAATTTCGAAAACATATCATTATACATCTCGGAAAAAAAAACAATACGCATATTTGTGTTTCCGTCGTGAAACCATTGTGATTTGCATTAACCAAATCTTGATTTGGAGCATTTTTTCGAAAAAATGTCTAGTTGGGTGTTTTTCATGATGTTCATATAACATTTTCCATATATATATATATATATTGTGTGTATTTTAAGATATCAACATTTAATTATTGTTATATTTTAGTTTTATTACTTATTCGTGAATGTTCTAAACGTACTTTGATTGAGTTTAATTTATATTTCTGTTTGAAATATTCAATTTATTTTAAAATTTGGGTTGATTATGCAAACTATGAAAAATAAATGACCAAAATAAAAATTTAAGAATCAATCTAAACCCAACCCGACCCAATCCGTAATTTATTTTGCCGGTTGAATTGAGTTGGGTTGGAGTTTTAATTGTAACGTGTTGGATTGGGTTGGGTTGAGATTTAAATTTCATCAATCCGCCCAAATCCGTCTCGTCATTTATTTTACGGGTTGAGTTAGGATTGAAATAAATCCGTCCCAATCCGCTTCGTGTCCACCCCTAATAATCGATATTGTTTGTATATTAAACACCTTTTGAATTTGCATCAGTTGATGATAGCGGTGAAGATTACCGACAAAATTATAAATGATATTACGGAGAGAGAAAAAGTTAAAAGGCGTTTTTCATACCTTTTTAACAGTTAAATTGTACAAACGAGACACCGAGTAAAACTACATGTATAACGGATCTTCTAACTTCTTGTAAATTTGGCGACTTTGTGTTTTTTTTTATCAGCCTTTCATCTTTGAAACAAATATATTTTCTATTTAATTTGATACTACCACATTAAGAAAAACAAAAACAGTGCAAATATAAATAAATAAATAAATAACACAACCATGTTCTCAAATATTTAGTGTTGATAGTGTAGCAGCTGGACTATCTCAATCCCAATTGGTCCACAGTTTACAAAGTGAGCTGTTTTGGTGGTCCAAAATTTTAGTCATTTTGCAAATTCCACATAAAATAAAATACACAATCATTCTGTATATAATTAGGTGGTCATTATGGTGATGTGATTAATAGAAAAGAGTGGGTGGTTATGTGTCAAGTGTCCATTTTTTTGCCGGTGACAAGTTTAGGTTGGAGTAGGAATAATGTCGTAAAAATAAAAAAGTTTCTTATAGTCTATATAATATTATATCTAAGTTTAAGTTAGAGTATTTTTTTTTTGTTAAACATACTGTCCCGGGAAAGCTAACTGCATACTATTGAGAGCGATGACATCCCTATAATTCCGAAAATTATGAATTTTTTGATTTTTGACCTTTTTTTCCCACTAAAACACGTTAAAAGCGATGACTTAACATCACCCGTTTTTTTTTCCCCACTAAATATACTTGTTTATGTAGATTTTGGCATACTTTATAAACGATTCCCGGCTTCGCTACCCGCTAGCTTCGTTATTTTAGACCGTTAACATCCACTTTAGTCCTGAATTGATTTTATGGATAAAGTGGTAAGAAAATTCATTTTCAATCAAATAACTCAATAAATTTATTATGGGAAATCCGAAAGCTTCTTTAATTTACTTTTCCTTATATGCTTTGTCTTTGCCAATGAGTTCTTAACATTGTTTTTTATAACTTGTCATCTTTACATGTAATTAAATTTGTAATTTTTTGTGTAAAAGACAAATAATCACAATATAGGAAAATTTATAGATTTATAATAAATATCTATTATATATCCATGTCACTCACCAAACTCATGATAAATTTGGCCGGTGACTCCGTATCATCAAATATGCCGACACGGTGTTTAGTCTAACACTATCTAGTTTTCTTAATAAATGATTGTATTTTTTTTCATTTTTTAAAATAATTTCTAGTTATATTTATTTATAACTTGAAACCCATTTTTTTTTGAAAAAAAAGTAAACATTTAGATTTTTTTTTTTAATTATCTCTCTTTAAAATGTCAAATAAACAAATTAACGGCCAAAAGATTATAAAAACATGAAAATCAATTTTTTTTTAAAGTAACTATTAACAAAATGATGAAATGATTGAATTTACAAATATTTATTAATAAAAACATGGTATGATTAGAAAAAATATATTGTTACATTCCCCTTTTACTTGGAAAAGAAAAAAGACGAGTATGTACGTATAATCCCAGACTCCCACGTAATCATTGACAAACGTAGAAATACTTTATAATTCAACTGAAAACTAAAAATATTATATCTAATTTGTATACCGAAAGTGGAAAAAGTATTGTACCACTATCACCGGTAAGGATCTGGCCGGTATGCAGACCGTGTGTGCTTGGTACAGACGACAACTCTATTAGTGAGAAAGGTTACAAGTCACGCCACGCCACGTAATAAAAACTCAATCTATTAAAAATACAAAATAATAATAATTTGTAAATGAATAATAAAAACTCCATTAACGTCTGTATTAAACACAGACAGTCTGCATAAAGCATAAGCCACAATATAATAATAAAAAAAGGTTATACAAAATTTGTAAAAGTTTCCTCAAGTCTTGTGTACTTGTTTCAAATTCTATATTTCTTTTTTGCGTATAGCAATCTACATAAATGAATCGAACAAGTCCATTGTTAGATACTCATATAATACGTACGAAAAAAAAACACAAAACTTCTGATTAACTTGTTATATACTCGGGTTTTGGTCATATTATCGATTTTTTCATATGTATTCATAATTTTTTTCCGATTTTTTTAAAAAATGAACATCCTATTTTATTTCTTTAGTGTTTTGTTCGGAAAAAAACTGCAAAATCTGACGTTTTTTTATATTTTGTTGGTATTTATTAATATTACTACCTTATAAATTTCCAAACAAACAATCAAACATAAAAAAAAATATATAGATTGTCAAACTTTTACAGGTTTTTTTGAAAAAATATTTTAGAAATAAAATAATACAATGATCTAAAAAAAATATCAAAAAAGAATTACGAATACTTTAAAAAAAAACCCGATAAGCTAATTAAAATCTGTCAAAACTAACTTGGGTAAATTTAAAATAGCAAGCACTACAAGAAAAAAAGTTTCCAATAGGGGACGACCAAATATGTTAGAAATCTGTCATTAAATTACAATATCCGTCAGTAAATTTGAAATACGTCACCATGCCGTCCCTGATTAGGGCGTTGAAAAGCAAAATCTGTCAGTAATTCCATCTGCAAATTAGTTTTTTTTTTTTTGTTGAAGTGAAGTAATATCTGTTAAGTGGTCCGAATACTAGTCTAATCAAAATCTGTTACTAATTCTGTATATGAATAAAAATGTATTAAGAGTAACGGTATATATACTTCAAAAAAAAAAGTAGTCCAAATAAAGTAAGGATTTGAAGTAGATGGAGTGACCGACACTTTTTAAACGGTACCTATTTGCACACACTCTAATAAGTACATACGTGGCAGTGTATAGGTCGCTTATTCTTGTTCTCACGTGGTCATATTTGCTACACACCAAATTGCTTTTGTTTAATAGTATTTCTTGTAAAATCTATAGGACCCACTTATTGTACCACCTGAATTAGGAAATCAGCGTAGGTGACTCTGAATCAAATTGATCAGATTCCGTAGCCATTGGATATTAGTATAATACATTTCATATTTTAACTGTAACAATATCTAATGGCTGTGGACTCTGAGTTATCTTGACTCAGAGTCACCTACGCTGCATCCATTAATTAGTCTGTTTTTCTACTTTGTGGTTTTATTTCTAATTAATTGTTATTATATTCAATTTTGATCGTCCGATAACTTGTATCAAAATTATCGAAATTAAAATTTTTAAAAGTTAATTATATAGTTCAAACATTAAATTATACTTCATTCGTCTCTAAACAAATGTCACTTACGAAAATACATGCAACTTTAACTATTAAAATTTTCATATAAAAATTGACGAAATGAAAAAATTGAAAATTCCATCATATAGTTCTAATCATGAACCACGTGATTAACTTTTGAAATAAATTTTTTTGACAAACTAGATATGAACAAAATATCGGTCAAACTTGCACGTATTTTCCCAGTGGATATTTGTTTAAGGACGGAGGAAATATGATTTAGTTTTGAATTTTTTTCATTCCGACAATTTTGATACATGTTATAAGCGGTAAAAATTGTACGTAATTTCGTAAAAGACAATTAATTGAGAACGGAGAGAGTAAATATTTTTGGTTAAAAATAAAATACTGATTTTTTATTATAAAAATATTGTGAAGGCTTAGCATAAACTTAAAAATGGGATACCCAAGCTTGTATATGTATATATAGCTTTTCTAAAATGATTTATTTCCCGTAGAGAATAAACCTCATATGTATAGATAATAGATGGATATTATTCGGGGTGCATCAATAATACGAGATTCAAGTTTTATAGAGTTTATAGTTCATTCAAATCATCTAAAATTTTATCTAACGGATAAAATTAAAACAATACAATGGTCTAGATTTAGAGCATGTGAGTGCATTACGAACTCTAGAAATTCAGTGTAGTTTCAACTAGGATTTTTGTAATTTTTTTTAATATATAAAATAAGATATATTAAAACCATTGGGTTTTTTACTATTTTTAAACAGTACTTAAATTTAGTGTAGTTTCAACTAGGCTTCTATAATTTTTTTTTGAGTTTTTATTGTGTTGTAAAGTTAGTTTTTAATTTACAAAATCATAATTTGTATTTTATATATTTAAATTATATAAAAAGAAAATTACAAAACTCACGTATAAATCTAGACAATTGGATTGTTTTAATTCCATCAATTAGATGAAACTTTAGAGCATGTGACTGCATTATGAACTCTAAAAAATTTGAATCGAATAATATAATATTGATAATTACATATAGTGAAAAATTAGAAGTTGCTTAACTTAATTAAATGATTTTAGGGTATATTATTACCACGTCCGGGACAATTGTTTTCTTGGTGCTTAAAATAAAGCAATGGCCGACTGATTAGACCTGATATTTAATTATTTTCTTGAAGGAAAATATGCATTTTACTAAATTGTTGCTAAAAATTATAGCACTTTGTGATGTTTCTTAATATTTAACTATAAAATGTTCTCGTAAAATCTTGTGTTTCCACTTTCCAATCCAAATTATTTTATTTATATTATTTCCATAATATTAAAACATTAAACAAGCAGAAATGAATTTCTTGATTCATGAAGAACAACAGAGACATGTACTTGATAAAACAGTTTTTGCAATACAATTCCTTTTCTTTTCCATTCAAGAATAGTAAAAAAAATTAACCATCCTTAGTAAAATTTAAAGATACAAATAGCTCATTAATTAGAAAACATGTCTAAACAAAATTTTAATTAAATTGGAAGATACACGAGACTCATGATTAATATGGATGCTACAGACCTACCTACTTTTTTTATCATGCGTAAGGCTAATTAAATTGTCTATATTATAGTATTAGTACTGTTTAATGTTTGACTAAACTGTAGTTTCTTTGGATTATTGATTATTCTACTAATTTATAGTAGTAATTTAAAACATTTTCTTTCTAATCATATAGTTTGAGAATTTGGTTAACGCATTTGTTAGGAATACTACACTGTAGTTCCTCGAAATTTCTAAAATTTGTTAACCCATTAATTCTTTTTTGAATGTTTGGGAAAAAATACGTTTACTATATCAAACTATAATACATCAAACTATAGTTCTTTTAACGATTTGGATATACATTTTTCAAAATTTTTTAATATGGGTATCACACTATAAGAAACTGTCTAATTTAGGCATCACTGTCTAAATTAATCACGAAATCATATCACATGATAGCACGTGCTTGCTAAACCTGAATGTGAGAGGGTAATTTTCTCATTCTGTACCAAAATATATCATAATAGAACAACGTTTTTCCAAATTTGAACTATGTGTTAATTTTTGTTATGTGTGAAATTGAGAAAAACGTTTTTCTACGATGACATGTTTTTGTGCAAAATTATCAAATTAACCTCTCAAATTAAGGTTTGTCAAATGTCACGTGACATGATTTCGTGATTAATTTAGACGGTGATACCTAAATTGGAAAGTTATTATAGTATGGTACCCAAATTAAAAAAATTGAAAAATGGTTAGCCAAATCATTAAAAACAGATAGTTTATTATATCAAACATATAAAGCCTGCCTAATGTTTTGTTTTCCTTTTTCTCACTTTAATTGCATCAGATTTGAAATTTTGCAAAGTATAAAACACTGCGAGGTCAAAACTAGCATTTAACGAGTTTTATTTCTTTTTATTAGGAGTATATATATAATATCTGATTTAGACCTTTCAATAAAAAAGAATTATGATATTCCTTTTATGTGCCATATGATGGTATGTACAAACTAACACTGTAATGTCATATTGTCATAAGAAATAAAAATCCCATTTTTTGAGCAGATTGATGAAAATAATAATATATCGTTCTTAGTACTTGTTTGGTTGGGGTATTAAATAATTGAGATTGGATTATAAACGATGTGAGCCCGAAAAAGTTGTGTTTGACTGTGTAAGAAACGATGAGATTAAAAAGGGCGAGATATCAAATGAACCAAAATGGGATCATTTCCCTAGATGAGGTGCTATTAAACAATAGGATTGCTAATTCTATTTATTTTCTTTCACAATTCTAATCCGCAACCAAACGAGACCTTAGAGTTGACTTGCTATTTGTGGCTTTAGATTTATTCTTTTATATGTTAATGGGGGTAATTGTGGTCCTAATCCTATCTTATCATTTCAGTATAAAAGGGTAAATAAATACCATCATTAACAAGTGAGTACAATATTACTGATACAAGCCAGATGAATGATTAGTGAACTTTTAGGGAACCATCTTGTCGTAAGCCGTCCATAGAACACGAATAAATCAAATAACATTCTAGACACACACAGTTTTGTGTGTGTGTGTGTGTTGCTGTTGTTGTTACCATTATCAAGTAAGCCAGTTTATTTTCTTAATAGTTGCACCCAAACTAGTGTTAGTTTGGAGTTAATGTCCAAGTGGGTGATTCATGTGTCCTAACAACTGTTCTAAAAATCAATCTTAAAAAAAAATTGTTCTAAAAATCGACACTGGCTAAATGTGAGGCGGAGCCTAGGCGCTAGACGAAATTTAATCAGAAGAGTAGCAGATTAGATGAAAGTAAACGGTTATTAAGCTGAATTAGTCAGGATTAGACGTTAAAAAATCAATTTTTGCCTAACACGTGCATTGCGCCTTGATTCTAATTCCTAGTTCTTATAAGACTTTGTAAGGTTGGTCTTGTGTGTAAATTGCTCTAATTCTAGCAACTGCATGCAATCAGATAGAACTCTTAATGACCATAGATACTGTTTTACAATTCACAGTCGTAGTTTAATTAATGCCAATGCTTTGTTTGTTTCTTGATAATTAATTCAAATTATTGGTGGAGAGTAGCTTTTAAGTTGTCAACTTGTAAAAAAAATGTAATATTTCTACTATATATGAATTATGATAAAACAACTACCAAACTGACAATGAAAATCCAACAACTACTGACTCACGTAATGTGGAATTTTGCAATATTTTTCTATGAGAATAGTGGACTGGAATTGTATCTTTATATCAAGAAATAATACTTGTATGTATGTCATCTATCATGCGGGGGAATCTTAAGAGATGATGTAAGTATATGATTATCTTTACATTTTTTGAAAATTTAAACATTAACACCAACACTTAGCTAACTTCATACTTTATATTCTGCCCTTACTATTTGATATACTTTGAATATTCATAATATTATTATTAAAATTGTCTGATTGTTCGAAATTGGTGGCATGCTAATTCTAAAATTCCTATTCAATACTCAAATATTTGGGAGTATATTATTTTAGTTCAAGATGTGGTTAGTTTGGATGTAATGCATGCTTATAGAGAAATCAATAGTGTTGTTGATAGTTTGGCTAAAAATGACTCTAATAATATTACTAATTGCTATTTAAGTGCATATGGTTTACCTAAAAATACTTATGCTATTTACATAATAGATATTACCGGACTGCATAATTTCAAACTTATAAACAAATAAGTTTTCGTTTCTCATTATGTTTTTTATTTATTAATTTGTATGCAAATGAAGGAAACTGATGCATTAGTGTTTAATATTTTTCCGACAAGTTTTTTTGTAAGTCACTATAGATTCGTAGTTTTTTCTCGGTTGGTATTTTGATTTGGTATGATATCGATTGGGTTTATAAATGAACATTTTTATTTTGGGTCCTCAAGGACGGCTTACGACAAGATGGTGATCTGTGTTTGCTGATTTTTTACTAACTGTACTAACAATTACCTGTAATTTCTATGTAGTTTTTGATCGTGTTGTAATCTGGGTTAGGTCGCACTATTTTATTAATAAAAGTATGTTTCTTTGGTTTTAAAAAAAAGGAACGGAGTTGCTAACATTTGCAATGAACTTTTAACGGTTCAAGTTTATGATAAGGACCGAGGAAATTAACAACCATTCCGTGTCAAGGTTAGAATGGCGGAACTTAAAAAAATGGACAGAAAATGTATAGGATCGATAACCGGAGGCTCAAATGTCGGCCTGCAGATGATTTGCGCCTAATTATCATGACTTTTATACTAATTAGAGGACAGAGACGCTGTTTTTTTTCTTCTGTGTTAGTATTTTTGTTGCTGAAATTAGCCACAACCCCTTTACCAGGATAAATTTTCATGTTGCTGTTTTGTTAGGAAATCAGATTTAGCAACATAAATCTTCATTTACGATCATAATTTTATGTTAGCAAATTAACTTTTTCTTGTAGTGACTAAATCATAATTATCTTTATATTTATTTATAATAAGATGGGCAAAGCTAGCCAAAAGGTGGGCATCAGATCATATATACATTAGTACAGTTAAATACTTAAGAAGGTTACATGTGAAAGAGCCCATCATGATTTGATTATATTGAGTTATATGAAGGTGTTGGTGGGCTAAATACTGGGCATGGAATCATAAAACTTAGATGGGAGGGTTGTGCTTGCTATTTTCATGATATAATGATATAGATTTTAAAGATTTTGATTAAAATACATATAAGATGCGTCGAACATTAAAAGATGGTGTACATGCAATGACTGATTACAAAGTTTATAATTAGCGGGGATCTTATAGATAGATAACACAAGTTTTCTTGTTCGCTTTCATGGTTCCTCTCATACAATAAAGATTCATTATTTTACCTTAGCAAGTCATAGAACACGAGATCTAACTCACATTCATGTTCTCAAGTTATGCGCGCGGATGTTGATTTAGATAGGTTTATGAAACCGGATAACTTGATAAGGTACACTGTAAGACACTTACTTAGTAAAAATTCCAGGTGATTTTTTTCTCTCCATTAAATGTGATAAGTTTCAAAATAAACAAACTAATAGCAGGTTTCACAAACTTAATCGCCTAATAATTATTGTAAATAACCATAATTTTTTAGCGATGAGAAAGGCTAAAAATACGCTAACATTTTAAATTAGGGCTCCCTTTTAAACTGTACTTTTTTCTATTATATATATATTCCGAAATGGTACGTATCAAATATGCTACGGGAATATATTGCTTCTCATGCTATTTCATATGTGACTGTGTTACTTCCACATTATATTTTTTTCAATAATTTATTTACCATTTTTTATAACCTTATCCGTGTAGTATATAATATAAAGTGACATATCACATTACATGACCAAAGCAGGCACTAACTGATTAATTTCACCAAAGTAGTCATTAAATCGGGTTTGATGAGGTTAAATCGAGTTATCCAGTGACTGTTTGGTGGTCGTCGCTGTTTTCGATGAATGCATTATGTCTTTATCGGCCTTCCTTCATCGGACATGGTGTCGATTGAGTTTAATTGGTGATTTTCTAAAAATAGAGAGAGTTTTGGGGATTTTTCAATGCTGGAGACCGAAGTCAGCGGAGATGGAGGTCGTCGGAGGTGGAGATTCATCCGAGATGGGATGTGATAACTAAATTTTAAGTGGATTTTGTACAGAAAGAAAGATAACTAAATTTAAATTTTTTGTAGTTAATAAAAAATAGCACACTTCATTATCTTGTTGAATCACAAGATGAAAACTTATCAGCATAAAAGTAGCTAGTTAATTCTTTTACACCCAAATTATACTCTTGTTTTATGTAACATTCAATTCAGGTGTTAATAATTAATTTAGGTTGCTCTAATTTCGTTTTTCTTCTTTGTCATGTATGATTGGATAAGGTAATGAACACACCACTATTCATATCTCACCTCTATATTTACTTATAAATAAAGCATATGAGAATAATAACTATAATAATTAAAACAAGTCAATCAATATCAGTGATTCGGTTTTATATATAATGGTAGAGAATACATTCTAGTATTTTACATATGTTATCAGTCAAATTAAGATGATCTGTAAAACACATGTGTTTTTTTGTTTTTGTTTTTATTTGGTCTAGTAGGCTTTACGTAACATGTATGTCCCCTTTTACAAGGGACATTCATTAATAAATACCAGTTTGAGATCGTCAGATGATAATGATTAATAAAGAAAACGGGAACAAAAACAGATTGGCATAGGGGTCCATATGCTATTTGATCATTGGTATAAGTATTACTAGTATTCTGAATAACATTAGTTAGGGTTTTTTCATGATTTTGAGTTTCATAGTTAGTTTTTTAATAACAAGTTTACTTTCCTTTGGAACGAACTTAGTTTGCCTCGTCTCCATAGGACCTTGGGTCCCTATATATTCAATTTGAAAAGGTTATAGAAAATGTCATCAAACCAATCATGTTAGAGTAATTTTATGCTAAATTTTCAAGTTCTTTGTTGTTGCAACTTGCATGACCTTTAAGACTCCATATCTTTCAGAGAAGTTCATTTTTTGTACATTTTTTTAGATGATTATAAACAGTACATATTTTTTTTTGACATTTCCAAGCTGATGTGATTAATCTAATTCTACTTAGAAAAAATATTTTATTTTTAATTATCGAGAAAAGATACCAAAGGCGGCTACCAAGAAACATATTTATTCATATTTTTATAGAATCGTTAAATAATAATAGTATCGAGTTGCCAAACACCAAAATACTCGATCAGAAAGAAAACCTTGAAAGGACTCGAGATTACAAACACTAGTGTTAACCTTCACAAACTACTTACACAATCATGATTCATGTATCATAAATTCATAATCATTATCTTATGAAAATATATACAATTATGTAACAAAAGGCTAAAACCACAATCATAGAGCACTGTTTGTGCTCTCATATATAAGACCATAACAAGATGAAAGACAGACCTCTATATCGAAATAAAGGCGTAAATGTGGCTGGTAGCGATACAACGAAATGAATTTTCTGAATTTCTCTCAAGACATTTAATTAAAATTTCTTAAATCTGGATCTGTACTAAGTTACTAACATGTCCATATGATATATCACTGCATATTTGAGACCTCACTTACAAAATGAACCATTAGATTAAATCCAATAAGACAATAACTCAAATTACCCTTTACAATATTTGTTTTATTTACATCTCTGAATAAAAGGACCTAGATACTACCATTTTTTGTCTGATCGTCTGTGAACCCACAGAACAGTGGCTTTATTTGCAAAGCCCAGGCAGCTATTACAAACTCGGATAATCCAAGCTGAATGCTTATTGGGTTAGGTAATCATCATGATAACCATTTAAAGTTTTGGCGCCACATAATGGATTTTATCTTCTTCTTCTGAAAGTAATTAAACCTTCACCATCTAGACAAAATGCGCCATATGCAGTTTTTGGAAGCTCATTCTCATAATAAAAAAAAATCTCATTTGCTCCTTCAGCAGCTATTCTATCCGCAGCAGACTTTTGCTCTCTCCAAATATGGGAAAAACCATTTACTACCAAGTGAGCTAGAGCAAAAATGTCCTCCCAAATATTAAGAAACATTACTGATGCATTTTCTTTCTTCTTATACCAATTTACCAGTATTTTTGAGTCTAATTCATTCATTATCTCATCCACTTCCAGTTGGTAACAAATTTGCAAACCAATCTTTAAGGCCTGTAATTTAGCTTCAATGGCAGATGTTCCTTTCAAAAACCCACAGAAAGCCACTACCATATCACCATATTCATTTCTTAGAATCCCCCCTACTCCAATTGTTGCATCCCTTCTATACGAACCATCGGTGTTTAATTTTAGTTTTCTAAAGGGAGAAAGAGACACTTTGTATCAATGCTTTTTTATCTTATTTTAACAGGAGTAATGCTTAGCTTTAAGCATTCTAAAGTGAACTTTTGAGACTCAGAGCTCAGAAAACCTAGTTTAATGATATTATTAAGATCAAAAAGCCATTTATTAATTTTGGCAATCACATGCAGTTTATTCATGGATATATTTCTATGCTTTTCATCCACTTTTCTAATCCATACCTCCCATAGAACAAGAAAAGGCACCAGGATTTCAATTAAATTTACCTGAGATTTTCCTTTAAATTGATTGCAACAGAAAGCAACACAGCCTTTCCAATTAAGCTCACTTTTAAACTTAATCCAAAAAATGCCACATAAATGTTCCCACACTTGCACAATTATATCACTAGAACCAAATAAATGATCCATGGTATCAGTGGAATGTTTATTACAACAAAAACACTTTTGAGGCTAGTTGAATCCGAAATCTGTGCATATCACAAATGATCCATGCACAAAATATCTTAAAAAAATAACTAATATGAAACATGAAGCAATTAGTTTAAATTAAGACAGGATTTTCCAGCACACATATGCCTAGCTTCCACTTAGTATTTAGATATTGTGACATAGTGTTGGATAAAATAGTTAATTATATATATAGCTTGTGTCATGTAACTTGTTTTGAATTTAATTTTAGTAAATACGAAAATAGACAAAGAGTAGACAAGTAGGTGGTTTCCTGGACCTCCATATATACAATCAATTGGTCCAACTATTTAAGTGTTAATGTAGGGACATAAAGCTCATATTGTATGTATATATATATACTGAGATTGTGTGTTATTATTGTTAATCATGAATAAGTGTATATAATTATTTTTACTTAAAAACATGAAAGGATCGATGCTTTTGGTGATTATGAAAACCTAGAGCTACTTAAGCTGGAATATGAAGTATACTTTTTTGAGGGGAAATAAATATGAATGAATATACTCAATAGTATATTATGTATTTCGATGTGCTAATAAAACATATTTCTAGATTGTAACAAACAGATTTCTAATTAAACTTTTATTAGATAAATATTTGAAAATTGAAATTTCTAATACAAATTTAGCTCTAATCAATATTGAATCCCTTTTCATAATTTATGTTTTGGGAAGTTTGTTTTTGGCATGCATGCATTGTAGTTATTGTATTAAAATAAGGCCAGCTATATATAGGGAAAATTAATTCATTCTTCAGAAAAGTTTTATTTACTACTAGGATAAGCGGAAAGATAGAAAATGTATTACTATTTGTTATTGACGAGGAAACTTGTCCCTCCCAAAACTCGTTGAGACGGTTACGAAAAATACAGTACATTCATAGCAGTAAGATTCGCCGATTCGGTTTAGATAGGTGTATATCTTATTCTAGACAATCTATTACAAATATAAGCAGACAATCTCATAATTTGATTTTTGTTTTGTTTTCAAATACAATCACATACGAATATAAGAAAACAATTAAAATTTGTCTCTAAATAATTTTTGAGACAAACTTAAATTACGTACTTATATGCGTATAAGATTGTCTTTGTATACAATTTTTTTTTAAATTATGTGTTTAAAAGTTAAATTTATGGATAAAAAATTTATTCTTTTGTATAAAAGATTATTTTTGTCTTTGTAGACAAAATTTAATTATATCTATTTTTTTTTTTTTTTATTTCTGATTCTTAAGTTTACTGTAGTGATTCAAGATTTTAATGGTTAAATAGTAACAAAAATATAGTTGTTAATTACGAATAGTTAAGAATCGAAGGTAATATTAGGCCAACTCCTACTAATATAAGTGAATGAACCGTGAATATAATAAAATTTAATAGTTAGACCAATGATAAACAGACATGTGTCACATATCGAGGAATTCTTTCCGTGCTCTATAAATATTATGGTACTAGTAATCGTTAGTCACGTGTTGCGTGTGTGACGCGTGTTATATATATGATCCCGATAAAAAAAAAATTAAAAATCATATTGATCGAATAAATATATTAAATTAGAAATTATGAGTAATATAATGTTGTTGTTATACAAAATACACGTAAAACGATTTTGTTTGTTATATGATTATAATTGTTTTGAAAAAATAATGATTTTTATGTTTCTTTTTATATTTTGAATTGAATAAATGTAAATGAGTAATTAGTAAAAAAAAGTGGGGGTATTTCCCAAAAAAATGGATAAAATTGGGCAGACTCATATATTTTTGCTTAAGTTATTATAATAGAATGATTCACCAAACTGAAAAGTTTTCCTATTTCAACATGGACTTTTTACAATGTGATATTTTTCTTAGCTTATTTAGATTTTCATTGGAAAAGCTGTGTTACCTTTTTTTTAGTTTTTGAAAATATAACTTTTGCATCAAAAAAGTGAAATAAGATTTTAAGCATGTAAATTAGCGAGTTGTTTTATGTTTAATTTTTTCACAAAACTATTACTAAAAAAATGATTATTTCTCTAATAAAATAAGTTTATATATTCAGAATTCGGTTTGACTAAAAGTAATAAAAATAAGTTTCGAGTTACTAAAAGTAAATTAGGTTAGGTGGCGGTAACAGGTAAGCAATATAATTCTTTTTGAAAACGGTGGATAGTTGTCTATTATTTATGTGATAGAGACTTTTGGACTATCACTACTCCGTCTAAATGTGTGGGTTCGTGGCGTAATATTTTACTTTTAAAACCCGTATTTCAAAGCTTAATTGTGTGTGTAAGGGGTGTGTGAGTGTGTTATGTGCGTGTGTGGTGCTTTAAACCCTATTTCCGGATCGCCTTTTCCATTGTCTCTATTCCCGAGACGCTCTTGCAACCTCCCTACTAACTTAATAATGTCAATGTCAATTCCCCGTCAATCCAAATTAACCACCCCCCTTCCTACAATGACCCAAATTACCCAAAATAATACATAAATCAATAATTTTTCTATTTAACAAAAACTTTCTAGGAGTAGTATTAATAAATTACTAAACAATTCGATTTGATTGAATTATGCCTTACAGTGATGCTTCTTAGTTGAGTATAGATGAGTCCCGGCCATAGTTACCGAAAACTCGCTTCTACTTTCAAAAGCCGGGTTTAAGTCTCTCGCTTACCATTTGCCCCTTATTTAACTATAAATATTTAACTCATTTATTTGTGTCGTGTTTAGATTTCCATTTCCCATTATCACTTCCTACTTCCGTTCCTCATACTAGTATTAGTATAACTTCCCACTTTCGAATCTCAGAATCTTGCTACTCTCGACCCGTCTTATTGAAAGTTATGGCATGATGATGGGTGTTGATCATTATAATAAAGCGTAACTCACAGATGAGTTCACTTTTTTCGTGTACAACAAAATTTTGTATCACAGATGAGTTCACTGGAGAACTTAGCTGTTAATAAGGCATTTTGTTTTGAGTGATGTTTAAATGCGACTTTAAGAACAATTAACAGTCAATTTAAGAAAAGACCGAGGAGAGTTATCGACAAAACTTTGTATCACAGATGAGTTCAGTGGCATAATCTTACTGTAATAATTTTCAGTATCAGACATTTGATTGTAAAATGAATCATGAAGTGCATACATGTCAAAATAATACCATTGGCTCTTTATAATATTACTAAAATAAGTGAAATCACTAAAGTGGAATAAAAAGAGGCTATGCACCCTTGTTTTCCTTGCGGAGGTTAAACTGACATATATAAATAAAAACATCTAACACTTTTGCTTGAATTACACAGATAAATAAACGCAATATTAAAGTATTTAAAAACAATTTTGATTATAAAAAAATACCGTTTTTTGAGAAAGTAAATTAGTTTAAATTGGGTAAAAACCAAACAGGCGGCCGTACGTGATTTCCCAAAAGACGCAACAGTTTATGAAAACTTTTGTCTTCTAAGTTGAAGATCCCACAGTCTATCTCAGTTTCCAATACCATAAACTTAGTTGGACTATCCAAATATGCATGGGGTGTATAATATATTGAATTACGATGGAAGTTCAAACACTCTAAAGTCGACACAGACTCTGAACGATTAGAGCAACCTACGAACAAAGCTTGGTCGCCAATGTCGTTGATTTCATGCCATGCTGCAAGATCCTCATTAGTTACATGCATTACCTTAAAGACCTCAAATTTAGTAGTTTTGTCAAAATCTGTGCCGTCATCTCTCTCTTCAATATACCAAACTCGCTTAACGAGTAACAATTCTCCCTCTTTGGATTCAACAAGATAAAACCCATGAGGTTCTCCTCCTTCTGGCTTTTCAGGAACAATTGTATTGGCGTTTCCGTTATGGAAATCTATTTGTAAAAGTTCACCATGATAAGTAACACTGTATATACAACCTTTATGATAAATAATATCACAATGTACATAGCGCTTTACTGGCCGAAGGTTGATAAAAGTCCAATATAACCACAACCTCATAGTTATTTGGAGATGTATGTGGATCAGATGTTAATATTGCCTTCTGTATGTAATGATCAAGTAAATCGACACTATGCCACTTACATCCTAACACTATGCCACTCACATCTTTAAAAATTGGGAGAGTAATTCTAGCAGAGCTGAAGGGGTCTAAAAGGGTTATAACCATGTTTCTATCCAAACAAAACAACCAACGATGAGATGAACCAACGAATCTGAAATCATAAGGCATTGGTAGTCGAATGTCGAAAGACACCTTGTTGAGAACATTGTATAAACCTCTGCTATCATCATTATGTTTTTCTGTTTTGAACATTAGCATAGGAATTTTCTTACGAGATAAGTTAATAGTATCAAGATAGTTACTCAGACTTGGACTGAGTTTGCGCCAATTCGAACAAACAGCTGAAAAATAAAAATGCTCTGAGGGTATAGTAAACTTTGTCACGATCAAATCTAGTATGTGTTCCGGAAGCGCAGCCCAATCACGAGTAGCTGAAGTCATTTTATCTGGGGAAAAAAAGTAATATATACTTGAGTTAATAAGAATTTCTTAATCATTTTCATGTTAGTCACGAAGTGATAAAGTCATTCTTCTAATCTTCTTTTAAAATGACTGAGTTAATAAAAATATCACAAATAAATTCAAGTTTAGGTTGTATGAAGAAGCGTGTACACACATGCGACGCCGCGCCAAGGATGGCAGAAAAAAACATTTAATTATAACCTGACCCGTCTCACTATCGGTCGGGTAAAAATACAGAATATCATGGGTATGATCTAAACCTACTTCAGGTACCGGAGTCGCGGATGAAATTTATGGGGTTGGCGGCTATGGACTGTGCTCCTGAACAATGGCGTATTTTTAAGAAGTGTTTATTTCTTCCCAGTTTGGTACCTAAAGTTTAGAAGCAATGCCATAAGATTAAGATGAAAGTGTCAATGTTTATAAAAAAAAATCTATATCACCCTCAAAGACGACTTTAACTATGTTTTGTTACACGATCTCGGACCAAATTTAGGGTAGTAGTTACTCTCTCCGTTCTAAATTGTTGGGTCTATACGATACTATATGCAATTTTGACCGACAAATAACTTATATCTAATTTGTCGAAATCGAATTTTTCAAAAATTAATCACATAGTTTAAATGTTAAATTATATACACAAATTTTAAAAAAATTATATTTCAACAATTTAAACACGAGATATTTTCAGGTCAAAATTACACATAGATACATATAACAATAATATTTTGGAACATATGGAGTATATATACTTATTTAAGTCCATAGGTTTTATACAAGCATAATATTGATCCTTGCAGTATATAATCTTAAATCGTATGTTGATCATGATAAACGTTATCTTACGTTTTCAAATTAAGAAAAAATTATTTCACTCACTATTATTATAGATTCCATAAAATTTTCTGTCAATCAAGGTAAATATGTAGAAAATAAGGGGCTGTAAAAAAACATGTCAACTCAGGTCGGATGGGTTTTGTGCAACTACCTGTTTGGATCGAGTCGGGTTTGAAGAAACATGCCAAAAAAAAAGTAAGGTCGAAAACAACAAGACGGTTTTATATAGTATTAAAATCTGAAATACAACACGTTAAACACCCCCGCCTCCCTCCTCAAAACCACTACTGGCTTGGATGGAGCTCTACGGAGCGACCTCTTCCTTTGAAATAAATTTCAAAAGTTTATATCACACATAGATTAATCTAATTCTGCTTATACAAATAATTGAGGCGGCGAAGATGAGGCGGAATGTGGCGATTGGCGGAGGAATTAATAGAGATGTAGATGTGGCCTGTGGGGATGTAGAAAAAACCTTAAACGATGATTACATGCATGCATGCATGCATGAGAACTTACATGTATTCTATTTTAGATATATCTTACAATATTTAGTAGTTCAATAGGAGTTTCAACATTAATCCAATTTATATTGAAACCCATAAATTGAAAAAAAAAATACTATGGAGATTGAAAAAAATAAAGAAGCACACACCTTACCTTAATCAATTGAGATAAACCAGAAGACGAATTAGAAGAAGGAGAGACATTATTAATTTATTATACTGCATATATTTATAATATACACCAACCCAAAAAGTTTCCTATTTCAACATGGACTCTTATCAACATGATATTTTCCTTAGCTATTTAGATTTTCATTGGAAAAAACGAAAAACTGTGTTACCTTTTTTTAATTTTTGAAAATATAATTTTTGGATCAAAAAGGGAAAAAAGGATAGCGACTTATTTTTTTGTTTAGGTTTCTCACAAAATTATAAGTAAAATTTGACTTTCTTCCCTAATAAAATAAGTTCGCATATTCAGAAACTGGTTTAACTAAAAATAATCATAAATAATTTTATTAAGTTATACTCATAAAAACACTATTGATCAATATTAATGGAATGCTTCATATCACATGACCGGTGAATTAAATGAAAACAAAAGATTAACCCTAATTTCCTACATTTATACATAATAAAATATATTAAATGTGTGGTTATAAGATGGTTGGGAAGGCTCCTCTTGGAGTACCAAATAATTTCTCACAATGAGAAATTTTAGGCCAATGTAAATTTAAATATATGACTAATGTGATATAAATATTCATAACAAAAAAGACAACTACAAATTAAGAAAAACTGAATGAGTGATAATTGTATTTTTTTTAAAAACTTGCACATAACTCACACACTTCATAGACTAATAAAATACTTATTTATCACTCTAAATATAAATAAAATTTTATAATTTGATAAATCAAAATATAAATATTCAAGATAATAAAAACTCAAGCTACTAAAAAACCAAATAAAAATATACTAGAACCCTATTTAAGCATATCCTAAATTTAAATATTAATTACAAATAGGAAAATTTGTTAAATCTAATACCTAACCCACTAAAAATTTAAATAAAAATATACTACAACCCTATATAAATCTATCCTAAATTTTAAAATTAATTAATTATTTTATTTTTTAAAATTTAGTATTACTAACGATCAAAACCCTTGGTAAAATGTATATGACATGTAATATGGGATATTTTTTGCATACAAAAAATATGTGAGAAAATGTATTTTCCAATTATCAATGAATCCTCTAACTAATCATCTAATAGTATAACATATAAAAGAACAATAAATTTCCCAAAGCATGTCATGCTGCCATACTTTTAATTATTTCACTATCAAACATTGCAAATTGTAATAATGCATACATTGCAAATTGTAATCATGCATGCAGTTAGGAATGTTAATTTTTCGGTTTTTGATTCGATCCGACCTGTCATAAATCGACTAAAAGTGTAATTCTATTCGCTTCGGATTTAAATGGGTAAAAATGCAATTTAAAGAAATGAAAGTTAACACTCTCCTCTTACTATTTCTCCCATATAAATTAAACTCTCTCTGCAATCGTAGTAGAGAATATACATTTAAATGAGTAGACGTGCAAGTTAAAAACTGCAATTTAACACTCCATCTCTTATATCATATAAATTAAAGCCTCTTATATAGTTTAAATGGATAAATATACAATTTAAAAAGTGTAATTTAATATTCTATCTCCTCTCGTCTGTCATATACTGTGACGACACAGATTTTCAGGAGGATATTTTTGTGGTGCGGTTTTGTGTGTCAGTTCCATATCGTCCAGATACGAAAATACCAGTGTGATATATGAGGTTAAAGGTCCATTTTCTATCAACAAGACATTTTAAAATCGTGCGGGATAAAAACAAGGACGGAATTCCATAGTTAAGCGTGCTTAACTTGGAGTAGTATCAAGATGGGTGACTCCCCTGTTAAGTTGTGGCAAAACGGACAACATTGTTCATACGGGCGTGACGGGTCGGTCCGTGGGACCGGATCGTTACAGGTGATATCAGAGCCTCTATCTGGCCGAAAATATGGTGACTAACACGAGTGTGTGATCCCCTGAATGACGACGTGCCCGACGAGTACGTCATGCCTAAAACGGGGGTGATTGTGACGACTCAGATTTTCAGAAGGGAATTTTTGTGGTGCGGTATTGTGCGTCAGTCACACATCGAACAGATATGAAAGTATCCGTGTGGTATTTGAGTTTAAATATCCATTTTCTATGAACAAGACATTTTAAAGTCGTACGGTACAAAAGAGAAGATGAAACTTCACAGTTAAGCGTGTTTAGCTTGGTGTAGTAATAGCATGAGTGACTCACCTGGAAAGTTGTGCCAAAACGGATAAATTAATCGTTGCATGTCAGTTGTGGTGATGGCGGCATTTAATCGACAGTGGTGGGACTGCAGAGGTTTGAAGAAGAGGAGGGAGCGAGAGTCCAAAACGGAAGTATCCTGTTAAATTTTATATAGAGGACTGGAATTTAATAAACTTGTTCCTAAATGCAGAAGAAATATATAATTCAAATTCATGCATGTTATTTGCTTTGAGATGAATTATTTTGAGAAAGTCTGTCAGGTCAGATTACGAATTTGTTATTAAAGTAATTTTTCAAGTCTCTGTTGCAAGCTACTGCTAGCATTTAGGTTAAAGCTTCACGAAATCTGCACCACACACAAATTGAAAATCAAGTATGAGCAAGCTCTTGTCTATTTCTTCTGGAACTTATAATGTACAGGGTGACGGAACGAGTAACTCTATATGGGAATGGCCGAAATTCTATATATTTTTTTTCATACCTCATATGAGTAATTTTTTTCCGTAATATAGGAAGGCCGTTTGAAGATTTTGATCTAAATACATAGGAAAATTTTGCTTTTTCGATAATTTTTTGCAAAGTGGGAGGGCCTGCGGCCCACGACTGCTCCACCTAGTTTTTTCCCTGAATATACAGATTACATTTCCTCATAGATCGTACTTAATCGAAAATCATAGGCCATGTCTTAATCGAAAGGGTGTGACTCCAATTTCCAGTCACATTACTCACCAAAAAGTGGAAACAAAGGGGTAGGCGTCACAAAGTCGTTTGATCATGCCATGTGGTTACTATTTTGGCCCAAATTATTAACTCTTATCGTTTCCGGTCTCTAGTACATTGTTTTGAACTGGTTTTGATGAAAATTTTGAAATTGTTTAGATATATATGATGTATGTGAAACCAAACTAATAGTTGCGATATTGCAGATTTATTAGTTTCCCATAACGATCGAGATCATTGGCGGTTACTTTTACGAGACGACACCCTCATCACTTTTCTTCCCATTTGTGTATCCGATTAAATGAAATCACTCAAAGGACATAAGGAGTGATGAATGAGGATCTGCAAATTATCTTTATTTCCTTTTATGTTTTAAGATACTATCATAATTTCCTTAAATTCGTCAATCATCATTATTTACTAACTAAGACTCGCGTTATTTCCTTTTATATTTTAGAATACTTTCATAAGTTATTTTTAAATTCGTCGGCTTATTTGACTGTTTATGGTATAGTCAGTTTAACCATCGTAAGATTAGAAAATTAATTGTTAGATGATGTTTTTCAGTAATAATTTTTATTTTTTATTTTCAACAAATTAGAATTTGATAAATTAAAAACAAATTGTACAACATAGTAAAAACCCAAATAAAAATATAGAACCCTATAGAGGCCCTACTGTAAACTTAAATATTAAGTCTGGGTTGTGCATGTGTTTTTGATAGACTTCTTTGATTATTATTAAAACATAAGACAGAGAATTTTGTTACTCTCTAGTTTTTTCGAGCTTTCTTGTTCCTACAATTTCGTACTAACAAGCCTACAAGATAATCGCTATCTTGTTTCGGCGCCAAGGAGTGTAGGGAGAAGTCTAAAATTGTGTTGTATATACCAATTACAGGATGTTTAATTTCTCATTGGTTTTAATATAGTGCTGGAAATTTTGAGAAAAGAGTGGTCAGCCATACTGATACTACTGCAATATTTATGCTCTTCTTACAAAACTTTGTATGACAGATGAGTTCACTAGTGAGACTAACTGATAATTAGGCAGCATGCACTATCCTTCCAACTTTATGAATAAGCAAATATAAAAACTTAAGAAAAGAGGAAAGGAGTTCAGACATTCATGTATACACACATATATATATATATACATGGATAAACACCTTTATTCGAACTACATAAATAAAGAGTATTTTAAAACACCTTTGATTATAAAATTTATCGTTCTTTGAGAAAGTAAATTATTTTAAATTTGGTACAAACCAAACAGGCGGCCGTACGTGATTTCCAGATAGACCCACCATCTTATGAAAACTTTTGTCTTTTAATTTGAAGATCCCACAGTCTATCTCGGTTTCCGATTCCATATACGTATATGGACTATCCAAATAAGATAGGGGTGTATAATATATTGAATTACGATGGAATTTCAAACACTCTAAAGTCGAAACGGACTCTGAACAAATAGCAGAACCTACAAACAAAGCTTGGTCGCCAAGGTCGTGAATTACATGCCACGTTGCAAACTCCTCATTAGTTCCATGTACTAACTTAAATATTTCAAATTTATAAGGTTTTTCAACTTCTGAGCCGTCATCTTCAACATCACAACATCTCTTAACGAGTAACAATTCTGCATCTTTGGATTCAACAAGATAAAATGCATGACTATCTTCTTCTTGATATTCACGGACAACTGTTTTGGTGCTTCCGTTATGGAAATCTATTCGTAAAAGTTCACGATTAAAAGTAACACTATATATACAACCTTTATGATAAATAACATCTGAACACAGATAGTGATTTACTGGCTGAATGTTGATAAATGTCCAATATTGGTCACCCGATTTGTATTATGTCATTAGCGAATGAGACTCATAGATAACCACAACCTCATAGTTATTTGGAGATGTACGTGGATCAGATGTTAATATCACTTTCTCTATATAATGATCAAGTAAATTGATATCATGCCACTCACATCTTAACACCAAACAAATATCTTTAAAAAATGGGAGAGTAATTCTAGCAGAGCTAAAGGGGTCTAAAAGGGTTATAACCATATTTCTATCCAAACAAAACAACCAACCATGAGATGAACCAACGAATCTGAAATCACAAGGAATTGATAGTTGAATGTCAAAGGACACCTTGTTGAGAACATTGTATAAACCTCTGCTATGATCATTATGTTTTTCTGTTTTGAACATTAGCATAGGAATTTCCTTACGAGATAACCTAAGCGTACCAAGAAAGTTATTCGAGTTTGGATTGAGTTTGTGCCAATTTGAACAAACAGCTGGAAAAGAAAAATAATCTGAGAGTAGAGCAAACTTTGTCACGATCAAATCTAGTATGTGTTCCGGAAGCCCAGCCCAATCACGGGTTGATGAAGTCATCCTTATCTGGAAAAAAATAATAATATATCCTTGAGTTAATAAGAATTTCATAATTCTTTTCATGTTAGTCACGAAGTGATGAGATCATTCTTCTAATCTTCTTTTAAAAAAACATGTTAATAAAAATATCACAAATAAATTCAAGTTTAGGTTGTATATATGAAGACAAGTACACATATGCAGTGCTAGGGATGGCAAAAAAACAACATTCATAACCCGATACGCCTCACTACCGGTCGGGTAAAAATGCAGAATATTATGGGTAGGGTTTAAACCTGGTTCAGGTACCGGAGTTGCGGATGAAATTGGTAGTTAATACCCTTGGTTTGTTACCTGGGAGCAAATTTAGCTCAATCATTATACTAATCCGAATCCATAAATTTTATACAAACATAATATACGGTAGATCCTTGTAGTATAAAATTAAAAATAGGACAAAAATAACAAACGCTTTATAATGCCCTAAAATCTGAAATACGACACTTCAAACAGCCCACATCACTCCTCAAAACATCTACCGACTTAATGGAGCTCTGCGTAGCAACCTCTTCCTTTAAATAAAATTTACAAAGTTTATACAACACATAGGTTAATCCAAAAATAGTTATTTTAAGGCAGAGATGAGGCCGAGTGTCGCATAGAGATTAATAAGGCAAATAGATATGTAGTTGGGGATGTAATTTAATAAAAACCTTAAAAGATGATTAAAATATTGAACTGGTTGATGAGTTCAGATCTGGTCCTTGTCCGGGTTAAACGATTTTGATTGGATTGAGAATATTGAATCCAAGTCCGATACGTTAACTATTGTTACGAGCTATTTTCTGAATTCAAACCATAAACGATTAATCAATCTAATCTGAATCCTATAACAGGGCGCCTTAAAAGTCCCAACTACAAAACTAACTTATTTTAACTAGAAGCTACCATAAGTAGCTTAAATTGATTAGAAAAGAACCTAGTTGTTGTTTTGAATACTTTACTTTATAAGCAGGTGTTACATAATAGTAGGGGTGTATATGGTCCGGGTTGGAACGGTTTGAAGCCAAGTCAAACCTCATTAATGAGCTGGCTAGCCCAGCGGTCCGGATCGGTTTGCGGATTGATTTCGGGTTCGACGGTCCGGATTGGTTCACAGGTTGTTAACGGTTGTAATTATAAAGAAACTACTAAATAATCGAAATACTATTACAACTCAGAACAATATGAAGTCATGCCTACGTAAATAAACGAGCCGGCCAAGTTATTTGAAAGATTCTTCTTAAAGATTCAAAGTGTTACTTACTTTAGAAAATTTTGACTTTAATAATACTTGTTCATATGTAGATCAAAAAATAGTATTGAAATAATAGGAGTTATTTAATTTTGTGTTTTAACATTTATTATCAACGGGTTGTTACGGTTCTAACGCTTCAATTCCAACGGGCCGAAACGAATTCAAGAGTTTGGTCCGGATTGTTCTGGTCTGAATTTTAATAAGTTAACCATAACATATACCATTAAGAACAGGTTCAACCTTTTTCAACACTAACCCAACCTGATATACGTTCAAGACCGGACCGATTGTATGGTCTGTCCGGATTCAAGGTACACCCCTACGTAATAATACAACACAATCTCAAAATAATAACCTGGGTATATTAGTTGTATATGGTTAATTTAATAAGATGTGATAAGGAAAGAAAGATTAATTCACAATAAATTAATTAATCTAGCATATCATGGAGATTGAAAGAAAGAAGTACACATCTGTTAGGACCAGATTTCTGGTCTAAATATTGTTAATTGTCTATTGGTTTTTACTAAATAAATCCTAACTGTTATTAAGAACTAAGACAGGATTGACAGGTTCCAAGTACCAGTTGCAACCTCAGTTACAACCTACTAAGTTAGTAGTATTAGGTTTCAAGTACTGGTTGCAACCTTAGTTACAACCTGTGGTGAAAGGTTTCAAGTACCAGTTGCAACCTCAGTTGCAACCACAGTTCAACCTGCTGTTAAAACAGAATTCTGTCTTGTTTCATTATTCTACATTACTAATTGTTTAATGCTAATCATTTGTTTTAAAGTATGTAGGATAAATTCTCATAAAGTCTTAAACGTGTATATGTGTTTATTGAGAATACTAATGTGTTAAGGAAAGATGTTTATAAAAGATATAAAGAGATTAGTTTATAAGGTTATGTTTCCTTTTAATTTATATATCTCTATTCTTATGCTTGTCCTTATCACTTGATTCAATCTTTTGATTCTTATAATATTCAGTAAAGATATGTATAAAGATTGATTGATATGTGGAGTTAAATGTTTCATATGTTTATGAAAAGATATTATCTTTAAGAGATCATATCTTTATATGTTTCATTTCAAAGGAAAAGATTAACTCCTACTTTCAAGTGTGTTACTAAACAGGTGTTAATCAAAGATGATTAGAGTCAATCCATGCTGAAGAATCTCGTGATACTTGGAGAGATTGAAGCTAATCAACCAAGTCAAAAGCAATCAAAAGATATTGAAGATAGAAGATTGTTTTTACTTGTTTATATACTTAGTAACTTAAGCTTGTAAAGTTGTGTGTTCTAAATTATAAAGAACTTATTTTCTAGAGAGAATACACGTGAGCTTTAAAAAGAAAAACAATGGTGGGATGCCATTGATTTATAAGTGATAGTTATAGAGTAGGAGCAATATAGTGATAGGCAGAAAAACATAGAGGGAGTCTAAGTTTTTCATTAAGACTTGAGTCATATATTGTAAGCTTTTTATAATATCATAATCTGGGTAAGTGCCCCGGAGACGTAGCCTAGTTAGGTGAACTCCGTTGTTAAATGTGCGTGTGAATTATTTCCAAGTACATTTAATTTTAAAACAGTTTCTGTCCATTAATACACTTGGTTCCAACTGCAGTTCCAACCTCACTTGAAACCTTATACACTTGGTTCAAACTGCAGTTCCAACCCCACTTGGAACCTTACTGCAAAACTGCATCTAGAACAACGGATAGGAATTTCAATTGGTATCAGAGCTTTACACTAGATCTTACTTAGTGTGGATCCTGTGTTCTAGTAACAATGGACTTAATGAGGGAAGGAAACGCCTTCAACAAACCTCCATTGCTTGAAGGAGGAGTAAACTATGGAGTATGGAAAATTAGAATGAGGTCCTTCATCAAACAGCAGAATGAACATGCATGGAAGACTGTTATGTATGGATGGGAGGCTCCAACTACCATGGATAATGAAGGAGAACTGATTCTCTTACCTGAAGACAGATGGTCTGTTGAAGAAGACAGAAAATCAAGTGCCAACTCAACAGCCATAAACTTGATTTTTGCTGGTGTAACTCTCAGCGTATTCAGGTATATCTCTCATTGTGAAACAGCTAAAGAAGCATGGGATATTTTGCAAGTTACTTTTGAAGGAACAACTAAAGTAAAAGCTTTCAAACTTCAACAGTTAACTACCCAATTTGAGAACTTAAGAATGGAGGAAGATGAAAACATTGAACAATTTAATGGTAGAATCTGCCACATTGCTCATCAAGCTGGAACATTAGGTGAAAAATACAGTGATGCTAAGCTTGTTAAGAAAACTCTTAGGTCACTCCCAGAAAGGTTTGAAATTAAGGTCACAGCCATTGAAGAATCAACTGACTTAGATAATCTTAAACTTGAAGAACTCATAGGAAATCTTAGTACACATGAACTGAAATTCTTCAAACATAAAAGACCAGAAAAGGGAATAGCATTTCAGGCTAAGAAATCTGAATCTAATACCTGTGATAAAATGAGTGATGAAGAACAACTAGCTTTCTTTGCAAAAAAGGTGTACAAGAAGTTTTATAAGAAAAAGGAGGATGATACTGGTTCATCTAAAAACTTTCAGAAAAAGGATAACCAGTTTAAGACAGAGTCTAGATTCAATAATAACTCTACAGGAAAGTGGAATTCCAAAGAAAAGGATAACAAAGAATACAAATCTAAAGAGATTCAGTGTAGAGAATGTAGAGGTTTTGGTCATATTCAGGCTGAGTGTGCAAACACTTTAAAAAGAAACAAAAATGCTTATATAACCACTCATAGTGATAGTGATTCTGAGAGTAACAGTGATGAAGAGGATGGTTCAAATTTTGTTAATTTCATGGGAATAATCACTGAAAAAGAACCTACTTATGAAAGTGACTGTGAGCATGTTTCAACCCCAGTTACAACTGCCTGTGAAACATATAGCAGTGATGAGGAAGAGCCTTCTGATGAAACCATTACTAAGCAATACCTTGTTCTGTATGAAAAGTATAAAAGTCTGAGTAAACAATGTTTGATCATAAGCAAGCTGAATGTTGATCTAAAGGATGAGGTCAAAAATCTTACTGAGAAGCTTAAATTACAACTGGCTGAACTTACTGAAACTAAAAAGATAATAAAATTGCTGAATGTCTCTGCTTCAGATAAATTAGATGACATGCTGTCATATTCTAGAGGATCCAAAGATATCAGTGGTCTAGGGTACTATGGTGGTAAGAGTACAGGAAAAACTACTTTTATTGAAGCTGTTGCTAAAGCTAAAACTCATGATTTTGATCACAAGGTTAGAAGCTCAGTTGCAACCAGAGTTGCAACCAGGAATAAAACGCAGGTTTATGTAAAGAAGGTTGGAAGCTCAGTTACAACCAAAGTTGCAACCATGAACAAACTGAATAACTTTAGGTTGAAATTGTGCAATTTTTGTAAAAAACCTGGTCATTCTGAAGTCCAGTGTTATTTAAAAAGGAACAGAAAGTACATTTCCCAGAAAACCTGGTTGGCTTCTGTCAATAAAAATTTGAAATGGGTTTGGAAAGTTAAAGAAAAAGCAATCTTAGTTGCTAACAACAAAGCTGTTATCAACTCTTTGAATGCTGTTACTTCTAATGATTGGTATTTTGACAGTGGATGCTCTAAGCATATGACAGGTACTGCAAGCCTCCTAAAAAATGTCACCATTCTTACAGGTAACACTGTTGTGTTTGGAGGAGGAGATACAGGTAAAATTATTGGTAAAGGTACCTTAAACAAACCTGGAATGCCTGATATTGAGGATGTTTTTCTTGTAGATGGTCTAAAAGCTAATCTAATTAGTATCAGTCAACTCTGTGATAATGAAATGACTGTTAAATTTGACAAAGAAAGGTGTCTAATTACTAATCTTAACAATGATTTAATCATGACTGGAGTTAGATCAACCAACAGTTGCTATGTGTTTGAAAAAGCTGAAAAAGAATTGCCTCAAAGTAGGTGTAATCAAGCTATTACTAATAATGCAGATATTTGGCATAAAAGGCTTGGGCATGTGAATTACAAAACTTTAGATAAGCTTGTTAAAAAGGAGTTGATAAGAGGAATTCCTAAACTCAGTGCTAAAACTCAAAGTGTCTGTGGTGATTGTGCTATAGGAAAACAAACCAAAAGTATACACAAAAGTACTAGTCTAATCTACACTAAAAGAGTCTTAGAACTTCTTCACATTGACTTGATGGGTCCTATGCAAACTGCCAGTATAGGTGGTAAGAAGTACATTCTAGTAGTTGTAGATGATTTCTCTAGATACTCTTGGGTAGTGTTCTTAAAGGATAAGTCTGAAACTTTTGAACTATTCAAAACTCTGTGCTTAAAACTGCAAGTTGAAAAAGGTTCCACTAGTGGTAATATTGCTAGGATTAGAAGTGATCATGGAACTGAATTTGAAAATATCAGGTTTAAAGAATTCTGCAACTCCTTAGGAATATGTCATGAGTTCTCTGCTCCTAAGACTCCACAGCAAAATGGCATAGTTGAAAGGAAAAATAGAACCATTCAGGAAATGGCTAGAGTAATGCTTAACTCTAAGAAACTTGCCAATAGATTTTGGGCTGAAGCTATTAATACTGCATGTCATATAGTTAATAGAGTTTATATTACTAAAGGTACTTCCATGACAGCTTATGAAATATGGAAAGGTAGAAAACCCAATGTAAAGTATTTTCAAGTTTTTGGATGTGTTTGCTATATTCTCAGAGATAGAGAGCATCTTGGTAAATTTGACTCTAAAAGTGATAAAGGGATTTTTCTTGGTTATGCTCAGAACAGTAGAGCATTTAGAGTCTTCAATCAAAGAACAAACTGTGTTATGGAATCTTATAATGTGTTATTTGATGACCTAAAAACTGTTGATGAGATTACAGGTGATAATGAACAGGCTGAGACTACAGAAAAAGAGAAAGAAGAAACACAACAAACTGGAAGTCCCAGAGTGGTTGGAAGTCCAGTTGCAACTGAGGTTACAACTGAGGTTGGAACTGAGGTTGGAACCACAGTTGAAACCCAAAATGCTGCTGAATCTGAAGAAGAAGAAGAAGAAAGTTCTCATGCTCAGTCAACTAGCAGGCCTCGCTATGTAAGGACTCAGAAAAATCATTCTCTTGACAATGTCATAGGAGAAGTTACTTCAGGTATGAAAACCAGAGGTAAAAGAAATAATGTTGTTCACTTTGCTTGTTATATCTCTCAGTTAGAACCTAAGAATATAAAAGAAGCTCTAGAAGATAGTGAATGGATTTTAGCTATGCAGGATGAATTGGCCCAATTTGAGAGAAATGATGTATGGACTTTAGTACCCAGACCTTCTAATAAAAATGTTATAGGAACTAAATGGATTTTTAGAAATAAAAGTGATGAGGATGGAGTGATTATCAGGAATAAAGCTAGGTTGGTAGCTCAGGGTTATACACAAATTGAGGGAATTGACTTTGATGAAACCTTTGCTCCAGTAGCTAGAATTGAATCCATTAGAATGCTGCTGTCTCTTGCATGTCTGTATGATTTTAAACTGTTTCAACTTGACATAAAGAGTGCTTTTCTGAATGGTGTGATTAATGAAGAAGTTTATGTTTGTCAACCTAAGGGATTTGAGGATCCTAACTTTCCTGAACATGTCTATTTGTTGAAAAAGGCCTTGTATGGTCTAAAACAAGCTCCTAGAGCTTGGTATGATAGATTAACCAAGTACTTGATTGAAAAAGGTTTTAACAGAGGGGGAGTTGATAAAACTCTGTTTACTAAGAAAACCACAAAGGACATAATAATTGCTCAAATCTATGTTGATGACATTGTTTTTGGTTCTACTTCTAATAACAGAATAAAAGAATTCATTTCTGACATGAAGAATGAATTTGAAATGAGTGGAGGAGGTGAACTAACTTACTTTCTAGGATTGCAAGTTAAACAGAATGAGAAAGGCATTTTTCTGTGCCAAAGTAAGTATGCAGACAATCTTGTTAAAAAGTTTGGTCTGAGTGAGAGTAAAGAGAAGAGAACCCCTATGAGTACTACCCTTAAACTGTCCAAAAATGATAAAGGTAAAAATGTCTGTCCCAGTCTTTATAGATCCATGATTGGAAGTTTGCTGTATTTAACTGCTAGTAGAGCAGATCTTTGCTTAAGTGTAGGAGTTTGTGCCAGATATCAAGCAAATCCTTTAGAACCTCATCTTCTAGCTGTCAAAAGAATTCTAAGGTATGTAAAAGGAACACCTCATCTAGGCCTATGGTATTCTAAAGATACAAACCATTTTCTTAGTGGCTACTGTGATGCAGATTGGGCAGGAAACATAGATGATAGAAAGAGTACTTCTGGTGGTTGTTTTTATTTTGGAAACAATCTTGTTTCTTGGTTCAGTAAAAAGCAAAATTGCATATCTTTATCTACTGCTGAGGCAGAATATGTTGCAGCTGGAAGTGGATGCACTCAACTAATTTGGATGAAACAAATGTTAACTGATTATAATGTTAAACAAGAGATATTAACTCTGTTTTGTGATAACAAAAGTGCTATAGATTTAGCTAAAAATCCAGTTCAACATTCCAGAACCAAACATATTGATCTAAGGCATCATTTTATTAGAGAACTAGTTGAAGAAAAGAGCTTAATTTTAGAACATGTTTCAACTGAAAAACAATTAGCAGATATTTTCACAAAGCCCCTTGATACAAACAAGTTTGAATCATTAAGAAGTGACATAGGGGTATGTCATTATCAATCTAATTGAATACTTTTGCTAAATATGTCTGTATTGAGTACCTTTAATAAATTTTATTTCTAAGGTTAAAGTCTTATTTTGAGCTATGATGTTTTTGTCTTGAAAAAGCCGCTTTTTTGGTGCCTCAAAAACAGATGTGAGGTAACTTGTCCTTAAAAAACCTCTCTGGTAATAGAGTTGCAAGCACAAAGTGCAATTTTTTTTTATGATGGTTGCAAGTTCAGTTGCAACATCAGTTGAAACCTCACACTCTCAATAGTTGGTTGGAAGTTCAGTTGCAACATCAGTTGAAACCTCGTGTTAAAAATACTGGTTGCAAGCTCAGTTGCAACATCAGTTGAAACCTCGTGTTAAAAATACTGGTTGCAAGCTCAGTTGAAACATCAGTTGAAACATCAGTCTATGTTATAGCTGTCAAGACAAAGTCTTGTAAAATTTTGACATCACTTATACTCTTTCCTTGCTGAGGTCATCAAACTAGTTTTTGTGTAGAAATAAAAACGGATTTGCTCAATTTAAGCTCCTAAAATTTAATCTTTATTAGAGTTATTCTTTGATAAACATATTTTCGTGAGTAAATTGCTAGGTTTCTTGTGTTTTCCTAAAAGTTAGATATCTGTTTAAGTGTTCTTTATCTTGAATCAAGTCAAATTTCCTTAAAGCTTCAATGTTTGATTTTTCAAATTTTGGATGAATCTGTTTTGGAAAAGGAATGTTTATCTGTTTAATTGGCTGAAGTTATCTTATTGCCAACTGTCTCTTGCGTAATCTTAGTATGATTTTATTTTAAAATCTGTTGATAAACTACTTCCTATTTTTAAGCCAAAATATGCTGCTTAATTGATTTGCATGTATCTATTTCCAATTTCAAAAAGATATGGTCTTTATTGCTATTTATACAAACATCTTTTTACTATCCAAAATCAATTACTTTTTACAGAATAACTCTCTCTCTCTCATCTCTGTAAAACCCTAGGCTTGCTGTAGAAACCCACTGCAAGGTTCTAAGTAAGGTTCTAACCCCAGTTGCAACCATGTCATCAAACCCTTCTAAAAACCCCAATTCTGATGATGATTGCACCCTCAGAGATTTTATGAATAAATCTCCATCACGTCAAGGTTCCAAATCAAAGGTAAGTGAGTCTTCCTCACCCAAAATTAAGCGCACTAAGAAGTGTGCTAGAAGGAATTTTGATAATGACCCTGTTACTGCTAAGTTTGAGTATGTTCCAACAAACAATAATGTTGATCCTCGTTTCTGGAGTAGGACAACATATAGGAGGTTTAGGGGAATGGCTAGTAAAGAAATTCTGTGTGAAAGAAGGCTTAATTTAGTTAGCTATCCTCACATACAAGTGTATGTTGAGAAATTACTCTCTGCTGTTGGCTTAGCCAAAACTGTTTGTTATGCAGACTCCTATTACCCTGCTGTTGTAAAAGAATTCTATTCCAATTTAAGCAGTGGTGTCTTTGAAGAGGGTAATCCTAAGTATGGAAGAGTGTTTTTGAGAGGTGTAACTTTGGATTTCACCCCTAAGTTGATTAATGACTATCTGTGTTGTCCCAGTCCTACTGTAGACAACAATGCTGAACCAGATTTAGAAATTCTAGCTTTAATTCTAACTGGGAAGAACAATAGGTTTGATGGTCATTCCATCAAAACATCATCTCTCACATTAAGTGCTGCTGTGTTGCACAAAATTGCTAGGTTTAACTGGACACCCACCAAACAATCTTCCAAAGTCAACAAAGATATGGCTATTTTTCTATACAGGATTATGTCTTCACTACCCATCAACTTTGGCCATCATATCTTTAATCTTATAAAGGAATTTAGTGATGATAATTCACCATCCATTCTGCTTCCTTTCCCTTGCCTCATATCTAGTCTTCTTCTGGGCCAAGTCTCTTCTATGCATAGAGATTCTCCCATTAGTATCACTCATGAACCAATCACAGATTGTCCCTCTGCTCTTTATATTTCTGCCAAACTACTGAAGGAAGGACATGTCAATGATATTTCTGGGGACAAAGGGAAAGAAAAGGAAGAAAAACCTTCATCTGCTCCTTCAGCAAAGAAGAAAGGAGTAAAGTGGTACTTACTCCAGAAGCTGGCTTATAATCAAGAAAGGAGAGCTGAATTGGATGCTGATGATTATCAAATCAATAAGCTGCTGGTGGATATTATTGAGAGTGAGGATGATGATGATAGTGATGGTGTTTCAATCAGCAGTGAGGATGCCAATGCAGAAGATGAAGAAGTGGTAAGGCAGAATCCTCTAAGAGAAAGACCCCCACAGTGTGATATTCCAAGTGACTAATTCCAATGGTTGCTGACAAATAGGGGGAGTGAAGTTTATGCTTTTGTTTTATGTTTTGTTTCATTTTGATGTTTTCAAGACTTTAATCTGTTTTTCAATTCTGCTGTATTAAGACAAGTTTATGCCTGTTTGGCTTTAATCATTCTGCAATTTCCTTCTGCAAATATCTTGATATCTTGTTGAAGTATGAATGCCTTTAAACTTGAAACAGGTCAACAGGTCTGAAAACTAATTGTGTGCACATACATTGTGCTTATATATTTTGCCTGCAATTCTAACATACAGGGGGAGCTTACTGATATGGAATTTGCAGGTGGTTGGGATGTTTTATAAACTTTATTGATTTGTCAAAACCAATGACAAAGGGGGAGATTGTTAGGACCAGATTTCTGGTCTAAATATTATTAATTGTCTATTGGTTTTTACTAAATAAATCCTAACTGTTATTAAGAACTAAGACAGGATTGACAGGTTCCAAGTACCAGTTGCAACCTCAGTTACAACCTACTAAGTTAGTAGTATTAGGTTTCAAGTACTGGTTGCAACCTTAGTTACAACCTGTGGTGAAAGGTTTCAAGTACCAGTTGCAACCTCAGTTGCAACCACAGTTCAACCTGCTGTTAAAACAGAATTCTGTCTTGTTTCATTATTCTACATTACTAATTGTTTAATGCTAATCATTTGTTTTAAAGTATGTAGGATAAATTCTCATAAAGTCTTAAACGTGTATATGTGTTTATTGAGAATACTAATGTGTTAAGGAAAGATGTTTATAAAAGATATAAAGAGATTAGTTTATAAGGTTATGTTTCCTTTTAATTTATATATCTCTATTCTTATGCTTGTCCTTATCACTTGATTCAATCTTTTGATTCTTATAATATTCAGTAAAGATATGTATAAAGATTGATTGATATGTGGAGTTAAATGTTTCATATGTTTATGAAAAGATATTATCTTTAAGAGATCATATCTTTATATGTTTCATTTCAAAGGAAAAGATTAACTCCTACTTTCAAGTGTGTTACTAAACAGGTGTTAATCAAAGATGATTAGAGTCAATCCATGCTGAAGAATCTCGTGATACTTGGAGAGATTGAAGCTAATCAACCAAGTCAAAAGCAATCAAAAGATATTGAAGATAGAAGATTGTTTTTACTTGTTTATATACTTAGTAACTTAAGCTTGTAAAGTTGTGTGTTCTAAATTATAAAGAACTTATTTTCTAGAGAGAATACACGTGAGCTTTAAAAAGAA
The DNA here is from genome assembly GCA_963682055.1 of Primula veris. Lineage (NCBI taxonomy): Eukaryota > Viridiplantae > Streptophyta > Magnoliopsida > Ericales > Primulaceae > Primula > Primula veris. The sequence goes on from OY821742.1 coordinate 1,724,725, forward strand.
AAACAATGGTGGGATGCCATTGATTTATAAGTGATAGTTATAGAGTAGGAGCAATATAGTGATAGGCAGAAAAACATAGAGGGAGTCTAAGTTTTTCATTAAGACTTGAGTCATATATTGTAAGCTTTTTATAATATCATAATCTGGGTAAGTGCCCCGGAGACGTAGCCTAGTTAGGTGAACTCCGTTGTTAAATGTGCGTGTGAATTATTTCCAAGTACATTTAATTTTAAAATAGTTTCTGTCCATTAATACACTTGGTTCCAACTGCAGTTCCAACCTCACTTGAAACCTTATACACTTGGTTCAAACTGCAGTTCCAACCCCACTTGGAACCTTACTGCAAAACTGCATCTAGAACAACGGATAGGAATTTCAACATCTATAATATATTTGCGCACCTCGCCCACGCGATGTATGATGTATCGCGTGTTTAATTTGGTGTGTTAAAATTTGTATTTATCAACCTATTTATAAAGACAGTGCAATTTAAAAATATAAATTAAGTGTAAACTAATTATAAAACTTCAAAAGGATACACAAACGTAAAAACGTAAATAGTATTAAAATATAAAAAATATACCTGAGAAATAAAGTCAGAAATTTCTGCAAATCAAAGTGAAGAGAGAGAATAGAGAGGGGGGAGAGTAATAATGGGTATTAGAAATTACTTATTTTTTAACCGTGCATGATGTTTTTATATAATGTATTAGTTTTTTCTTTATTTATAATTTGTAAAATTAGAGGGTTTTTAAGTAATAATTTGTTTTAAAAACTCAGAAGAGATATACCAGAGAATATAGTAAGAAAATTGTTTCCTACTGGGTCTTAAATTTTGCTAAACATGTGTCCTAAGTGGATTACACACGTCTTTACCTCTTTATTAGATAATAAGATAAAATTAAGAATTGGATCATGAAAACAAAAGTATTTAAGCATTGGCCCGGATATAAAATTAATTAAGGATTGAACCATTATTTCTGAAACTAATTCTATTTATCTAAAATATAAAATCTCTTCCAATGGTATTTATCTAATTTATCACCATCTCTCTAAAAAACCTCCCAATAAAAAACCTCCATATATATCTATGTATATATCTATTTTGTATATATGTGTATATATATATATATGTATATATCTATGTATATAAAAAATAGTTCAGACTCTTTTCAAAAATCCAAAAGAGTTCAGACTCTTTTCAAAAGGCTTAAGACTCTTTTTAAAAAGAGTCTTTTAAAAAGAGTTCAAAAAGGTTCAGACTCTTTTTAAAAAAGGGTTCAAAAGGGTTCAGACTCTTTTTAAAAAGGTTTAAAATGGTTCAGACTCTTTTTAAAAAGGTTTAAAACGGTTCAGACTCTTTTTAAAAAGGTTTAAAAGGGTTTAGACTCTTTTTAAAAAAGTTCAAAAGGGTTCAGACTATTTTTAAAAGGGTTTAAAAGGGTTCGGAGTTTTTTTTTTGTTTTGTAATTTTTTGACACGTGTCGCTCTTTGGATGGGTGTTGCTGAAATGGACCAATTTTTAATTAGTTTTTGTTTTATGGACCAATTCTTAAATATTTTTATTTGACGTGTTTACCTCTCTATTAGATAATAATGGTCCGTATAGTTTTAAACTAAGTTTATTCGGTCATTGATATCTACTAAAAACAGGATAGTACTTCCCAATGGTATTGTTTCATTTTATTAACCCCCAAAGTGCTACCTACAAATTTATTTAGTATTTGTAGATTTAATTAATACAAATTTCCCCCCACCCTCACTTTTTAAAAGTATACGGATCCCAATTAAAGTTAACTCAAAAAACAAGTGATTCTTTTTAGTATGTAAGACTTTAGTTTCTTCCTAAATAAATAAACTACTAAATAATAGAAATACCATTACAACTCAGAAAAATATGAAGTTCATGTCTACATAAATAAACGAATCGGCCAAGTTATTTTAAAGATTGTTCATAAAGATTCAAAGTGTTACTTATTTTAGAAATCTTTTACTTTAATAATACTAGTTCATATGTACATCAAAAAATAGTATTGAAATAATAGGAGTTATTTAATTTTGTGTTTTAACATTTATTATCAACGGGTTGGTACGGTTTTAACACTTCAATTCCAACTGGCCGAAACGAATTCAAGAGTTTGGTCCGAATTGTTCTGGTCTGAATTTTAATAAGTTAACCCTAACTCAGACCATTAAAAACAGGTTCAATATTTTTCAACACTAACCCAGCCTGATATACGTTTCAAGACCGGACCGATCAGCTAGTCTGTCCGGATTCAAGGTACACCCTAACATAATAATACAACACAATCTCACAAATAATAACCTGGGTATATTAGTAGTACATGATTAATTTAATAAAATAATGATAAGGAAAGAAACATGAATCCACAATCAATTAATTAATCAAGCATATCATGCAGATTGAGAGAAAGAAGGACACACCTCAATGAATCAATAGAGCCAAAACCTGTGTTCAGCCAAATAGCAAAGATAAAAAAGAGAGATAATCCAGATCTACAATATATAATATATATATAGTACAGAATAAAGTAATAAAATTGTTTCCTACTCCATCTTAAATTTTGATTTGGTAAACATTTGATTACATAATGGTAAGTATAGTTTTAAACTAAAAACAGGATAGTACTTTCCAATGGAATTGTTTCATTTTAGTAAACCCCCCTAGTACTACCTACAAATTTATTTATTCAGTCATGTGCAAGTAAATTAACTATTGAGTCGAATGCTCATATTTTTTCTTGTAATATAAAATCATTACCTTCAAGTTTTACCAACTATATATTTGTTACTATATATAACCATATAAAATCTTAGATCGATACCAATAAAACCAACCGCATTTATCTTACTATTTAAGATCTGCCCATAAGCTTAAAATTTCACATAAAAAAGTTGTCGATAAAAAATACATTTGTAATATAAATTGGTTTTCTTTGAAAAAAAAAACAAGATAACATTTTGACACACGTACAAGTTATTGATTCAAATAAAAGCTAAGTAAAGTACAATAGAGACATGTAAATTATAGTACACACGTCTAAGCTAACAAAATTATTCCATAGAATTAGAATTTTTAATATCCAAAACAAAACAGACAACAAATTTATTAAACGAACTTAATCATAACGATTTCATGAATATTATTGACTTCGTAGGTATTTCTATTTCACTTGGATACAATATATGTGGCTTGTCATTGACTCATGTAAAAAAAAATACTATGGAGATTGAAAAAAATAAAGAAGCACACACCTTACCTTAATCAATTGAGATAAACCAGAAGACGAATTAGAAGAAGGAGAGACATTATTAATTTATTATACTGCATATATTTATAATATACACCAACCCAAAAAGTTTCCTATTTCAACATGGACTCTTATCAACATGATATTTTCCTTAGCTATTTAGATTTTCATTGGAAAAAACGAAAAACTGTGTTACCTTTTTTTAATTTTTGAAAATATAATTTTTGGATCAAAAAGGGAAAAAAGGATAGCGACTTATTTTTTTGTTTAGGTTTCTCACAAAATTATAAGGAAATTTTGACTTTCTTCCCTAATAAAATAATTTTGCATATTCAGAAACCGGTTTAACTAAAAATAATCATAAATAAGTTTGTTCCGTCGTACTCATACAAACACTATTGAAATATTGATAGAATGTTTCATATCACATGAACGGTGAATTAAATGAAAACAAAAGTTTAACCATAATATCAATAATAGTTACTATTATATTAATTAATGTGATCAAATTATCACATGCTTCATCTGATATTTCTTATGAATAACTTGTTATTTTAGACTCATGTAAGTCTAAATATATGACTAATGTAGTACAAATATTCCTAATAAAAAAGACAACTATAAATTAAGAATGTGTGATGATTGTATTTTTAAAAAAACTTGCACATAACTCACACACTTCATAATATAATAAAAAATACATATTTATCACTCCAAATATACATAAAATTCTATAATTTAATAAATCAAAATATAAATATCTAATATAATAAAAACTCAACCTACTAAAAATCTAAATAAAAATATGTTAGAACCTTAGCTGATCCTATCATAAATTTATATATTAATTAAAAATAAAAAAAATTGTTAAATGTAAAAAGCAACCTATTAAAAATTCAAATAAAAATATATTAAAACTTAGATGAGTCTATGCTAAATTTAAAAATTAATTAAAAATAATTTTTTTATTATTAAATTTAGTATTACTAACGATCAAAACTTTTGATGAACTGGATATGTCATGTAATGTGAATATTTTTTTGTATAAAAAAAATATGTCAGGAAATGTATTTTTCAATTATCAATGAATCCTCTAACTAATTCTCTAATAGTATACATATAAAAGAACGATAAATTTCCCAAAGCATCTCATGCTGCCATACTCTTAATTATTTCACTATCAAACACTGCAAATTGTAACATGAATCATGCATGCGATGTTAATTTTTCAGGTTTTGATCTGACCCGATCCGTCACGGATCAGATCGGATTGGGTAAAAATGCAATTCTATTCGGGTCGGTTTTAAATAGGTAAAATTGCAAATTAAAAAAGTGAAAATTAACACTCTTCCCATTTCATTCCTCATATAAATTAAACTCTCTCATATATTAATAGAGAACATATATTTAAAGGTGTAAACGTGCAACTTAAAAAATACAACTTAAAAAGTGCAAGTTAAAAAGTGCAACTTAACACACACTCTCTCTCTTATGTAAATTAAACTATATTTTAGAGTTTAAATGGATAAAAATGCAATTTAACACTCTATCTCCTCTTTCTCTCATATATATTAAACAGTATGTGTTATAATAATACATAACATACATTTCGGTAGATTTATTAAAAAAAACCTTATATAAAATGTATTTATTAATTAATGAAACGATATTTATGATAAATGTGAATGGAATTTATTCATGTTAATTAATGACTAATATATTATCGTCTTTATTTATAGAAGGATTTACGGGAAAACAAATCATCGTATCAATTATATGTATTTATAGGACATTTTTACATATATCAATAAACATGAAAATATTAAAAAGAAGATTGTAAATTTTAAATCACTAAATTAATATGAAAGAATATTTAATGTCAAATTAGTATTTATATATTATCTTTTTAAATCAAATGTTGTTTTACTTGACCATATGGATTTTCAACAAATTATCTTTCAAATTTTATCATTTATGAGGTTTATTTTTCGAACGGAAAAAAGTGTTATAAAAAACGGGTTAAATGAGTAAAAGTGACGTTCGTACAAGACTTTCTATGACCGATGAGTTCACTATTCTTCCAACTTTATGAATAAAGAAATATAAAAACTTAAGAAAAGAGGAAAGGAGTTCTATATATATATATAGATGGATAAACACCTTTATTCGAACTACAGGAATAAAGTGTATTTAAAAACAGCTTTGATTATAAAATTTATCATTCTTTGAGAAAGTAAATTATTTTAAATTTGGTACAAACCAAACAGGCGGCCGTACGTGTTTTCCAGAAAGACCCACCATCTTATGAAAACTTTTGTCTTCTAATTTAAAGATCCCACAGTCTATGTTGGTTTCCGATTCCATACATGTACATGGACTATCCAAATAAGATTGGGGTGTAATATATATCGAATTACAATGGAATTTCAAACACTCTAAATTCGAAAAAGACTCTGAACGATTAGCAGAACCTATGAACAAAGCTTGGTCACCAAGGTTGTGGATTTCATGCCATGTTGCAAACTCCTCATTAGTTCCATGTACTAACTTAAAGATCTCAAATTTATAAGTTTTGTCAACTTCTGAGCCGTCATATTCAACACCCCAATATCTTTTAACGAGTAACAATTCTCCATCTTTGGATTCAACAAGATAAAACACATGAACATCTTCTTCTTGATATTATGGACAACTGTTTTGGCGCTTCCGTTATGGAAATCTATTTGTAAAAGTTCATGTTTATATGTAACACTATATATACAACCTTTATGATAAATAACATCACAAGACACATAGCGCTTTACTGGCTGAAGGTCGATAACGTCCAATATTGATCACCCGATTTGTAGTATGCCAATAGCGAACAAGATTGATAGATAACCACAACCTCGTAGTCATTTGGAGATGTACGTGGATCAGATGTTAATATTGCTTTATGTATAAAATGACCAAGTAAATTGACATCATGCCACTCATATCTTAACACCATACTAAGATCTTTAAAAATTGGGAGAGTAATTCTAGCAGAGTTGACGGGTTCTAAAGGGTTATAACCATGTTTCTATCCAAACAAAACAACCAACGATGAGATGAACCAACGAATCTGAAATCATATGGAATTGGTAGTTGAATGTCGAAAGACACCTTGTTGAGAAATCATCTGAAATCATTCGAGCTAGGATTGAGTTTGCGCCAATTTGAACAAACAGCTGGAAAAGAAAAATAATCTGAGAGTAGAGCAAACTTTGTCACGATCAAATCTAGTATGTGTTCCGGAAGCCCAGCCCAATCACGGGTTGATGAAGTCATCCTTTTCTGGAAAAAAACAGTAATATATCCTTGAGTTAATAAGAATTTCATAATTCTTTTCACGTTAATCATTTCGTGATGAGGTCATTCTTCTAATCTTCTTTTAAAAAAAACAAGTTAATAAAAATATCACAAATAAATTCAAGTTTAGGTTGTATGAAGACCAGTACACATATGCAGTGCTAGGGATGGCAAAAAAACAACATTGATAACCCAACCCGCCTCTATATTACGGGTAGGGTTTAAACCTGGTTCAGGTACCGGAGTTGCGGATGAAATTGATGGGGTTGGCGGCTAGGGTTGAACTCTGAATGTTGTAATAATATTTATGCACAGACTGTGGTTGTGAATTTGAATAGACACAAGGACCAATGACGTAATTTTAAGTAAAGTGTTTTTTTCTTTCCAGTTCAGTTTGATATTTTTTCTACCATATGACTAAGATGAAAGAGTCGATGTTTATCAAAAGACGACAATACTCATGGTTTATTACCTGGGGAGCAAATTTAGCTAAACATGGTTTATTAATATTTATTTTGAATACTGTATAGGTTAAAATACTGTATGAAGACATAAAAACCTTAAAAGATGATTAAAATATTGAACTGATAGGTTAATTCAAAAATAGTTATTTTTTCGTATTCATGCAGTCGATCTGATTCGAGTTCATTCGTATTGTCAAACACATAAAAACCTTAGTGGCGAAAAACCCAATATGAGACAAAACCGGTACCTCATCAAAACATTGGCAAAGTAAATCTAATGGGAAAAACCTCTGGTCGAATGACAAAAGAGTAAACAATGGTACTTTGATTTGGTAATCTTTAGTGAGATATATCAGGAAACGTGTCTCGTTAAAAATATTGTCAAAGAAAAGTTAGTGGGAAAATTTTTTGAAATAAGGACAAAAAGAATACACAAGTATAAAATATGATACTCCCACTCACTTGTACACGATATGGTGCGAAAATTTTGACTCCGACATTAAATGTTGCTCTAAGGTAGCTAAGATAGCCTATACAGACCAATCGCCCGTACGTGTTTATAAAAAGAATGATTTGACAGTGATTTGGTAAACCATACAGGTTTCTGACGAATAACTCAAAACGTCCAACTGGCAGTGTTATAGAAGATTCTAGAATTTTCTATAATATATATATATATATATATATATATATATATATATATATATATATATATATATATATCATTATCTTATTAATATAAGCCAACCCAAGAAAAAATGAGGCTGCCAAATTTTGGCCATTTTTTTCAAAAATGTCCCCACTCTTTTTTACTAATTACCAATATACATAATATAATTAATTAACTATTTGTCCTCAATATATTTTACTAATTACGGATGTACCCTAAATTAATTAATAATTCGTTTTAACCTCCGTAACTATAATAAATTATACCAAATCTGAATATTATGTTAAAAATAAAATATATTACGAGATTTATGTCATTACGCGTATCACACGCAACGCGTGGGTAACTTTTACTAGTACTATAATAAGTCAAGGCAAGAGAATTGAGGCTGCCCAATTTTGTCAAAAATACCCTAACTATATTTTAATAATTATCAATATAGCTAATCTAATAAATTAACAATTTTTCCTCACTATATTTTCCTAATTACGGATGTAGCCTAAATTAATTAACAATTCGTTTTAACCTGCATAACTATAATAAATGATACCAAATCTGAATATTATGTTCAAAATAAAATATATTACAATATTTATGACATTACGCGTCTCACACGCAACGCGTGAGTATATTTTACTAGTGTGTATATATATATATACACTAGTAATCGTGCCGCACGCGTTGCGTGACGCACAATTAATGTAATTAAAATATAAAAAATAACTGCAGTTATGATAAAAATACGTGGATAACTGCAGTTATGAAATTGGTAGTTAATACCCTTGGTTTATTACCTGGGAGCAAATTTAGCTCAATGATTATACTAATCCGAATCCATAAATTTTATACTAATCCGAATATATTGTAGATCCTTGTAGTATATAATTAAAAATATGACAAAAACAACAAGATTTTTATAATGCCCTAAAATTTGAAATACAACACTTCAAACAGCCCACATCCCTCCTCAAAACTACTACCGATCTTAATGGAGCTCTGCTTAACAACCTCTTCCTTTAAATAAATTTTACAAAGTTTATATGACACGGGTTAGTCCAAAAATAGTTATTTTAAGGCAGAGATGAGACCGAGTGTGGCATAGAGATTAATAAGGCAAATAGATATGTAGTTGGGGATGTAATTTAATAAAAACCTTAAAAGATGATTAAAATATTGAACTGATTGATGAGTTCAAATCTGGTCCTTGTCCGGGTTAAACGATTTTGATTGGATTGAGAATATTGAATCCAAGTCCGATACGTTAACTATTGTTACGAGCTATTTAGTCTGAATTCAAACCATAAACGATTAATCAATCTAATCTGAATCCTATAACAGGGCGTCTTAAAAGTCCCAACTACAAAATTAACTTATTTTAACTAGAAGCTACCATAAGTAGCTTAAATTGATTAGAAAAGAACCTAGTTGTTGTTTTGAATACTTTTCTTTATAAGCTGGTGTTACATAATAGTAGGGGTGTACATGGTCTGGTTTGGAACGGTTTGAAGCCAACTCAAACCGCGTTAATGAGCGGGCTAACCCAGCGGTCCGGATCGGTTTGCGGATCGGTTTCGGGTTCGACGGTCCGGATTGGTTCACAGGTTGTTAAAGGTTGTAATTAAAAAGAAACTACTAAATAATTCAAATACTATTACAACTCAGAACAATATGAAGTCATGCCTACCTAAATAAACGAGCCGGCCAAGTTATTTGAAAGATTGTTCATAAAGATTCAAAGTGTTACTTATTTTAGAAATCTTTTACTTTAATAATACTAGTTCATATGTACATCAAAAGATAGTATTGAAATAATAGGAGTTATTTAATTTTGTGTTTTGACATTTATTATCAACGGGTTGTTACGGTTCTAACGCTTCAATTCTAACTGGCCGAAACGAATTCAAGAGTTTGGTCCGGATTGTTCTGGTCTGAATTTTAATAAGTTAACCCTAACTCAGACCATTAAGAACAAGTTCAATATTTTTCAACACTAACCCAACCTGATATACGTTCAAGACCGGACCGATCGGATAGTTTGTCCGGATTCAAGGTACACCCTAACATAATAATACAACACAATCTCACAAATAATAACATGGGTATATTAGTAGTACATGATTAATTTAATAAAATAATGATAAGGAAAGAAAGATGAATCCACAATCAATTAATTAATCAAGCATATCAGAAAGAAGGACACACACCTCAATGAATCAATAGAGCCAAAACCTGTGTTCAGCCAAATAGCAAAGATAAAAAAGTGAGATAATCCAGATCTACAATATATATATAGTACGGACGAAAGTAATAAAATTGTTACTAGTCCATCTTAAATTTTGATTACATAAACCTTAATTACGTAATGGTCCGTACAATTTTAAACTAAAACCAGAATAGATTAATACATTTTAGTAGTGGTCCGTATTTTTCAATGGGATTGCTTCATTTTAGTAACCCAAAAATATTTGTTATGCCATTAGAGCCCATGATAGCATTTGTAGATTTAATTAATACATGAATTGCCCCCACCCTCACTTTTTAAAACTATACGGACCCCGATTAAGGTTAACTCAAAAAACAAGTGATTATTTTTAGTATGTAAGACTATAATTTCTTCCAAAATTTCAATAGTTTAAAATTCAACAAAAAACGGCCCAAATTTTTATAAAGTTGTCGTTCTTTCGTTATATATAAAAGGCTACCTATGTTTTTTTGAAAAAATATATAAGTATTTTTGAAAAAAACTGGCTAAATTTGACAATATCAAATTTTATTGGATTTACTTATATTAATATTAATAGTGTTGTGTGACATATTAGCTCGTTATAGATATATATAGAGATATGTATAGATATAGAGAGAGATATGAGAGAGACAACAATAGAGTCTTTATTAATCAGAATGTATATGAATGAATGATCAAATACAAGACCCCTAGCCCTCTTTATATAGATAGAGGGGTAGGGTTATAAGCCCACCTGGGCCCAATAAGTAAAAGCCCAAGATAGGTCCAATAATATCCTACAACACTCCCCCTTTGGACGTCTTGATTTATTCGTCTTCATGCTGTCGATGTGAGTCGAGTTCATTCGCAGTGCTAAACACATAAAAACCTTAGGGACGGAAAACCCAGTGTGGGACAAAACCGGTACCTAGAAGAAACTGTGTAGCCGAATGATATAGGCCGAAATATCATGTAAGTAACTAACCACAAAACAGTGTGCCTCATCAAAACCTTGCCAGAGCAAACCCAATGGGAAAATCTCTGATCGAAGGAAAAAGAGTGCAACAGTGGTAGTAGTAGGGGATCAACCACAAAACAGGTGCCTCATCAAAACCTTGCTAGAGTAAACCCAGTGGGAAAAACCTCTAGTCGAAGGACAAAAGAGTACACAGTGGTAAGAAGTATACAACCGGATACTCCCCCTAATTTCGGCAATCTTAAGTGAGATATGATGGGAACGTGTCTCGCTAAAAACCTTGCCAAGGAAAACCCAATGGGAAAAAACCTTGGTCTAAGGACAAAAAGAGTACACGAGCATGCGACTGGATGCTCCCCCTCACTTGCACACGACAGGGTGCGAAGATTTCGACTAAGTAGTAATTAGTGCAATAAGCATTCACCTGGATGCTCCCCCTCACTTGTACACGACTGGGTGCAAAGATTTCATATTCCAAGAAAGAGTACGAGCATTCGACTGGATGCCTCATTTACTTACATACGACTGGATGGAAGAAAATCTAACGTGGAATAGAACGAGCATTCAACTGGATGCTCTTAAACTTCATTTGTGAAGATTAATTTCGGCGAGAAATGCTAAATAGCATAATGTAGTCATGTCTCTCTTGATCAATAACAACAAGTTGTCTTCTATGACAAGTGTTTTATCTGGATCGTGAGACAGAACATATGTAATTCAAATATGACTAATACTAGCTCGAAGCCATATACACTCTCTAGTCGTCTCATAGAGCACGAATAGATCAGAGTGATTCACTTGGAGTCATTCCAAGACCTCCAAGATGTCGCCTTATTCCTAATGGTAAAGACATACCATGTTAGGAATATCCCTTATGCGGGTCTGATAAGTAACCGGCATCGGTATAACCGAAAAAGGGTTGCGTTAATTCGAGTACCGAAGGGGGTAGGTACACTCGATGACGCAAATGGGATAAACTAGCCCACTTTCAAAATTACCATAAGGTAAGGGAATGTGTCTTTAGTGCCATTTCGATGGCAGCGTGTTAGCGCGATGTTGTGTCGAGCTATACCATTCACAACAGACGAGATGTTCGTCCTAGCACATTAGACCAAGTACAATGATGCGCTTATTGTACTTAGATATGAACATTATGGTTCAATATCTCTTCATCGTCTCATCAGGGACGGACTGGGTCTATATCAATGTCTAGTGATCGAACGATCATGGGAGAATCTGACGACTTAGCGTCATGATGACTAAAACGTCATAACACCTTCTGGGTGTAGTCTGAATCATGGACTTAGATTCAATATTTACGGGACTCAATCATCAGGTTGAGTCACTACCGTGTCTTCCCAAAATCCTTCATCTCGAAGGCAAATCCAAAAATGGATCGCGTAATAAAACACGCAAGGGCATAATACTTGTTCAAGTATCCCAAGCTAATCAAGTACTCACTTAGGCGGTATACCACATCCGCTCGGATTATATTAATCCATATAGTGAACGTCTCAGTCAATTGAGATCGTGTTCCGTGGTCAGAAACTACTTGATTTAAGCACATGAAGTCACACAGGGACCTTCATCTATATCTCTTTGTCTAAATCCCCATAGAGATAAAACCGTGACCACATTCATGGCTGCATACTCAGTTTTTCGGAAACTACTAAACTGGTAAAGTAGGGGACTGTTATAATGTCCATTACGATGAAATCAACCATCTCGTAATCAATTCCAAGGTGTGAGAGAAGCCTTGCGCTACTAGGCGAGCATTCTACAATCTCATTATTCTCATCACTTTTCCTTACGAATAACCAAATAAACGAACTCGTTTAACATTGGTGGTGTTGGAACTACAGGTCCGAACACACTTTCGCTAAGGAGTCTACTTGGATTGCAAGTTTCCATTAGTACAGTCTATTCTACGTTTACTTCAGGCAACGGTACATGGTTCTCTGTCATAATTTGTTCATATTATCAGTCGTCACCGAATATATGAACAAGTAATCAATGACAGTCTCGTTTCGCTTCAATATCGTCTAAGATATCATGATCGACAGATATTTCGAGATTCTTAGGATGAGGAGAAAATCACACATCTCCTTGATCCTTAATAATCTCGTGCGACAAACGAGTTTCAGTTCACCACCTCTGGGGCTGAACGAATTTGGAACCGGTCAACTTCCTCGTATCTTGGGAAGGACGACAGACTGACGGCCGACGGCAGCGTCCTTTGCTTGGCGGGTTCGGCCAAAGCAACGTGTTACAACAGGAACACGGCGTCCGACAGGGACGTCTTTCCTTGCAAGCATTTTGCAGCAGGTATAAATGATCTCGTGACATCTCATAAAGTCTTTAAATGCGTCTGGCATTTAGTTAGACTTGAGGGAGTCTATGCACTTACTTATCACTAAGTGCAGTTTTGGGATCAAGCTAAGACTGAGTGGGTTATGCCACGATACTTCACGTCGTTCCTTATCAACGGTAACGTGCAAATCTCCCCCTAACGACGGGGAGAACAGTCTTAGCGATGTCACTTTCGCATATCATGCGGTAAAGAGATCGCTTGCCAAGGTTACTCTATCAAATGATAGGCAGGAGATTCATAATCGACTTATGTCCCCTTCAGAGGTCCATATTTTGAACGCTAGAGCGGCTCAATCAAAATATTAATTAATCACTCTAAACACGCGTTAATATGAGACTTCTGGCTCATAACCAGTAACCAGCTGGTACGCATATGGTGTTTGAGTGTCTATGGGCCTCATGACGTACCAATGCAGCAAAATAGCATAACCCCACACGGAAATATAAATCTTGGTGCGCAAGACCAAGAAATGCGTGCAATCATTTGCAGTCGCATCATCAAACTTTCCGTGAGTCCATTTGGGTCTGAACATAATCGACAGGATGTTCAATTTGAATTTCCAAACTCAAGTAATTCAAATCGAAATTTCGATTTTTTTACTCTTCGGAATTATCAAGTCAACTAGACTTTTCAGGATAATCCGAATCATGAGCCATCAACTTAATGATAGGGCTAAAAGTTTGGAAAGTGCTGCATTTCTGTGGACAACAATAATCATGTGACCTTATTGTCGATGCATCAACCATAACCATTTATATTTATGGTCCGTCTTATGGTTGGATAAGTCCACAATAACTCCTTCAATTCTTTATAAGAATTCTACGAGTACTTTTCGTGATCTTTACACATACTAGTCTTTCAAGGTGAGCATTATTGGCATGAATTTCGGATTAATCACGAAATATATCCTCAAAAAGAATCCAAATGCGATGCGATTATAAATCAAACATCGTCTTTTGATCCGGGAATATCTCATCCGGTCAATGCCACAATATCAAAATGCTCTTATCAATCGACGACAGGCGAATGATAGTACAGACAATCATGTCTTAGCATCTAAATCATTTATCATTCGACGACAGGCGAAATGATAAGGTAACTTTAAATGCTTTAAAGAATGTGGTAGCAACCACTTGAAAAACATTTCAACTCCTCTAAAATACGCTTTTGGTCGTATTGAATGGAGGCTATGTAAAGAAATTTTAATTATTTCATGAGCTATTACCAGATAACACTGGTTTTCTCGAATATTTTATAACTCAACAAGGTACGACAGGACCTATAGGAGTATAACGCCTCATATTTGACAAATCAATTTGGCTTTACCAAAGATTTCGATTTGGAACGACAGGTCCAGAATCGTTGTCACTGAGTACTCTTTTAGGCAAATAGTTGGTGAAATTATGTGGTACACTGTTACCCACTATTTCCAAAAAAAATCAACTATCCCACAAGTATTGCCTAAAATTTCATAATTTAAAGTTTGGTCACATTTGTCAAAGGAATTTGCTCAAAACACTTTAAATTATTTCGAGAAATTTCGTAAACAGGCAAACCATAATCCAAAAGTATGTCCAAATGGAAAAATCATAATCCAAATGGAAAAACATAATCCAGATGAGCGAAAAAATGGCTCAATGATTTATCAAAATCAATAAAGAAAGATATCAAACTCATTTGAGCCACAAAATCGGGGGTCTCAAGAGTTTCATTTCAGTTAGCTTTAACCACATTAGCATCGGGTTTTTTTCACCTTTATAATAGTTGTGAACTATTTAAGGAGTAACCGTGCATGACCTTTGTCTTTATAGCATAGAGTTGCCTCATTGAGCATTATCTCTTGCTTTGTGACAATGGGTCATATTGTTCCTTTCAATTACTGTCTTGGAGCCACAGGTTCTCGATTTTGACGATTGTCTAAAATCTCGCTTGGCTAGGTGATTCATCGGGATCGCGACAGTTCAAGACATATAACACTTGTCTCGGTTCTCGATTCGTGAAAAAAAATGTACACGAAGAGCATTAATATCAGGCAAACAATTCGCCATTGACCCAATAGGATTAAAACTACTCACCGGGGTAATTTTCTTATCCAATAACAGATGGGCGATAAAGGAACATGGTGAATATAAATTCACGATACTGCTTATGGAATACAATTTCCAAGCTAGTATTTTGGTGAAGGATTGCTCCCATATGTCAATTTCAGACATTTGTTCACCATAGACGTCATCACGTCTCAAATGTGGCGGCGGAATAAAATCAACGCCTTAGCATTCATCTCGAGGGTAACAACAAACTCGTGTTTTACTCATCAAAGATGGCTTCCAAAAAAAATTTGGGCATCACATTTTCACACATCAGGGTGACTAACATGTGGTGACGGAATAACATCAACGTCTAAACAGTCATTTCGCAAGTATGTTTTGCGATTTTTCTCATCATAGATGGCATCCAACATGTGTTGGGAGTTCTGGATTATTTTTCATATAAAACGACTGGTTTATATGTTTATGGTTTGCACAAGCACAAACTTTTTTTCCGAAACGACAGGTTCGAAAACATTAGTTTTGCTTCTCATGTGAATCGGTTCTCATTGATCGAACGACGGGTCGATACTGAAATACCAATTCGGCGAAACATACATCACTATATAAACACACTCGGGGAAATTATTATTTAGTCAACCCCTTTCGGTAGCTCTATTTGAATACGACCAGGAAAGACGGTGAGGGGGGTGGGCACGAATGCCTCTTAAAAACCGACCTTATTAGGAGAACGACTTCCGCCTTTATCTTTCCTAGACATCGTATCCAAATAGGTGAGCCTATTTGGGGAAGATTCATAATTTTTCCAACTTAAATGTGAATATATATGATTTTCGCATTTTATATATGGCAATAATATTAACAGCATAGAGAATATCTATCTAGATTAACCACATATATATAAACAGGCAGTAAATATATTTTAGGATCTATCTAATCATGCAGGAGATTTGGTGTTATAAACAAATCAATTTAAGATTATCAATCAATCCATAAAGATTCTAACATATCAAATCAAATCAATTAGATCCAATCCAATAATTTACTGGCATATGTGATATTTATATATGATAATATCAAAAGATATGATTACGCTAACAAGATATCAATTAATTATCTATGTTTATCGCCATATGAATAATTCTATATATGGTAGTTTTAACATGCAAGCAAAACAATATATTTTTAATTACCAATTAATTCTATATATGGTAATTTTTAACATGCAAAGTGGTTAAATATACATGGAAACATATCAATTTATTCAATTAACATGCAATTTTTATTCACTTGCCTTTTTAATAAATATATATATGCATGTGGGTGAATATTTAGACCGAATATTGACTTTTATAACACATATATACTGTTTTTATACATGTAATATACTACAGGACTATCCGTGTAATTTCAGCAAACTATATATATATTTACAGCATTATTACTGCTTCAGTCCATAATTTCAGACAAGTTTCAGTTTAGTCCTTGAGTAATTTCCAGAATAGTTTACAGCTTTCAGAGAATTACAAATCAGTACATACGTTTCAGTTTGTTGCAGATTTAATCCGACAGATTAATACATGTTTTACAATTACATGATTTGGGTTATTTTGTATGATCTTATCAACAAATATGATTTTATAATCAACAATATGTGTGTTACGATCATATATAGTTATCCATACAAGTAACAAACTCTAATACACATGGATTATATACTACGGGATATTTATCATGTTTTAGTTATCCATAAAATAATACGTGCGATCACATATATGGAATAAATTAAGTTTTGAATTCGGTACCTTACGCACGGTATGTCGATGAAGGTCGATATAGCAAAACCCTAAAAACCCGGATAAACCTCAAGGTTTATAAATACCCAATATCCATCCGTTTACCAAAAATCTCCAATATCCGTGAGCGTATATTCTATTCTTCGCGAGCAAAGTGCCGATAACGTGTTGTGTGACATATTAGCTCGTTATAGATATATATAGAGATATGTATAGATATAGAGAGAGATATGAGAGAGACAACAATAGAGTCTTTATTAATCAGAATGTATATGAATGAATGATCAAATACAAGACCCATAGCCCTCTTTATATAGATAGAGGGGTAGGGTTATAAGCCCACCTGGGCCCAATAAGTAAAAGCCCAAGATAGGTCCAATAATATCCTACAACAAATAGTACGATTTGATATAATATAGAATAAAGTAATAAAATTGTTTTCTATTTCATCTTAAATTTTGATTTGGTAAACTTTTGATTATATAATGGTCCGTATAGTTTTAAAATAAAAACAGGATAGTACTTCCCAATAGGATTGTTTCATTTTAGTAACCCCCAAAGTGCTACCTAGAAATTTATTTAGTATTTGTACATTTAATTAATACATGAATTGCCCCCCACCCTCACTTTTTAAAACTATACGAACCCGATTAAGGTTAACTCAAAAAACAAGTGATTCTTTTTAGGATGTAAGACTTTAATTTCTTCCAAATTTTCAATAGTTTCAAATTCAATAATAACGGTCCAATTTTTTATAAAGTTGTCGTTGTTTCGTTATGTATAAAAAGGCTAGCTATGTTTTTTTTTTAACAAGCCCAAACTTTTATTGAAAATAGCAAATATCCAGTCCAAGGAACATGCCTCCAAGGATATCATATGAAATAGAATCCGATAAAAAAACATTGGTTACTGTTACACAATTTTCAAAATTACAACTAATAAGAACTTCAATTACGTATCCAGTTCTCTAAATCCTAGCTTAGTTTCTGCCTTGTAGCTTCTCCAGTGGCGACTTGCTGCATCAAAATAGGCAGAATAGCCCACAAAATTGCCGATTTTGCGACTTAATGACATTTTCATGAAAACCGAATTATTAACCAAACCAACTAATTTTGAAATCCAATATTTCTACTAGCCAAAATAAAAATTCTGTAACTCAAACAAGAGAGATATCAGTAACAAAAACAATCCCTTTTGCATCCAAATACGTCATGTGCAAAAAAGGGTAAAAATGAAGGGAATATTAAATTCAATAATTAGTGTTTCATTAGTCTAAAGCTATGTCTACCCGAAAGGTTCATAATGTGATTAGCAGTAGCACTATTAGGAAGATTAGAGTGGTCATAATAAGTATTTGTTATGCCATTAGAGCAAGGTTATCCACTACACTGTTTTTTTCTCTGTATACATGGTTAAGTTCTAAACTAGTATAATCTTTAAACATACAGGTATCATCCCAAATATTTAAAAATTGAATAGGAGGCTTAGAAATTATACCACCAATTTCTTACAGTAAGAGAATCAGTTTCATTGTTGATATCTAAACTATAACAAATGAATAAACCAGTATATAAAGCATATAATTCAGCATAAGTGTTTGTCTTATGACCCAAACTAACAGAAAAGGCAAAAATTACCTGACCATGTTCATCTCTAATAACTCCACCACTTCAAGTTAGCCCAGGATTTCCAAATGAAAGAACCATCTACATTTAGTTTAAGTCTAGCTTTTGGAGGAAAAGACTAGCTATGGTTTTAAAAAGTTCATATGTAAGTTCAACAAAGTTTAGTTAATTTAAATATTTTGCTTCCTGCTTTCCGTTTGGAAGGACAATTTGCACTAATAAATAAACAAAGAACGAAGCACACACTTTAATCTGGGGGTGGAAAAAAAACGCAGACCCAAACCGTACGGGTTGGGTTAAGTTTGTGGTTCCCGCTGGTTAACCCTCCTCAACCGAAGTATATACGTAATGTAACGACCCAGATTTCCGTAAGAAAATACCGTGGTAAAGATAAGTGAGGCATCACACATCACCTAGATATGTGAGTATCACACTCATGAGAAAATAAAAATGGAAAAGAAAACAAAATGGGAAAGCATGCTGGAGAACACGAAGTTGTTCCCGTGTACGTCTTCTCTTTGCTGCCAACTCGTTTGGTTCCTTCAGCATCTCCTCAAACAAGTTGTCTCTGTGGCAGAAAATAAGATAATAGTCACCAAACTGCTTGTGACATTGTTCTGAATTTAACTGCTTTCCAAAAATTGGGGAGGGGGATTCAATTCAGAAGGATTTGAACTTTGAACCCTTGCTCATAAGTGGTCATGTTCAGTTCCCAACCAAATCAGTAGCAGATTATAACAGGATAAACGATAGGAGTAATCAATAAGCCATTTTTATATTAGTCCATATTCGTCTTAAAATACAATTGTTTCTTTCTTCAAGTTATATAGGTCACGTAATTAATATGTTTTTAAGACTTAGAGATCTTTTGAGTTAAACCACAAAATTTAAAACAATAACAACTTAATGAAAACAGATTATTAAAGACTTACAGATCTTTTGAGTTAAAACAGATTATTAAAGCCTCCACGGTCGTTGTCTATATATAGAGAAGCCATCGTCGTCGTATCGCATCCATTGTGCTCAATTTCCGATGTGACTGTGTCTATTATATATGATTCGGGAGAGTCCAAATCTTCTACCTCCTATTTTCTATCCCCTTCCGTGCCTCTTGCTTATTTTCACTCAAATTTTATATTTTCACAACTTATACCGTAATTTTATAAACTTTTATATTATATTGTATTCAAATTTTAAAACATTTGAACATAATATTGTTTTAAACAATTTTTTTAATATTCAATGTTTAATTTACACTAATTTATACATTTATTCCAAAATAAATTTTGTGTGGATTTTTTTAAAAAAATAATTATTGAAATGTATTGATGTATGTATTATAGTAAATGTACAATTTTTTTCAAGTTTTTTAGAATTTTTTTTTAAATAAAATAAGTAAGTGGGCACGAAAGGGGATAGAGAAATTGGATAGAAGATTTGGACTCATTTGGGGGAGATGATGAGTAATTTTCTAGAATGAGAGAGATCTTAACAAATTAATTATGAAAACAGATTATTAAAGCCTTTTATATTTAGTGGAATTGGACCAAAACTTAAATAGCTAAACTACGAGACATATACCCAAAAAAAATCCGAAAACAGTCCATAATTAAATCACAGATGCATTCTAGCTTTTAAGGAAAAAAGCTGAGTTTACCGATGTAACTAAACAAAGTCAATACACTTTCTTTTCTAGCATTGTGTTGCAGTTTTGAGCAAATAAGCCAGCTTATTTGAACTTGTAAAACGGTACCGAAAAAGTTAACATTATATCAACATCAAATACTTAAATATTTCCCCCCTGAATAATACTCCTAAATACCCAATTTGTATAAGCATATAGCCTAAATTTGTGTTGCAGTTTTTCTTAAATAGTTAAACAATTAAACAGAGAATCAAACAAGCATAAGCTGCAATTATACGCAAATTAAATCTTGGGAAAAAATATTTATATAATATAATATAATATAATATTATATAGTCTAATTAGCTCCTAAATTCTTAGAGTTTTTACAAAATGACACCTTACATAGAAATCAACAATTTTAGTCTGAACAAAGTTTTGAAAGTTACATTATACACCATGTACTTTCTGATTTAAACAATCTGGTCTAAAAAAATTAAAACAAATGTATTATATTGTCAAAAAAATTGTATTAGATTGTCAAAAATGTTGTATTAGATTGTCAAAAAAATTGTATTAAATTGTTCATTTTTTTTGAATTAGAATGTCAAAAATGTTGTATTAGATGTCAAAAAAATTGTAATAGATTCTTTAAAAAATTATATTATATTTTTTTAAAAAAATCGTATTAGATTGTCAAATTTTTTGTATTAAATTATCAAAAAAATGAATTAAATTGTCAAAAAATATTGTATTAAATTGCCAAAAAAAATAGATTGTCAAAAAATTGCATAAGATTGTCTATTAGATTGTCAAATAAATTATATTAGATTGTCAAAAAAGATTGTATTAGAGTGTCAAAAAAATCGTATTAGACTGTCTATTATATTATCAAAAAAATTATATATTAGATTGTAAAAATTTTTGTATAAAATTGTTTATTAGATTGTCAAATCAATTATATTAGATTTAAAAAAAATTCTATTACACTATCAAAAAAATTGTAGTACACTGTCAAAAAATTTGTATTATATTGTTAAAAATTTTGTATTAGATTGCCAAAATATTTTTTTAAATGACTCAAAATGACGCATATTGTTTTCAAAAATGACCCTGAATTGACATGATTTAAAATGACTAAGACCATTTGCTTAAAATGACTCAAACTATTTTTGAATGACCATAAACGATCACATAATAATTTTAAAAATGATTCAGACTATTTTAAAAATGAAGAAAATAAAGCAATTCTGAATACTTTCCTAGCTAGTAACATCAGTAAAATTATTTTTATTACTCGGTACTCACCGTCATTATCTAAAATAATTATGGACTTTTTTCTTCTTCAAAAAAAGAAAAATAAATTATTTTTATATTTATATTACTCCATATTATATTATATAAATGTTTTTTTCCCAAGATTAAAATTTTAAGTTATTAGTGTTGTTTGTTGGCTTATTTAGTTATCTGGGAAACTTTAAAATAAGCAATTTACAACATGGACATTTATTATTTTTATATGCTCAACTGTGACATTAGAATTAGTATTTGTTTGCTTTATGCTTAAACTGTTTTCTTTTATGATTTAATTTGCGTATAATTGCAGCTTATGCTTGTTTGCTTCTCTGTTAATTGTTTAACTATTTAAGAAAAAAATGGTGTGTATACTAATTTAGGCTATATGCTTATACAAATTGGGCATTTAGGAGTATTATTCAGGGGGAAATATTTAAGTATTTGATGTTGATATAATGTTGACTTTTTCGGTACCGTTTTACGAGTTCAAATAAGCTGGCTTATTTGCTCAAAACTGCAACACAATGCTAGAAAAGCTAGAATGCATCTGCTTTTTAATTATGGACTGTTTTCGGATTTTATATTCAGTGCCGTATTACAAGATGTGGCAAGCTTACATTTGGCCGATGTTATATCTGTTGATGTTGTGTTGATCTCAAGTCCTATGTGAATGTAAAAAGCTATAAATATGTTCTTATTTATCTGTGTAATTCAAGCAATATAAGAGTATTTAAAAACAGCTTTGATTATAAAATTTATCGTTCTTTGAGAAAGTAAATTATTTTAAATTGGGTACAAACCAAACAGGCGGTCGTACGTGATTTCCAGAAAGACCCACCATCTTATGAAAACTTTTGTCTTCTAATTTGAAGATCCCACAGTCTATGTCAGTTTCCGATTCCATATACGTACATGGACTATCCAAATAAGATTGGGGTGTATAATATATCGAATTACGATGGAACTTCAAACACTCTAAAGTCGAAAAAGACTCCGAACGATTAGCAGAACCTACGAACAAAGCTTGGTCGCCAAGGTCGTGGATTTCATGCCATGTTGAAAACTCCTCATTAGTTCCATGTACTAACTTAAAGATCTCAAATTTATAAGTTTTGTCAACTTCTGAGCCGTCATATTCAACATCCCAACATCTCTTAACGAGTAACAATTCTCCATCTTTGGATTCAACAAGATAAAACCTATAAACCTCTTCTTCTCGATATTCACGGACAACTGTTTTGGCGCTTCCGTTATGGAAATCTATTTGTAAAAGTTCACGATTCAAAGTAACACAATATATATAACCTTGATGATAAATAACATCACAAGATAGATACTGATCTGCTGGCGGAATGTCGATAAACGTCCAATATTGGTCACCTGATTTGTAGTATGCCAATAGCGAACAAGAATGATAGATAACCACAACCTCATAGTTATTAGGAGATGTACGTGGATCAGATGTTAATATTGCTTTCTTTATATAATGATCAAGTAAATTGACATCATTCCACTCACATCTTAACACCAGACTAAGATCTTTAAAAATTGGGAGACTAATTCTAGCAGAGCTGAAGGGGTCTAAAAGGGTTATAACCATGTTTCTATCCAAACAAAACAACCAACCATGAGATGAACCAACGAATCTGAAATCATAAGGAATTGGTAGTTGAATGTCGAAAGACACCTTGTTGAGAACATTGTATAAACCTCTGCTATCATCATTATGTTTTTCGATTTTGAACATTAGCATAGGAATTTTCTTACGAGATAACCTAAGAGTACCAAGAAAGTCATTCGAGCTAGGATTGAGTTTGCGCCAATTTGAACAAACAGCTGGAAAAGAAAAATAATCTGAGAGTAGAGCAAATTTTGTCACGATCAAATCTAGTATGTGTTCCGGAAGCCCAGCCCAATCACGGGTTGATGAAGTCATCTGGAAAAAAAAGTAATATATCCTTGAGTTAATAAGAATTTCATAATTCTTTTCATGTTAGTCATGAAGTGAAGAGGTCATTCTTCTAATCTTCTGTTAAAAAAATCAAGTTAATAAAAATTTCACAAATAAATTCAAGTTTAGGTTGTATGAAGACAAGTACACATATGCAGCGCTAAGGATGGCAAAAAAACAACATTTATAACCCGACCCGCCTCACTAGCGGTCGGGTAAAAATGCAGAATATTACGGGTAGGGTTTAAACCTGGTTCAGGTACCAGAGTTGCAGATGAAATTAATGGGGTTGGCAGCTAGGGTTGAACTCTGAATGTTGTAATAATATTTATGCATGGACTGTGGTTGTGCATTTGAATAGACACAAGGACCAATGACGTAATTTTAAGTAAAATATTGTTTTCATGGTTTGTTACCTGGGAGCAAATTTAGCTCAATGATTATACTAATCCGAATCCATAAATTTTATACAAACATAATATATTGTAGATCCTTGTAGTATATAATTAAAAATAGGACAAAAACAACAAGATACTTTATAATGCCCTAAAATCTGAAATACGACACTTCAAACAGCAAACATCCCTCCTCAAAACTAGGGTTGGGTTCGGTCCGGTTCGGTCCGGTTTTTGGCAAATCCGAAACCGAAACCGAGCAGATTTTTCAGTTCGGTTTTTTCGGTTTCGGTTTTTTATTTTTTGGACCGAACCAGACCGGTTTTTTTGGGTCCGGTTTCGGTTTTTTTCGGGTTTTTTCGGTTTCGGTTTTTTTCGGTTCGGTTTTACTGTAAACCGAAACCGACCCGAAAAAGTTTCGGTTTTTCGGTCTTTTTCGGTTCGGTTCGGTTTTCTCGGGTTTTCGCCCAGCCCTACTCAAAACTACTACCGACTTAATGAAGCTCTGCGTAGCAACATCTTCCTTTAAATAAACTTTACAAAGTTTATATGACACATAGGTTAAATCCAAAAATAGTTATTTTAAGGCAGAGATGAGGCCGAGTGTGGCGTAGAGATTAATAAGTCAAATAGATATGTAGTTGGAGATGTAATAAATACCTTAAACAATGATTAGATAAAAACTTAGATCTATTTTTAGATATATGAATTATGTATGGTATAGATACGTTAATTATTATATAAATTTATGGGTTGAAAACATTGACTAATTGATGAGTTCAGATCTGGGCCTCGTCTGGGATAAACGATTTTGATCGGATTGAGAATATTGAATCCAAGTTCGATACAACTAATGTTACGAATTTCTTAAGTCTGAATTCAAACTATAAGCAATTAAGTACAAATCAATCTGATCTGAATCGCATAACAGGGCGCGTTACAAGTCCCAACTACAAAACTAACTTATTTTAAGCTAGAAGGTACCATAATTACCTTAATTTGATTAGAAAAAAAGCTAGTTGTTGAATTGGAATACCTTTTCGTTAAAAAGCGGTTGTTGCATAATACTATACAATCTCAAAATAATAACCCCGGTATATCAGTAGTACATGATTGAACTAAGAAGATAACGACGAAAAAAGTAATATCGGTCCACTATCAATTAATAGCTTGGTGTTTCAACATAAATCCAATTTGATTGAAACCCAGAATTTGATTAATCAACTAATAGCTTGGTGTTTCAACATAAATTCAATTTGACTGAAACCCAGAATTTGATTAATCAATTAATAGCTTGGTGTTTCAACATAAATTCAATTTGACTGAAACCCAGAATTTGATTAATCAATTAATAGCTTGGTGTTTCAACATAAATCCAATTTGATTGAAACCCAGAATTTGATTAATCAATAATATTATGGAGATTGAAAGAAAGAAGGACACACCTCAATGAATCAATAGAGAGAAACCTGTGTGCACCCGAATAGCAAAGATAAAAAAGAGAGATAATCCAAATCTACAATATATATATATTACAAGGAAATTGTTTCCTACTCCATATTAAATTTTGATTTGGTAAATATTTACATAATGGTCCCTATAGTTTTATACTAAAAACAGGATAGTACTTCCCAATGAGATTGTTTCATTTTAGTAACCCCCAAAGTGCTACCTACAAATTTATTTAGTATTTGTAGATTTAATTAATACAAATTGCTCCCCACCCTCACTTTTTAAAACTATACGGACCCGATTAAGGTTAACTCAAAAAACAAGTGATTCTTTTTAGTATGTAAGACTTTAATTTCTTCCAAATTTTCAATAGTTTCAAATTCAATAATAACGGTCCAATTTTTTATAAAGTTGTCGTTGTTTCGTTATGTATAAAAAGGCTAGCTATGTTTTTTTTTTAACAAGCCCAAACTTTTATTGAAAATAGCAAATATCCAGTCCAAGGAACATGCCTCCAAGGATATCATATGAAATAAAATCCGATAAAAAACACATTGGTTACTGTTACGCAATTTTCAAAATTACAACTCGTAAGAACTTCGATTACGTATCCAGTTCTCTAAATCCCGGCTTAGTTTCTGCCTTGTAGCTTCTCCAGTGGCGACTTGCTGCATCAAAATAGGCAGCATAGCCCACAAAATTGCTCATAAATGGTCATGTTCAGTTCCCAACCAAATCAGTAGCAGATTATAACAGGATAAACGATAGAAGTAATCAAATGTCTGCATTCATGCATTTACCTGTACAGCTTTTTAATTAAAACATCAAGCATCTCCCGTTTGGTGTGGTTCACCTGAATGTACAAAAGTTCCATTCATATATTTTGATAGAACTACTGGACAACATGATTCATCACAGTTTATCTTAGTGTATTGAAATGTCCAAGGCATACACGTCTGAATGTTAACACTCTCGATAAGGGAAACGTAACAACTAAATGACACATAAACTCTAGAGCCAAAAAAAGAAGCAACATTAACAATCAGGCTCAGGGAAAATAAAGTACTTGTTCAGGGACAAATCTGTTTGCTTGTCTGGCAAAAATAAATCGGGATTTCCCACTTTTTTTGGATCTTGGTGCCTTTTCCAGATCAGCGTCCTGAAAGAAAACGACATCATATGATCAAACCAGTGATGAGTGGGCCTAGGAACAGCATGTAACATGAATACTTGAGATGACTCTAAACTCTTAGAAGTAATGTGCAAACCTTCGTTCTTGTAATCAGTACAGTTATCCTATTGGACCTGGTCTGAAGAGACGCTATTTCGATAGCTTTACTTCCACCAATGAAGCTCGGATGTGATGTGTTGATGTAACCCAACTAACAGCATAACAAAGAAATTCTTATTAGTGGAAAATCATAATCTTGATAAAATAAATAAACATGGGACTCCACTGCACATATGTAGAAGAAGAAATAAATTGTTTGTCATGATTTTTGCATTTCGGCAAATTAAATTCATATCCACTATGAAGTGACTGTCTAATGCATTCCCTTATTAATTAACAAAAATAAAAGGTGAAAGTGAACACGTCAGGAGAAACCCAAGTTTGCATGTCATATTTGAAATATTAGTAATTTAAAAGTTATTGTAGAATATATTTTTTTAAATCAACGAGGAGTGCGTGACGACAGCAAAGAATTTACTTACAAAGACTTCAACCATAACAAAAAAATTAATATTAAAATACGTAAATTTACGTAAATTTCGAGATACTTTCAGATCGTATCATAAAAACGCCTCAAGCTGCAAGACAAACAACAAAAACACCAGCAAGAAGATAGCTGGCTGTTTCTAAGGATTACTGCTCTGCTTATTAAACACTCATCTTTTAGTCAATCAATCAGCCGTTAGCCTGTTACAGTAATGAAAAGGAATTGCCTTTTACATAATGCGTCCAATTTTCAATCCCAGTTTATCAGAACTCGTAAACATTCACCTTCCTCCACTGATAAGTATCAGAAGCAAGGCATATCAAACAGATAAGAAGTTTAGTACCTCCATTTCAAAAATGTGGCCAATCATGGTTTCTGAAGGTTCAAGTCCTAGATGCAGAAAATTGCCAACAACCTCATCCATGCGTTTTCTCAGTACTGGAAATGGTTGAAACTCATTGACCATGTATCGTTGACTCATCTAAGATCAACAAAAAGCATTAATGATCCTAACAAAAAGAATCACATAAATCAGACAAATGTGTTGAGACTATAATGAAATGACAAATGAGCTGGAGTGTGAAATTTAAATCACTTAAGGATAAGCTTAGCTCTCAAACACAAGTTTGAGACAAAAGAAGACAGCTCTGCAAGTCGGCCTAAAATAATAATAATTCTTATGAGATGTATTTCAACTTTCTTAATGAAATAAGATTTCTGCAGGAAAACAGATCTGAGATCCCATACTATTTCCAGAAAGTTCCCCCTTTTAAATGTAGCACATGAGCCTAGTTATAGAAACAAGTTTAGTATCTAGAGAGTAGACTGCATCTCTAAATAATGATGCGTCTTTATTCAAGAGAAAGGAACTAGCCATCTACTTTTCTGTCAAAATGGTAGAAGTGAAATGACAAATAGAGGAGCTAAACACACCTTCAGACTCTTCACATGTATACATTGGAATATATAGTGAATACGAGCTCCACCAGTGAGCTCAGTTGTTGACATTTCTTCACTTTTCCCATCTATCATTGAAGCAAATACTGTTTACAACAAGTAATCAAATTCATTAGTAAATTGTGACCAACCGTAATTGCGACCAACAAGGAATCTGCAATTATGAAGATGCCTCAAGAACCTCGTTAACAGGAAGTGCCAGATTTGCTTTACCTTCCGAGTACTTTGACAGAATGTTCAGAAGAAGAGCTCCTTGACCTGCCTGTTATTGCTTAAAAAAATCATAGACAATAAGATAATATAGAAGAGTAACAGATCAAATTGAAGCATTCCTAAACCACCTAGTGTTCTCGTAATGGTGATAACTTCTGAGAGAAAATTGATGGTAGTGGTGATACAATTGTAACATATAGCAATACTTTTCAACCCCTTTAAAGTAGAAGATTACCTCCTGATTACTATTTACAATGCCAACATAACCAGGCCGTAGAGGAATCAATTTTCCAAGCAGAAAATTCCGAGCATCTGTACCTCTGTCCATAATTATCAGTATACTAATAATTATCAATAATCAAAACAAGTTAACTTAGCATTATCAACCTGTGTAATTACCCCAACTGTTCGATTACCTGGCCACAAAAAGAAAAAAGAAATCATGATGAAGGAACTAAAGGATAGCAGCAATCTTCTCTGACTACGGGCTCGTTTGGGTGCAGCTTACTTTCTTACTTATTTTTAAAACTACTTTTTCACCACTATCAAGACAGACAATTTTTTTTTTTACTAATACACACATATAATACCTAAAAGTATTCTTTCTCATGTTCACCAGAAAACTTATTTCTTTAAAGATACAACCTAACGAGTCCTTAGTATTCAGGCTATTTGAAACGGAGAGAGAAAAGGCAACAAAGTGTACCATCAGGATCGGCATTCCCTGCGATTTGGAGGGCATCTGAATTTGCCAAGTGTGTTTCAGCCAATATCAAACAAGTATGTTTTCTAATATATGACATTATCATTGTTCTAATCCTCTCTTCGATATCAGATGGCTGATCACCAACAGGAACTTTTGTTATACCAGACAAATCTACCAACGTGATATTAAGAACTTTTGGTGAAAAGACTAAAACTATTTGTCTATCGGAAACACCTTTATTTGCACCTTCTTCTTTTTCCTTCTCAGCCTAAAGTCATGACATAGTATCAAACTTAGACGAAAACTAGTAACAACTCGGACAAAAATAATACAACTTCTAAATGCATAAAATGATGATTTCTATGTGTGTAACTAGCATATTCATTATTGGGTGTTAGCATGTTCCTTTATCATCTACCAACTCCTAATTTTCCTGTGATAACGACTATGCATAACTTCTTATTGCACGCGATAAAGTTAGCAAAAGATTAGAATTACATGATCATAACTCTTTCATTCGAATTACAGATGGTTTTGAGGCATTTTGGTACTTAAAGCCCCTGTATATGTATTATTGGTCACAGCAGTTGACTCAGTTTCCACAAAGGTCAAATATACGTCTAATAATTGCCAGCATATCTGTGAGAATTAATTTTCTTAAATGTGAATTAAATTTGGACTCCCATTCTCTTATTCTCAAATCACACGTTCATGAACTAGAGGTTCACACTCTTATTCTTATATCAGGTTCATTAACTAGAGGTTCAGATCAACTATTTCACAGCTTCTAAATGATCAGATATTCATATCGACATATATGCATACATTTAGAGCGATTAAACATTACTACAAAAAATCAGATATTCGTATCGACATATATGCATACATTTAGACATTACCTAAATCCTCTTCCCAAGTTAAGATTTAAAAAATAATATAAAGAAGCAGCCTAAATCAATGTATATGCATTCACATATGCATCTTAATCTCTCACTCTGTCAGATTGATTAAACAGACTGCAAAAATCAGAAATAGTATGTATCTAAATAAAAACATACTATATTTAGACATTACCTAAATCTTATATGTTAAAACTAATGAACTGTTGCACATAATGAACTGTTGGATCTGTTCAATTACGCACTATTTAACAGAATTCAAAAGACACTAAAAGAGCTAATAAGATATTTGTTAAAACTATAGGGACTAGTGGTGAACTCAACTAAATAAGCTTATAACAATGAACTGTTGCATATATTGAGTTACGCACAATTTTACAGAATTCAGTTGACACTAAAATGTGTGTATTAGAACAATGATCATATATAAAAATACACACACACATATAAAAATACACACATACATACGTAAATACACACACGTATATATACACACAATATTGAACCATTTGAACTATATGATTATTTTTAAAAAAAAATTATTTCGATAATTTTGATATAAGTTCTTGGACGGTTAAAATTGCACGTAGTTTTGTAATGAACAATTAAATTGGAACGGATGGAGTATAAAGTTGTCGCATCTTGAACAACTTTGTGATCTATCACATAGACATGCATCAAATTTATTCAACCAATACAAGTACATGATTTATTTTGTTGGCGTAAGTGATATTGTTCTCAATCTATAGCTGATAGTCATGACCAATCTATCTTACTACGTCTGTAACGTGCACGTTGACTTGTTAGAAGTAGGGATGCAAATAGCCGACATTAAAATAAAATCATGTTCAAACTCGGTTGGTTTATCGATAATTTGTTCACGAGCCTGTTCATGAGTCATTTTTCGAAACGTTTTTTTTTTTGACAAATTTAATATCGTTTCTCTTAAAAACAATATTTTACTTAGCTAAAATTAATGTTAAAGATATGCAATAATACATTTAGTTATTGTGTTTTTTAGTTTTAGTTAGATTTAGTTTTAAAAAATAAATTTGTTACATAGATGGAATATTATATATCGACCATCAACATTATATTTGAGTAAGTTTAGTGTTTTTTTTTTCCACCCAAAACACTCTAATGGGAGGGTGTTAGGCAGACCCGACCTGTATATAAACATATAATACCAATCCGTACATAAGAGGCGGACATAACTCAAACCTCCCAAAAAAATAACTGAATACATGATATCTAGAGAAACAAAATGAAATCTACGCAACTGTGACAAATAATAAGTGGACACATGGAAATAAAAATTCAATGTTATCGTCTGATCTGAGTCATCTGTCTCGAATCTAGTGCAAGTATTTCCTTGATCATCTGCGGAAGAGTATCAATATCATGAAAGATCTGATCCGTCTCATGCGAACACGTCCAGTTTGTCATGAAATCTCCCGTCTGATTCGTCTCTCTAAAGACGTGTCGAACCAAGACCACATGCGTACACAACTTACGTATACGAGCTAGAGTGTAATTGTGCTCTCATTCTCTTAAAGTTGTTGAAGTCACCCAAGATACCATTGTCGTAGAATCGGACTCAACCTCTAAGCTATCGAAACTCATCTCAGACGCTATCTCCAAACCAATCAAAATAACATGTAGCTCAGCGAAAATAATCGGTCTCGGTCCAAAAAATCTACCGAATGCTCTAACTACATGACCATACTCATCCGGAATGATCCCACCAACAGCTGATGGACCCTCTTTCGACCAACAGCTGATGGACCCTCTTTCGTAATCTATTAGGCTCCTAAACTAATTTTACTTTTTCGTAAGTTACTATTTTTTTTTTCAAATGTTTAATGACACATTCTTTATCTTAAAAGTGTTTGGATAAAGGGTATTTAATTTGACCCGAGTGGATGATTAGTTCAATTAATTTTCTTCCTTATTTTGAGTGACATTTTAAATATTTAAATTAATTAAAGAAATAGGCCTATGAGTACCGGGAGATTCTCTTTTAAATACCCAAATTGCTGGTTTCTATAAGGGACGTGGGATTTCAGATCCCACGTCTACGTGGCAGACTGAATTTTTTTTTTTTTTCTTTTCTTATGTTCATTTCTGTTTTGTTTTTGCTCTGATTTATTTTTTATATATCAAAAAAAATTTGAATTTTATCCAAAAACTTTTCTAATTTTATCCAAAAAAAACCCTAACCATCAACCATCAAATTAATTCATATATCAAATTAATATATTTTTTTATCAAATCAACGTAACTCTACCATTACAATTATCCCCAATTTTACCAAAAAAAAACCTCTCCAGATTTATCCAAAAAAAACTTTTCCAATTTTATCCAAAAAAAACCATAACCATCAACCATCAAATTACTTCATATATCAAATTAATATATTTTTTTATCAAATCAACGTAACTCTACCACTACAATTATTCTCAATTTTACAAAAAAAAACCCTCTCCAGATTTACCCCAAAAAAACTTCCGCAATTTTATCCAAAAAAAAACCCTAACCATCAATCATCAAACTCGTTCATATATCAAATTAATATATATTTTTTATCAAATGAACGTCACTCTACCACTACAATTATCCCCAATTTTACCAAAAAAAAAAGTTCTCCCGATTTACCTAAAAAAAACTTTCCCAATTTTACCCAAAATAAAATTTGGGAAAGTTTTTTTGGGTAAATTGGGAGAGTTTTTTTTTTTTTGGTAAAATTGGGGATAATTGTAGTGGTTGAGTTACGTTGATTTGATAAAAAAAATATATTAATTTGATATATGAAGTAATTTGATGGTTGATGGTTAGGGTTTTTTTTTGGATAAAATTGGAAAAGTTTTTTTTTGGTAAATCTGGAGAGGTTTTTTTTTTTTTGTAAAATTAGGGATAATTGTAGTGGCAGAGTTACGTTGATTTTATAAAAAAATATATTAATTTGATATATGAAGTAATTTGACGGTTGATGGTTAGGGTTTTTTTTTTGATAAAATTAGAAAAGTTTTTGGGTAAAATTGGAAAATTTTTTGATATATAAAAAGTAAATCACAACAAAAACAAAACAGAAATGAACATAAGAAAAGAAAAAAAAGAAAAAAAATTCAGTCTGCCACGTAGAAGCAATTTGGGTATTTAAAAGAGAATCTCTCTCTCTATAATCTAATTATTCTCTCTCTCTCTATAATCTAATTACGTAGTATATGGGTCTGTTTACATGTGACGAATGTAAATCTACCTTTAATACCCTTTCAAAACTGGTTAACCATATAGGTAACCATAAAAATCCACTTCCCTGTTTACTGACTACGTGCGTACAGACTTTTAAGGCTAAAGATATACGGCGGGAGCATTACAATCTCCGTCATTCTAAGCCTAAGCGTCGTTGATTGTTTTCTTGAATTTTTTTTTTTTTTTTTCTATCTCTCCCCCTTCCTTCTTCTTCTTCTTCTTCACTTTTTTTTTCCTAAAAAAAAAACCCCCCCCAAAAAAAAGCATGGATAAGCATTTTCTGGTACGTCTCTCTCTCTCAGTCTATCTATATAAATTTATTTACATTTACTTATATGTTCATATATATACACGTTTATGTTTGGATATATGTGTCTGTTTGTATCTATGTTTCTAAATATCGGTGAATCGGCTTATATTCGGTTTCTTGATTTTTTAATCGATCGAGTTTTTTTATGCCTTTGTGTGTATCGATTTATGTGTGTATTTCGATCAGGTTTATTTTGTTTAAATATCTACCTAGGGTTTGAGTTTGGTCAATTTTCTGTTTATTGAATTATCGGCGGCTTAATACTGACATGATTTTGAGGACTCGAATGTACATATAAACGCGTAATACATATAGATTTTTGAATATGTTCTGCGTGTCTACGTTTTTTATTTATGTTTATTGAATTATCGGCCGCTTAATACTGACATGATTTTGAGGACTCGAATGTACATATTAATGCATAATATTCTTGAATATGTTATGCGTGTCTACGTTTCTGATTTCTGTTTATTGAATTATCGGCCGTTTAATACTGACAGGATTTTGAGGACTCGAATGTACATATAAACGCGTAATACATATAGATTCTTGAATATGTTCTGCGTGTCTACGTTTCTGATTTCGATTTATTGAATTATCGGCCGCTTAATACTGACATGATTTTGAGGCTTGAATGTACACATAATACATATAGATTCTTGAATATGTTCTGCGTGTCTACGTTTCTGATTTCTATTTTTGTAATTTCTGTTGATATTTGTATGATTCTCAATCAGGTTGATTTTGTTTAAATATCTACCTAGGGTTTGGGTTTTGTCAAAATTTTATCGTAATTATACTAATTTATGTATATATGTGTGTGCGTGTTTACGTATGTATGTGTGTATTTTAATATATGTGTGTGTGGTTTATTGATCCTAAGTTTAGATAAATATCTTATCGGTCATTTTAGTGTCAACTGAATTCTGTAAAATTGTGCGTAACTCAATATATGCAACAGTTCATTGTTATAAGCTTATTTAGTTGAGTTCACCACTAGTCCCTATAGTTTTAACAAATATCTTATTAGGTCTTTTAGTGTCTTTTGAATTCTGCTAAATAGTGCGTAATGCAACAGTTCATTATGTGCTTTTTATCTATGTATATATAATTGAGTTGTTAAAAAATATCTCATAAATCATTTTAGTATCAGTTGCGATCTCTGGTGTGTGTATGTATGAGTTTGTATTTGATTACAGGGACAGTCCCTAGAGTTTCGACGAATATTTTATCAACTATTATAGTGTTTATTGCAAGTTGTTGTAATGTTGTGCTTGATAGAAAAATTAAAAGATTTAATTATGTTATTATGTAGTATAAATATGTAGTTAATTTAAGGAATAATTTTTGTCTCTATTGTCGGTCATAATTGTCTTTTATTGGTCATTATTGTCGCTATTGGAATCTGTCATGCTGTGCTTCATTTTAATCAACTGCAGCATATAATTGTGTTTTAAAGTATCATTATGTAGTTGATTATGTGTGTGCGTGTACGTATGTGTATATAAATGATTCTTGATTTTTTATGCCTGTGTGTGTTGTATGTGTTTCTTGATTTTCTATTTATTGAATTATTGGCCGCTTAATACTGACATGATTACGAGGACTCGAATGTACATATAAACGCGTAATGCATATAGATTCTTGAATATGTTCTGCGTGTCTACGTTTCTGATTTCGATTTTCCTAAATTCTGTTGATATTTGTATGATTCTCAATCAGGTTGATTTTGTTAAAACATAATTGTCTTTTATTTGTCATTATTGTCGCTATTGCAATCTGTGATGCTGTGCTTCATTTTAATCAACTGCAGCATATAATTGTGTTTTAAAGTATCATTATGTAGTTGATTATGGAAATATTCTCTTTAGTTTGAAGTTTGAACCGATAATCTTATTTAGACATTGTAGTGTCAATTGCAGGCTGTAATATTGTGCTTAATTTAGAAACTGTAACAAATAATTGTGTTCTTACATATGGATATGTTGTTGATTACAGCAGTAGTCCCATGTTTTGACCGAGTGTCTTATTATACAATTAATTGCTACCTGTATTGAATGAGTTGTTTATTGGTACTTCTGTTTTTGAATTGATTTCAGTTTTGTACGAGCAGTACGAACTATATACTACTGGTAATTAAACTCAGTGATGTGTTAATGTGTAATCGCATATTAGGATTTGAAACCGTGGTATTGAAATTGTATTGGATGAATTGTTCATGACCTACTTGGTAATGTTGTTAATAATAATTTTCAATTTTTTTGTGTGTGTGTTTAAACTTAAAAGCTAAAGGTTGAAAGGAACTAGATATGCTTGGTAATGTTATCTTTATTTCTTTTTGTAAATTTGGAAACAGAAACTCATTTGACATATGCAATTCTGCTTTTAGGTTGTGGAAACAGAAACTCATTTTACTTCTTTTTTTTATACTTCATTTCTCATCTAATTAATTAATGGTAAATTGTTGTGTCTACTTGCATATTATATGTCCTGATATGGAAAATGCCTTATTTAACCGTTTGGAAAATAATACACAGGATGATGATGGGTTGCTCTTTGTGGAAGTTGATCCGTTTGAGTCAGATAGTTGGAAACTAGATCCCGTGGTCCATCTTCTAAACCAAGGAGCTGTTGGTGTCACTCCCACTGATACTGTGTGCGTATATCTCTTCCTATCGTTAACCTTTATTTTTATTTTACTTATGTTTTCTGTATCATATACATTTGCCTCGAATTACATTTCTGTGGGGGTTGTTTTTGTGACTGCAACTTGGTCTTTATGTTGATAGGTATGCAATAGTTTGCGACATGAAAAATAACTCAACTATTGAGCGTCTCCGGAGGTAATTCAATACCATACCTACTGTTCTTTTCTAATAAGATTTATTTAATGTAGCTTCTAACCTTGTTGTTCTTTTCTCTGACAATACTTTTTTCGTCTGCTTTCCAGAATCAAGAGTATCGAAACTTCAAAGGCAAGAACATTCTGTGCTCTCTTACTTGATATTCTTAAAAAAAGTTTCACTGTGCCAATGAGTATCTTTTCAGTTGTTCACTATCCTCTACTTGCTTATCATTTCTGATTAGTTTTTTTATTTTTTATTTTTTTATATATTCCTGATACACATTATTTAAATATATTGCAGCCTCTTAGTGTATTGTATCGCTCTTTCCGGGACATAGATACACTTACTACTGGTTTTCCTTGTGGACATGGTCAAGGCAGTGCTAACATATTCCGGGCAGTCAAACATTGCTTACCTGGCCCTGTGAGTCCTTTTTTTAGTAATATCTTAGTTTATATGCTCTTAACTCTTAAGCAGTGTTACTGTTATTATTACTATTCAGACAAAGGCTATGGTGTTACAAAAAGCATTTCTGAGAATTCTTACATCATATACCAGATTACTTATGTTATATTGTATTATATTATATACCCTGTTTATATTGTTTTGCCTCTCATTCTTTCTCCATTTGTTCCTATATACTATTATGATCTCCAATGTTAATTTTTGGCTTGTTTCTTTTGATTGCAGTATACTTTTATCTTAACTGCAAGTAAAGAATTGCCAAAACAGTGCACAAGGTATGAAGCTACAAGTTCAAAATTTGCACACAGGAAAAGTGTCGGTGTTCGCATTCCTGATGATGATATATGCCTGGCCATTTTGGAGAAGATGGGAGCACCATTGATATCAACAAGGTTACCGCAAATTACTTCTCTTGGACTAATTATCTCTATTTGCATTTGGTGATTGTGTTATGCATCGTAATTACTTGGTTCGTTTTCTTCATAGTGATAATGTACATCAGATTCTGATTTTACTCGAATCTCCTTTGATTCAGTGTGAAGTGTCCAAAGGAAAACCAGTGGATACTCGGCCCTGTTGTAATTGCTGATCTATATGGACCTGAGGTACCAATCCATCTTTCTCTCACTCTCTCTCTCTCCCAATTTATACAGCTCTACATGTTGGTGTTTCACCAGATACTATTCTTCAATACAACGCCCAATAAACAACTAGTTGCTGTTCACTCCGAACTCTTGATACGGTTGCAAGGTTTTATAGATAATTTGTTGGTAATCACATGCTGTTATGATTCCTTTTTATACAAGACATGAGGAAAAGCTGTGTATAATATTTTTTTATAGTCACGTATTAAGGTCTTTCTTATATGCTAATGGTGTTTGCTTGTTGGTCAAATTTCGGCATGTTTTGGGTTCAAACGAGAAGCAATGTTCCTGATGTCAGATAGCATTAGCCAACTAACAGTGTTTTCATGTTGTCCTGGCTCAAACAATGTGAATTAGTGTCTAAGAGCATCTATATCAGGCTACCCAAAATCCTATTCAAAACTGACAAATGAAAGGAATACATAGTACATACATGACACATCCTATCTGCAGAATATGATTTTCGGGCTCATTACTTTGTAGAACTGAATGATAAAAGAATACAATAAATAAGTGAGATTTACTTTCCATAATGTTTGTTCCATTATTTTGTAAAAAGTGACAAATGAAAGGAACGGGTTTTTGTGTACGGTTTGTTAATAAGCAGACATGATAGGGGGAGAGAAGCTTATGAAAAGGAAATGTAACTTGCTTTTAATAATTGGTATAGTGGCTCTGAATATGTACAATTCTATAGAGTTATTCTCATATGTTGTAAATGTAGACCGAATGTAATTAAAGACAAAACTTTGGAAATTGGTTCTGAATATGTGTGGTGGTGGGTACAGGGACCTAAACAGCCATGGATGGTGGCCGATGAAGATGAAGAGACGGTCGCTCCCTTTGCTGGTTAAATACCGAGCTTGCAACTTGACATTACTGGTAGAGAGCTTTTGTAAATTGAAGGTCTAGTTTTGTATATGATGAAGTTTTAAACTGACGAGGTAGGTGTTTTGTAGCATGCAAAAGAATTAAACCTAAGAATTGTAGGAATTGGCGAAGAATATCAGTGTACTGGCCTTAAAAAAAAATACTGTATAAAAGTGATGAAGGATGATTGTTCTTTAAAGTGATGAAGTTGGGTTATTAGTATGAATGAGAAATCCCTCTATCGTCCTTGATACTCTCTTGGTACTGTATTTGTATTCTTTCAAACATAGTTTTGTGTGTTGTGTGCAATGCATGTGGTGTTAAGTCCGGTTAATGGCTTGGATCGTTTGTAAATTTCCTTGTTAATCATTGAAGCTTTAGTCAGGTGAAAAGAAAAAAAACATTGAAATGAATTTAAAGAGGAAAAAGAAGATGCCTACAGTACAGTACATACATAGAGACTACGATATTTTTCTGTTTGATGTATAGAAATTGGGGTTAGTTTAATCGAATTAAATTTGTATACCGTTTGAGCAGAAAGCTGTTGTGGCCGGTGGCAGAGCCAGATCACTATATGGGCGTAGCTGAATTTTAAAATTTGTAACGGTGTATACAATTCTATCTAAAGTTGTAATCATATAACTACACTTACTCCGTCGCTTTTTAACTACCCCTTAAAAATTGGGACTTTTTAAAAGTTCAAAATTTGATATATAAACTACATATATTTTATTTATTAAAAACATAATTAAATTCATTTATACTGATGGAATATCTCATAAATGGTAAATCTGTCACATTATTATTTTTATTTTCTTTTATGTTCTCTTTTTTATTTTAACATTATTTAATGGATAAAATAGTAAGTTTGTTATTTTTTAATTATCAAATTGAGAAAGAGAACACTTATTTTGGACAGCCCAATAAATAATAGTGGATACTTAAAAGGGGACGGAGGAAGTATTATATTAGAACAAATAGTCCAATATTATTTGTGTAATCCGAACTCTACACACTATAGCATCTACTAATAAAATATTAGACATTTATTTAACAAAACAATCTAAATAACCATTTCTCATTAAATAATTATAAAATAAAATAATTTTTATTAAATGAAATAATAAAAAAAAAAATCAAGCATGTATTTTAGTATATTGTCAAAGCATAACAGGGTATATGACTTTTTTGTGTATGCAGGGATTCTGCTGTACCTCGATATAGTTTAAAGCATTCCTTCAATTTAATATTTATAATCACATATAAGAGGAGATTCGGTAGTTTCTAGATATATGCGTGAGAATGTGTTTCGATTCAATTTCATTGTATACAAATAAGTTTTTTTTTTTTTTTGAAAAGGAAAAAAACTATAAACAAAACCAAGCCAAAACAGAACCGATTAAGATTCCGGTTTACCCCAAAATCGAATAGAACCGTGCCCACCCCTGCTATAATTATATTGATCACCGTCACTAATAATTAATGCTCAGTAACGATAGTAAATGTGCTGCTCACTGAATCCAGAGGTTTTTGTTGTGCATGTGCTTAAAATTCGGTGGCAACAACTGTGGCGTCTCCCGACATATTTGAGAGCCGACACTATAAAAAAATACTCAAATCGCGACGGAATTAGTGACGGTATTTTTTGTTACGAGCTTATTAGCGACGGTTTTTGTGATGGCTTTGTGACAGTTTAGTCAATTTGCGACAGATTTGTGACAAATTTTTAAATTAGTGACAGACTTGTGACAGCTTTTGACTCTCACTAAATCAAATATTATTTTATAGTGCAAGACAAATAAAAAATATAGAGACTTTCTTGTCTAGATTTTCTTTTGTAAAAATTTCCACATGTTGATGTTGTATAAGTCATGAATATTGTACAAAATATTATTAATTACTAGAACTGAAAGTCGGAGACGATGATTTTTGAAATGAGAGGCAAGTTAAATCACTACAAAAAAATACTCAAATAACTACGAGATTAGTGATGGTATTTTTTGTTACGAGCTTATTAGCTAGGGTTTTTGTGACGGTTTTGTGACAGTTTAATCAATTTGTGACAGATTTGTGACAGTTTTTTAAATTAGCGACAGACTTGTAACAGTTTTTAACTATCAATAAATCAAACATTATTTTATAGTGAATGTAATGCATTAAAGGGAGAGACCAGAAGTAATAAATTACACTAACAAAAATTTAAAATATATAAAAGTACACTGGAGTTATGGAGGCCGATTTATTTATTTTTTAATTATAATCAGAAAAAATAAAAATAAAATTGCAACACAACCGCTATATATGTGTATTAAAAATTTATAAGCAGCTGCATGCATCGTGTACGTAAGAAGACATATAACAAAATAATACTAATCCATTCGTTCTCAATTAATTATTGTCTACAAAATTACGTGTAATTTTAACCGTTTTATAACATTTATCAAAATTAC
The DNA here is from genome assembly GCA_963682055.1 of Primula veris. Classification (NCBI taxonomy): domain Eukaryota; kingdom Viridiplantae; phylum Streptophyta; class Magnoliopsida; order Ericales; family Primulaceae; genus Primula; species Primula veris. The sequence continues at coordinate 1,765,549 of OY821742.1, forward strand.
CGAAATCAAAATTTTGATACAAGTTATTGACCGGTCAAAATTACACATAGTTTTGTAATAGACAATTAATTATACAATGTTTTGTAATAGACAACAAAATGACAAAAGATTCAGAATGGCAAGCCTAATTTGGTGAACGTTTATGGATCTGGCCGTGTTGACCAAAAACGCAAAACAAAAATAAAAAATCTACAAAAGACAAGAAAGTCAAAAATCAAAAAAAAAAAAACTTTAAAAAAAACAGACTCTAAATATACGAATGGGCAATGTAAAGATAGCTTAATATAGTAACGTGACAATCTAATATGCAAACTATCAAATACTTTTAACAGTATAGGAAGAGGACAATCTAATATTCGATCTAATATTGGACAGTCTAATCGACAGACTAAATTATCATTCTATTGAACAAAAACACGCGTGAATTGAATACATTCAATTTTTTGATAGTGTTTATTGAACGAGATGGAATGGACTTATAAATTTAAATTAATAATTATACATATGACCAAATTTATATATTTAAATACTTTTCAGGTCATAATTGTTTATGTTAGATCTGAAGGACTAAAACAAAATCACTTAACAAGTCTAGAGAATAAATTCTAAACCTAATAAATCAAATTTACAAAAATAAGCCCATGACACCATCTAGGTTCACCCAGCTATCGCAAGGCAGCTATTGCGCCTCCTTAAGCCTTCGAGGAAGGAGAATATGGTGTAGAATAGTAGGGGAGAGAAAAAAATACCGCAAACTGACGATTTCAGTTTTTGTAATTTAAAAATGATAAAACCGAACCGAATCAAAATAGTAAAACACGTCCAGGAAGGAGGTTTCTGAAAAGATGAAAGAGGCGGTCGCAAATTGAACTTCCAGTTTTCTTTCAAAATATTTACACTTTGCTCAATTGAATAATCTAAATTCTTGTGAAGACTTAAGTGACACTCAGCTATTTTGCCTGTCCCCATTGGCTTTCTTGTGATCAAAATTTTAAAAAATATACTAAAAAAAACTTTATTTCTTTACTGAATCATATTGATATTTGGTTTGAAGAATTACGGTTTCCAATTTACAAGGTACTGTTTTACCGTAAGATAACAAGGCGAAGCTTGAAGAATTAATTAACAAGATTGCAGCTTGGCAGATCAACCAAAGAAATTGAAAATGTTTACGAAAATACGAGAAAAACCATGGAGCTGAAAGAGGGATAGTGTGACTCTTGGACCGAACATGTTATTCTGATTTTTTTATAAGATTTGAAATAAAAGCTTATTATTATGATGAAGAACTGTAAACACAAGAACTTACATCGAGAATAAAATTTAGAATTGGGGATTACTTATTCGATTAGGTTTGTGTTTTGGTCTACACTAAAGTACATATTAACACTTTCATCGTAATTCATAACAGGATGATTAGCGATGAATCTCACATGATATAGCTTTTTTTATCTCCTTAAGATCTAATTCGCTTCGTATCGTACTTAATTATAACTTTCTGGAGAGAATCTCACATGATATAACTTTTGTATAACGTGTATGATCAGTTTTGGACAAAATGTATACCTTTTCAATGTATAACGTCGGGTTTTGTCCCGACTGACAAACTTCGGGATCGGATGGTAATTTTGATTTCGTCGGATGTCCTGACCCGATTTTTAAATTAATTTATATTTTATATTATATAACATGATTTTTTTTTCAACACTAAAATATAAATTAATTTATATCAAATGCAAGTGATGAGAATCGAAACTTGTACCTCTAACATGTAATGTAAGCACTCTACCATACGAGCTAAAATATTTTTTGCTTCATGTATTAGTTATAATTATATAAGTGTTGTGTGACATATTAGCTCGTTATAGATATATATAGAGATATGTATAGATATAGAGAGAGATATGAGAGAGACAACAATAAAGTCTTTATTAATCAGAATGTTGTGAATGAATGATCAAATACAAGACCCCTAGCCCTCTTTATATACATAGAGGGGTAGGGTTATAAGCCCACCTGGGCCCAATAAGTAGAAGCCCAAGATAGGTCCAATAATATCCTACAACACTCCCCCTTTGGACGTCTTGATTTATTCGTCTTCATGCTGTCGATGTGAGTCGAGTTCATTCGCAGTGCTAAACACATAAAAACCTTAGGGACGGAAAACCCAGTGTGGGACAAAACCGGTACCTAGAAGAAACTGTGTAGCCGAATGATATAGGCCGAAATATCATGTAAGTAACTAACCACAAAACAGTGTGCCTCATCAAAACCTTGCCAGAGCAAACCCAATGGGAAAATCTCTGATCGAAGGAAAAAGAGTGCAACAGTGGTAGTAGTAGGGGATCAACCACAAAACAGGTGCCTCATCAAAACCTTGCTAGAGTAAACCCAGTGGGAAAAACCTCTAGTCGAAGGACAAAAGAGTACACAGTGGTAAGAAGTATACAACCGGATACTCCCCCTAATTTCGGCAATCTTAAGTGAGATATGATGGGAACGTGTCTCGCTAAAAACCTTGCCAAGGAAAACCCAGTGGGAAAAAACCTTGGTCTAAGGACAAAAAGAGTACACGAGCATGCGACTGGATGCTCCCCCTCACTTGCACACGACAGGGTGCGAAGATTTCGACTAAGTAGTAATTAGTGCAATAAGCATTCACCTGGATGCTCCCCCTCACTTGTACACGACTGGGTGCAAAGATTTCATATTCCAAGAAAGAGTACGAGCATTCGACTGGATGCCTCATTTACTTACATACGACTGGATGGAAGAAAATCTAACGTGGAATAGAACGAGCATTCAACTGGATGCTCTTAAACTTCATTTGTGAAGATTAATTTCGGCGAGAAATGCTAAATAGCATAATGTAGTCATGTCTCTCTTGATCAATAACAACAAGTTGTCTTCTATGACAAGTGTTTTATCTGGATCGTGAGACAGAACATATGTAATTCAAATATGACTAATACTAGCTCGAAGCCATATACACTCTCTAGTCGTCTCATAGAGCACGAATAGATCAGAGTGATTCACTTGGAGTCATTCCAAGACCTCCAAGATGTCGCCTTATTCCTAATGGTAAAGACATACCATGTTAGGAATATCCCTTATGCGGGTCTGATAAGTAACCGGCATCGGTATAACCGAAAAAGGGTTGCGTTAATTCGAGTACCGAAGGGGGTAGGTACACTCGATGACGCAAATGGGATAAACTAGCCCACTTTCAAAATTACCATAAGGTAAGGGAATGTGTCTTTAGTGCCATTTCGATGGCAGCGTGTTAGCGCGATGTTGTGTCGAGCTATACCATTCACAACAGACGAGATGTTCGTCCTAGCACATTAGACCAAGTACAATGATGCGCTTATTGTACTTAGATATGAACATTATGGTTCAATATCTCTTCATCGTCTCATCAGGGACGGACTGGGTCTATATCAATGTCTAGTGATCGAACGATCATGGGAGAATCTGACGACTTAGCGTCATGATGACTAAAACGTCATAACACCTTCTGGGTGTAGTCTGAATCATGGACTTAGATTCAATATTTACGGGACTCAATCATCAGGTTGAGTCACTACCGTGTCTTCCCAAAATCCTTCATCTCGAAGGCAAATCCAAAAATGGATCGCGTAATAAAACACCCAAGGGCATAATACTTGTTCAAGTATCCCAAGCTAATCAAGTACTCACTTAGGCGGTATACCACATCCGCTCGGATTATATTAATCCATATAGTGAACGTCTCAGTCAATTGAGATCGTGTTCCGTGGTCAGAAACTACTTGATTTAAGCACATGAAGTCACACAGGGACCTTCATCTATATCTCTTTGTCTAAATCCCCATAGAGATAAAACCGTGACCACATTCATGGCTGCATACTCAGTTTTTCGGAAACTACTAAACTGGTAAAGTAGGGGACTGTTATAATGTCCATTACGAGGAAATCAACCATCTCGTAATCAATTCCAAGGTGTGAGAGAAGCCTTGCGCTACTAGGCGAGCATTCTACAATCTCATTATTCTCATCACTTTTCCTTACGAATAACCAAATAAACGAACTCGTTTAACATTGGTGGTGTTGGAACTACAGGTCCGAACACACTTTCGCTAAGGAGTCTACTTGGATTGCAAGTTTCCATTAGTACAGTCTATTCTACGTTGACTTCAGGCAACGGTACATGGTTCTCTGTCATAATTTGTTCATATTATCAGTCGTCACCGAATATATGAACAAGTAATCAATGACAGTCTCGTTTCGCTTCAATATCGTCTAAGATATCATGATCGACAGATATTTCGAGATTCTTAGGATGAGGAGAAAATCACACATCTCCTTGATCCTTAATAATCTCGTGCGACAAACGAGTTTCAGTTCACCACCTCTGGGGCTGAACGAATTTGGAACCGGTCAACTTCCTTGTATCTTGGGAAGGACGACAGACTGACGGCCGACGGCAGCGTCCTTTGCTTGGCGGGTTCGGCCAAAGCAACGTGTTACGACAGGAACACGGCGTCCGACAGGGACGTCTTTCCTTGCAAGCATTTTGCAGCAGGTATAAATGATCTCGTGACATCTCATAAAGTCTTTAAATGCGTCTGGCATTTAGTTAGACTTGAGGGAGTCTATGCACTTACTTATCACTAAGTGCAGTTTTGGGGATCAAGCTAAGACTGAGTGGGTTATGCCACGTTACTTCACGTCGTTCCTTATCAACGGTAACGTGCAAATCTCCCCCTAACGACGGGGAGAATAGTCTTAACGATGTCACTTTCGCATATCATGCGGTAAAGAGATCGCTTGCCAGGTTACTCTATCAAATGATAGGCAGGAGATTCATAATCGACTTATGTCCCCTTCAGAGGTCCATATTTTGAACGCTAGAGCGGCTCAATCAAAATATTAATTAATCACTCTAAACACGCGTTAATATGAGACTTCTGGCTCATAACCAGTAACCAGCTGGTACGCATATGGTGTTTGAGTGTCTATGGGCCTCATAACGGACCAATGCAGCAAAATAGCATAACCCCACATGGAAATATAAATCTTGGTGCGCAAGACCAAGAAATGCGTGCAATCATTTGCAGTCGCATCATCAAACTTTCCGTGAGTCCATTTGGGTCTGAACATAATCGACAGGATGTTCAATTTCAATTTCCAAACTCAAGTAATTCAAATCGAAATTTCGATTATTACTCTTCGGAATTATCAAGTCGACTAGACTTTTCAGGATAATCCGGATCATGAGCCATCAACTTAATGATAGGGCTAAAAGTTTGGAAAGTGCTGCATTTCTGTGGACAACAATAATCATGTGACCTTATTGTCGATGCATCAACCATAACCATTTATATTTATGGTCCGTCTTATGGTTGGATAAGTCCACAATAACTCCTTCAATTCTTTATAAGAATTCTACGAGTACTTTTCGTGATCTTTACACATACTAGTCTTTCAAGGTGAGCATTATTGGCATGAATTTCGGATTAATCACGAAATATATCCTCAAAAAGAATCCAAATGCGATGCGATTATAAATCAAGCATCGTCTTTTGATCCGGGAATATCTCATCCGGTCAATGCCACAATATCAAAATGCTCTTATCAATCGACGACAGGCGAATGATAGTACAGACAATCTTGTCTTAGCATCTAAATCATTTATCATTCGACGACAGGCGAAATGATAAGGTAACTTTAAATGCTTTAAAGAATGTGGTAGCAACCACTTGAAAGACATTTCAACTCCTCTAAAATACGCTTTTGGTCGTATTGAATGGAGGCTATGTAAAGAAATTTTAATTTTTTCATGAGCTATTACCAGATAACACTGGTTTTCTCGAATATTTTATAACTCAACAAGGTACGACAGGACCTATAGGAGTATAACGCCTCATATTTGACAAATCAATTTGGCTTTACCAAAGATTTCGATTTGGAACGACAGGTCCAGAATCGTTGTCACTGAGTACTCTTTTAGGCAAATAGTTGGTGAAATTATGTGGTACACTGTTACCCACTATTTCCAAAAAAAATCAACTATCCCACAAGTATTGCCTAAAATTTCATAATTTAAAGTTTGGTCACATTTGTCAAAGGAATTTGCTCAAAACACTTTAAATTATTTCGAGAAATTTCGTAAACAGGCAAACCATAATCCAAAAGTATGTCCAAATGGAAAAATCATAATCCAAATGGAAAAACATAATCCAGATGAGCGAAAAAATGGCTCAATGATTTATCAAAATCAATAAAGAAAGATATCAAACTCATTTGAGCCACAAAATCGGGGGTCTCAAGAGTTTCATTTCAGTTAGCTTTAACCACATTAGCATCGGGTTTTTTTCACCTTTATAATAGTTGTGAACTATTTAAGGAGTAACCGTGCATGACCTTTGTCTTTATAGCATAGAGTTGCCTCATTGAGCATTATCTCTTGCTTTGTGACAATGGGTCATATTGTTCCTTTCAATTACTGTCTTGGAGCCACAGGTTCTCGATTTTGACGATTGTCTAAAATCTCGCTTGGCTAGGTGATTCATCGGGATCGCGACAGTTCAAGACATATAACACTTGTCTCGGTTCTCGATTCGTGAAAAAAAATGTACACGAAGAGCATTAATATCAGGCAAACAATTCGCCATTGACCCAATAGGATTAAAACTACTCACCGGGGTAATTTTCTTATCCAATAACAGATGGGCGATAAAGGAACATGGTGAATATAAATTCACGATACTGCTTATGGAATACAATTTCCAAGCTAGTATTTTGGTGAAGGATAGCTTCAATATGTCAATTTCAGACATTTGTTCACCATAGACGTCATCACGTCTCAAATGTGGCGGCGGAATAAAATCAACGCCTTAGCATTCATCTCGAGGGTAACAACAAACTCGTGTTTTACTCATCAAAGATGGCATCCAAAAAAAATTTTGGGCATCATATTTTCACACATCAGGGTGACTAACATGTGGTGACGGAATAACATCAACGTTTAAACAGTCATTTCGCAAGTATGTTTTGCGATTTTTCTCATCATAGATGGCATCCAACATGTGTTGGGAGTTCTGGATTATTTTTCATATAAAACGACTGGTTTATATGTTTATGGTTTGCACAAGCACAAACTTTTTTTCCGAAACGACAGGTTCGAAAACATTAGTTTTGCTTCTTATGTGAATCGGTTCTCATTGATCGAACGACGGGTCGATACTGAAATACCAATTCGGCGAAACATACATCACTATATAAACACACTCGGGGAAATTATTATTTAGTCAACCCCTTTCGGTAGCTCTATTTGAACACGACCAGGAAAGACGGTGAGGGGGGTGGGCACGAATGCCTCTTAAAAACCGACCTCATTAGGAGAACGACTTCCGCCTTTATCTTTCCTAGACATCGTATCCAAATAGGTGAGCCTATTTGGGGAAGATTCATAATTTTTCCAACTTAAATGTGAATATATATGATTTCGCAATTCTACCATTCATGGCAATAAATAACAGGTATATCTATTCTAGATAACCACATATATATACAAGACAGTATAAAATATATTCATGATATATATCTAATCATGCAGTAGATTTGGTGATAAACTAAATCAATTCAGGATTATCAATCACACAAATTATATCATACCAAATCAAATCAAATCAAACAATTAACTGCCATATGGTATATTTATATATATGGTAATATAAAAAGATATGTTGATTATGCTAAGAAGATATCAATCAATTATCTACGGTTTATTGCCATATAAGTAATTCTATACATGGTAATTTTAACATGCAAGCAAGTAATATATTTTTAATTACCAATTAATTCTATATATGGTAATTTTTAACATGCAAAGTGGTTAAATATACATGGAAACATATCAATTTATTCAATTAACATGCAATTTTTATTCACTTGCCTTTTTAATAAATATATATATGCATGTGGGTGAATATTTAGACTGAATATTGACTTTTATAACACATATATACTGTTTTTATACATATAATATACTACAGGGACTATCCGTGTAATTTCAGCAAACTATATATCTATTTACAGCATTATTACTGCTTCAGTCCATAATTTCAGACAAGTTTCAGTTTAGTCCTTGAGTAATTTCCAGAATAGTTTACAGCTTTCAGAGAATTACAAATCAGTACATACGTTTCAGATTTTTGCAGATTTAATCCGACAGATTAATACATGTTTTACAATTACATGATTTGGGTTATTTTGTATGATCTTATCAACAAATATGATTTTATAATCAACAATATGTGTGTTACGATCATATATAGTTATCCATACAAGTAACAAACTCTAATACACATGGATTATATACTACGGGATATTTATCATGTTTTAGTTATTCATAAAATAATACGTGCGATCACATATATGGAATAAATTAAGTTTTGAATTCGGTACCTTACGCACGGTATGTTGATGAAGGTCGATATAGCAAAACCCTAAAAATCCGGATAAACCTCAAGGTTTATAAATACCCAATATCCATCCGTTTACCAAAAATCTCCAATATCCGTGAGCGTATATTCTATTCTTCGCGAGCAAAGTGCCGATAACGTGTTGTGTGACATATTAGCTCGTTATAGATATATATAGAGATATGTATAGATATAGAGAGAGATATGAGAGAGACAACAATAGAGTCTTTATTAATCAGAATGTTGTGAATGAATGATCAAATACAAGACCCCTAGCCCTCTTTATATACATAGAGGGGTAGGGTTATAAGCCCACCTGGGCCCAATAAGTAAAAGCCCAAGATAGGTCCAATAATATCCTACAACAATAAGTATAATATAGATTTGTATTTTTGAATATATGAAACTGTTAAAATAAAAAATATAGTTAAATTAAAAAGTTATATTGTTACTTCAAAAAAGATAAATGATAATTATTTTTCAGTTATAAAAATTATAATTATAATGTATCTCATTTAGTATGATAATTGTTACTTGTGTGAATAAAACTAAATAATAAAATAATCTGATAAAAAACCGTATCAATTTTTTTATCTACTTCATTATTTGTATTTTCACACTATTTTTTCTACTACATATTAACTTTTTTTTTTCATTTATTAGAAATGCTATTTTTAAACTATGATTATGTTTCGTGTTAATAACATGTTTAGACTTCTCAAATGAAAATTTTTAATAACAAATAACGTTGTCGTAAAATAAAAAAGATATATCGGGAGATTCGAGATAAGCTTATCCCGACCCTACAGGATCCCGAAAATTCGGGTCTCGAAAAACCCGGGATCCGACTTTTGTCGGGATTTTTTTTTCACTTCCAAAAATAATCGGGTCGGGATACATGTTTAGTGTTTACGAGTCGGGTCTCGACCCTAACCCACCCCTACACCAAACTATATGCTTTTAACGATTTGAATATACACCTCTTAATTTTTTTCAATTTGCGTACCACACTATAAGAAACTTTCCAATTTAGCTAACACAGTATAATAAATTTTTCAATTTAGATATTAATTTAATCACGGAATCATGTCACGTGACAGCACGTGCTTGACAAATGTTAAGAGAGTAATTTTGTAATTCTGCACCAAAATATATCATCCTAAAAAAACGTTTTCTTCTAATTTCACACATAACAAAAATCAGCACACAGTCCAAATTTGGGGAAAAACGCTGTTCTATGATGATACATTTTGATGCAGAATGACAAAATTAGCATGTTTGACAAACCCTGTTTTTAACTCTTTTGAATAAATTTATTATATCTTGCTTAATTGTATGTTTTGAGCTTTGATTCTAATATTAATTGTAACGTGATATTTAAGAGTAATGGTATTGAGTCACCAACCCGCAAAGATAACCGGAATACTTTTTGTTTGAAATATAATTATATCAACAATTTAGAGCAATCCTACATATTAATTCGCTATCCTGTAAATGTACTCATATTAATGTAAAATCAAAATCATCAGTAAATATTAAAGTGAAAGTAAGCAAAGAAACTATTATTTTACATTGAAATTAATCGAGACATATATTTTGGACTGACTTATTTAGCATTAAAAAAGGAGTCAACACTTTACTTTAATTTTGGTACTATAATGGTAAAAAATATGCAAAATTACACTATTAATTAAGATATTTACAATCAAACTTATTAGTTTCAAATGATTGGATAAATTTAGGGATGGGGAGTAATGTGTAGAAATAATTACCCTTAATATTTTTTGGATGAAAAGAAGAATGAAATTGAGAGATTGGTCCTAGTTGGTAAGGCAAACAAATATGATAAATAAGAAATAGAAAATAATAAAACGGGATACTAGTTGTCATTTATCGAATACAATCGAAAACATTTTTATTTTCGTATATCTATTATTCTCTTTACGTTTTATCAGAAATAAGAGTCCAAATCTTCTATTCATATTTTTTACTCCATTTCGTGTCCCCTTGCTTATTTTATTCAAATTTTTTTTTATAAAAAACTTGAAAAAAAATTGTACAATTACTATAATACACTAGAAAAAAAATTGTACAATTACTATAATACATGTATCAATACATTTCAATAATTATTTTTTTTTAAATCCACACGCAATTTATTTTGGAATAAATGTATAAATTAGTGTAAATTAAACATTAAATCTCAGAAAAATTGTTTAAAGCAATATTATGCTCAAATGTTTTAAAATTTAAATACAATATAATATAAAAGCTTATAAATTTGCGGAACAAGTTGTGAAAATTTAAAATTTGAGTGAAAATAAGAAAGGCGGTACGAAAGAGGGTAGAGAATAGGGGTGAAATATTTGGACGACTTCAAATATGCATATTCTTGTCATATACCATCTAAACTAATGTTTAAGCCTAATAATTCATCGTGTTAAGACTAATGCGCATGAATTTTATTTTATTTCTTTAATATATACAATTATAACTATATCTTTCGTAAATCTTAACATTTATATATAAAAACTATGACAAAATGTCAGACATACCGCACCCAAGTTTTTTTAAAAAATTGTATCGTCGTATTCGTATCGTACCCGTGTAATTTAGGGTTGGTCTATTGGTCGAATCCTCCAAGGTCAGGTTGGATTCGTGCTCCAGCTAGCAAACTCGAACTCATTATGCTACCGCGGGGGAGGAGGAGACCTTAATTTTTATAAAATTAATTATTATAAAAAAATTACGGGTGGCCACGACCCCCTAAATTAATTAATTATTATAAAAACAATTAATTTTTATGGATCCGCTCCTGCCACCATTTATAAATGGTTTTGTATATGTAAATATATCGTCCCGAAACTCTGTCATACAAACCTTCCGAAAAACACGTTTACGTACGTGCGGACTCAAGCTTTTTAAAACAATGGTTTTATCCCACATTATCAATTTGACATTGTTAGTTATTGGCTATTAAGAAACTCAGTAAACCAATGTGGATGATCTGGGATGAAAACAATTTTATTGACTCAAGTCTAGGGAAAAACATATTTAATCGGGTATTTGTTATAATTGTAAAAGAAGAAGACAAAAATTATATATAATCGGTTGAGAACCAAGAAACTCAACCAAATACCCCGTACAAACAAAAAGCAAATTTCAAAATTAATATTCAAAAACGTATATGAGTCCAAGCAGTTGAAAGAAGTAAACATCGTACAGTCAAAATACTGTGATACTAAGTAGAAGATTTCGATGCACGTCTTCGTAAATCCAATTCCGCTATTAGGATCAGTACCAACACCAAATGTAACATAACTACTTGTAAAATCGTTATTCAGAACGATAAAAACAAGTACTGTAGTAAAAACTATTTTATTTTCAGATTTGGCACAAACCATATAGCCGGTTTGACGTATTTCTCTGAAGGACGCAGCACATGATGAGAACTAAAGCTTTTTGTTTCCAAATCGAAGATCCCAGAGTCAGAGTTTTCATTAGTTCCGTGATATTCATTGGATGCACCGTCCATTTGATCACGAGCAATGTAGTATATAGAATTAGGAACAAATTCTGAGCACTTTACCGTTGAAACAGACACTGAATGAGTGCTTCCACCTACAAATAAGGCTTGGTCGCCAATGTTTTCGATTTCATGCAACCTTCCAAAATAGCATTTCCCGCAATGCGGAGGTCTATACTCAAAAACCTTAAATTTTATAGTTTTGGGGAAACCATAACCCTTACTGCTATAGGTCCAAACCCTCTCAATTAGTAACAGCTTTTCATCTTGTGATTCAACAAGGTAGAAACAATTTGCTCCGTTAGCCTCTTTCTTAAAAGGACGAACTGTTTTGTAGACGTATCTATAATGGAAGGTATATTCTACAATTCCACCAAAATAAGTAACACTATATATGGAATTATTAAAATAAATGACATCAGCAACACGATATTCTTCTTCCGTCCCTAGTTTAATAAATTTCCAATAATTCTGGCCAGATTCATAGTAAGCCAATTTCGACAAATTGTGATAGATAACCACTACCTTATAACCTTTCGGACTTGTACGAGGATCGGATGTTAACAAAGCCTTTTGTATGAAATAATCCAACTGGTCTTGGTTTTGTTGGTCATTCAACTCTTGAGAAGGGTCTCCTAAACTTGGAAGAGATATAAACCCATTATTATAGGGGTCTAAAAGCTTTATAATCAAGTTCTCGTCTATACAAAGCAACCATCCATGTGATGAACCGATAAACCTGTAAGTATAAGGAAATGGTAGTCGAACGTTGTGGGTTATACCATTGAGCAGATTGTATAAACCCCTATTCTCGTCATTATTTTCGTCTGTCTTGATCATTAGCATCGGAACAGGACAAGATAGCTGAAGGGTGTGAAAGAAAACATTCAAGCTTGAGTTGAGCTTCATAGCATTGCGCCATTTTGAGCAGATAGAAGAAAAACAAAAATAATCATTGAGCGTCAATGGACCAAAGTTTGTTACAATCAAATCCAGTATGTGTTCGGGAAGACCAGCCCAATCTCGAACTAATGAGATCATTGCAATCTGAAAAGACAAATTGACAAATTGTTACTTGAGCTACAATTGTCACATTGAAAAGTTTAGATTGATGTGTAAGGTTAAAAATATCACTTTAGTGAGAAAAAAAATAACTAGGAAGTATATATAATCTTCCTTTTATCAGGATACAAGGCCCTTTACAGTTTAAAAAACCTTACAGACATTGGACGAATCTGCGAGACGGGACTAATTTTGTTGTTCATAGAAACAGGAAAAAGTTGGTTAAACCTATTTTAGCGACATATTGAGAATGGTGAAGATCATGAAAAAATACATTAAAAAAACGTAGGGAAATGACCTGTATTAATGCGTATATCCTTATTATCAAGCAATTCCAACATAAGTATATCATTTTTGTGTGTGTAAAGTCAGCAAAAACAAAAGTAAGCAAAATGTACCTGTGTTATCTTCGATTCAGTTGGTTTATCATCCTTGTACTTGTGAATTTTCTTCCCCGAGGTGTACATTTCTATAGCTCCTGAACATAAAATATCAATACGGACATGAATGAAAATGCACCCTTTGTGAACGTATTTCATAACTAGTAAACACCACCATACATTAAACAACAATTGGCCAGTCTAAGCTCCATTGGACAAAAAATGGGAAGAAAGTATAATCTGAAAACAAACACCGGAAATCACCATAAAATATTACAATTGTGCATTGAGAGATGTACTTTTCCGTCTGAAAATTAAAAAGGTTGAACGTTCGTCCCGTACACAAACAATTAAACACAGCGAGAAAAATATAAATTTATGAGCAAATTAAATCTAAAGAACATATACAATTCGAAGAACAAACAAACCAACAAAAAGAAGCCCTAAAAGGTAGAAAATATTAAAAACATACAAAAATTTCAGTTCATCAAATCAACAAAAACAATTCAGATGGTGGAAAAGTTGCACTCATAAATCTCAGATCGATTTCATCAACGCAAATTAACTCTACTAGCACCCCTCACCATGTATATATAAAACAAATAGAACAATCAAATTAAAGGAGCAATTAATTAACCACTACAAAAGAAAGTGTTACCAAACAGGAAAGGTGATTTGCTACAAGTGAAAAACCAAGATAGCAAAATATACGCTATGTTCCTATTCAGTGACGTAGCAAAATTAGCAACAAAATAACAACAATTAATCAAGATATTTATATTACCAATTTAGCCAGAATAGCAATAAAGCCTTAGTAGCAACAATTTTCTTTGTTATTTATATTACCAATTTAGCCAGGATAGCAATTGCATATAGAAACTGACCCCAAAATTCCAATACCAGTTTATGTTTGTTCTGTATAACTTCAATTAAGAGTTGCCCGCAAGTTTTGAACCTTGGAGTGCGAATAAAACCAGCTATGAGTAACTGAGTACGTATCAATACTATTTCATAATCGTTTCGTATCAGATCGTGTGTGATCATATAGATTTTGAAATATCTAAATAGTACGATCGACGTAATCTATAAAATTTGACACAAAGCTATCATGAAATTACACAATTCTCGACCAGTTGCACCCCTTTGACAGATTTAGAGAGTATAGATTTCTGATTGTAATATTTGATATGATCAAACAGAACTATGACCCTAACATGAGTATCATTTGTTTATTTGGACGTACATCTAATAGAATCTAGCAAATTGAAGACAAACGTTCATCCATGTATAGTTTTTAAAAATAAAAATAAAAAAGATTTAAGAAAATTAAACCCCAAAACTGATTTAATAAGAATAATCGTGGAAAAAAGTGACAGAATAAAGGAGTAAAAAGGACTATTCCCAGTAATGTATATATATATATTCCAAAACGTAAATATAACTTAAAAGTAACCAACACAAATTTAAGAAATTAAAATAAAATTGTAACTATGTTACAAGTCTACAACAGTTTAAAAACGAAATACTCACACGAAAATAAACAGATTGGATTGAATGTTGTAAATTATCACATGCAGTGAGAGATAAATATAGAGAGATAATTAGTTTTGGACCTTTTTGGTTTTTCTCTTCTACAAATAAATACAAAAAATGTTATTAACATACATGCATGTGTTTGGTGAAACGTTAGTGGAAATTTAATTAATGCTTAGTATACTTTTGGGATCACTCTATAAGTAAAAGGAAAATAATACACGGACACCCACTAAAAATAAAAATAAAATTAAGATCGGTTTGCTTTTTGAAAACTGTTACGTAAAATGAGTGTCGCTAAATTTTAGCAATACAATAACAACTAATTCTGTTGTTAAATTATTGTTAAAATTTATCGACACTCGATTTAAAGTAAAATGTTGGTAAATAAATTTTTTTCTCGACGGGTTAAAAGGGAATTAATGGGGTAGTTAAGCCAATTATTAATGCAATGTCTTAAATT
Organism: Primula veris; assembly: GCA_963682055.1. Lineage (NCBI taxonomy): Eukaryota > Viridiplantae > Streptophyta > Magnoliopsida > Ericales > Primulaceae > Primula > Primula veris. The sequence goes on from OY821742.1 coordinate 1,780,980, forward strand.
TTAACCATTATATCAAAAATATTCCCGAAAATCTGTTAATTGAAAATTAAAGCATGTGCTCAATTTAATGCACGACTTTTCTTATATAAAAGCTCAAGTGTAAACAATTTATAAAGATTTTAACAATTGTATTTCTTGATTAATTTTCCCTTTAATTTTGAACACTTTATTTCATAGTTTTGTTGCATAGAATTTATTTAGTACTTGGTAGGTACTCCCTCCGTTACGATTTAATTTTTCATTACGAAATTACGTGTAATTTTGATAAGGCAAAAACTTGTATTAAAATTGTCGGAATGAAAATTTTCAAAAGTTGATCATATAGTTCAAATGTTAAATTTTATGATTAGATTTAAAAAAAATTCATTTCGACAATTTTGATACAAGTTATAAGTCGATCAAAATTGCACGTAGTTTTGTATTGGACAACTAAATGAGAACGAAAGGAGGAACAGTACCACGTACTGAATCAAGCATAAAAGGAAAGGCAGTTGTGGGTCAATTTAAATTGCAATATTCAGAATTAGTAGTGAACATATATTGCGTATTCCTGAACAAAATGGATTTAATTAATTAATCACATCTCCTTGGTTTTAATGCTACATACTCCAAATACTACACTATAATAGTCTACAAAAGGGACTATAGTTCATAAATAAAATCATCCTTGGAAATAATAAAAACTCTATCCTTATTGGCAAACACTACAAAAAATGGCTAATAGGCCCAGAAAAAATTTAATTATATATGTATACAAATTTGGGATGAATTAAATAATGCTCTTTTGTTTTTGTTTTTCTAAATTAGTTATCGTGAATGTATGGGAGGTACTATTTAATTTCTTATCCTGAACAGCAATTTCCAGTTTTTTTTTTTTTTTTGAAGTTAAATGGACCGATAAATATATTAAGAAGACGAAGCCTTATAAATTAAACGAACTACAAGATACTTAATACTAACTCTACTTTACGCAAAGACTAGTCACCGACAAACTCGGGACTTAGTCTCCAATGTTTAGCAATAAATCTATTCATAGCATTATTTTTTACGTTACATAAAATATTCATTCTATTTACAACATAAAATTCTACTCTTTTCATCACATTTCCGGGAATTGAAACTTTACCGTCTTTCACTCTCGCATTCCTTTCTCTCCATACACAATAGACCGAAGATGATAGAAGGCACTAACTTAACGGACGGTCTTTTACCTTTGAATGTGACTAAAACCCACTTTAACCACTCATTCCACATCGAACACGAACCGATAAAGCCCGACTTAGAACACTCTATTAACCAAATCCTCCTTGAGAATTCACATTGAAAAAAAAAAAGATGATGTATGCTTTCTGTGCTCTTTAGACATAAAGGGCAACCATTAACTCTTACGATACCCATCCTTTGTAATCAATCAAAAGTAGTGAGTTTGTTAAGAACCGCTAGCCATAGAATAAACTGACGCCTTGGTGGCGAAATGTTTGCCCAAACTATATGGTGCCAATCAACTTTTTCTTTCTTGGTTCGAATTAACTCCCAAGCGGAACTTACGAAAAATCCATGAATTGGATCCGGTTTCCAAATAGTTTTCATTGCCAGAGAGGGTAGCTCAACATTGGATACCGTATACGTTGTTGATGTTGTCGCCATTGTTTCCGATGCTGTAGTTGTCGACGGGTGGATTGTCGTCGTCGTCGATGCCGTTGTAGTTGTTGCCCTAGGCTCTCTATTCCTTGGTGAACTTGTCGTCGTCAAGGTTCTTCTTCTCATTGTTGTCGTCGCTCTTGTCGTCCTAGTAGTTGCCGTCGCTGAGGAGCTAGAAGACGGGTTTTCAAAGTTAAGCAGAGGCGAGCCGCCGGTGGGACCCACGGTGATGGCTCCAGAGGTGACCCATGGTTAGGAGGTGGTATGGCTGGGTTCGAATTTGCAAGTTGAGGGTGAGAGGCTTGAGCTTGGAAATGGCTTGTAATGGTTTGGTTGTGCAGGGGCTATAGAAAAATGGAGGTATGATAAAAAAAACCAAGTGTTGGGAGGGAGAATTGGGTTAGATTCTGCCAGAGGTCAATGTTTAAAAAATTGTGGGCTTGGGAATTTTGGTTTAAATTTAGGTTAGAATTTATGGAGGAATTACTATAACTAATATTTGTTGAAAAATTCTGGAAGTTTTCAAGGGACATGTTTTCTGGGGGTAAAGGTGGAACCGGGTTTGCTGCCGCCAAAGGGGAAGGTGAAATAGCACCACAGACGCACACCACACATGCACACACCACACACACACACACAAAATGATTTTTGAATAACCCCCGGAGTTGTAAAATATTCCGCCACGTTGAGGAACACTTGGAAGGCACCGGAATACTCCATAAGTCTCTACCACGAATAAGGTAAATAGTAACCCACCGCTTCCATAAAGAGGAATGTTTCGGGTCAATAAGAAACCAAAGATGTTTACCCATAAATGCATTGTTCCACTCCTTTATTCGTTTAATACCTAGACCGCCCTCGGAGATGGCACACGTAAGATTTTCCCAAGAAACCTTTGCCGAATGAGACCTTATTTACGTGCCCGTCCAAAGAAAACTCCTAATAATAGCTTCGATAGAGTTGATAACCTTGACGGGAAGGAGGAAGTGGGTACACCAAAAGCTTTGCATACTTAATAACACCGTTTTAATTAGTTGAAGCCGTCCCGCATAGGATAAAAAAATTCCGGTCCAAGGCGTAAGCTTCTTGGTAATTGTATCGACAAGAGTTGCACAATCACCGGATTTTAGGCCAATAGACATCAAAGGAACACCAAGGTAACGAATAGGAAGAACCCCAATTTTAAAGCCTAAAATGGTCAAAATATCATTTTTCAACAAGGCATTCGTGCCGTCTATAAATAACTCACACTTGTCGGGGTTAGGAACTAGCCCGGAGAGATTAGAGAACAAATTTAGAGCCAAAACAATAATGGTGGCGGAGTTAACATCCGCCCTCGAAAATTGAAAGAGATCATCTGCGAAGAAAAGGTGAGCAAGTTTAAGTTTCCCACACCTAGAATGGAACTTAAAATTGGGGGACTCCGTTTTTGAATTTATTATATTCGTCAACACATTCATACATATAACAAAGAGCGAAGAAGAGATGTAGTATACTACAAATTCATGTTCACTTTAGTTTCCCACACCTAGAATGGAACTTAAAATTGGGGAACTCCGTTTATGAATTTATTATTTTTTTTTCCATCAATCAAATTAGATTGATGGACAAAAAAATAATTTTGTCTATAAAGTTTGTTGTCTCAAAATAATTTGTCTTTAAAGCATAATTTTTATTGTAGTATAACTAATTTATAAAAATGGTTATGAAACATTTAAAATGAAATCTTGACCAAAAAAAAAGATACAATTGAAATTTTTTTTCCTTCACTACCCAATTGGAACAATATAACCATGATAACTAATTAAATATGTTAAATTAAAAACTAGTTTACAACGTTACGGGTAACCTATGCAGCCGTAAAGTTATCCATGCGGCATCAAAATGGCTCTTGGCCTGTAGATCCAACCATCAACGAGTTAGAACCTGATGGAGTACTCAATATGGAGTTTGATTGTTATCACGTACATGGAAGGAGCTAGGACGGGACTGACATGGCTTATAGCCACGTGCCCGTCCTCCCCTTCCAAACTAATTTTAAGACAAGTTTAAATTTTGAGTTGCTTTGGTATTGGTTAACACCGTTACACTAACGATTGTTGAGTCCATCATACAATTAACAAAAACATACAATATTTAAAAAAAAAATTCCAAAACATACAAAGATACAATTACATGTTTTGAGAATAAAAGTTTTAATTTTTAGTTTTTGATAATTAGATTTGAAAATTTGTATGTTTTGATAATTTTTTCATTTTTTTTTTATGACGATACCAATCTGGACATTGCGTGTCGTTTTAGCAATTTCAGGCCTTTTTTTCCTCAATCAAATAGCTACCTATATTGGCCTTGAAGGTTGTTTACTAAGGCACGTATATTTCGCTACAAAATATACCAGAACAGTAACTAGCTAATTAACTAGACGTATTTATTTTACATATACAAAACACTTTTTGCCTGAACCAACGTATATGTACGTCAAACATAAGTTTAATTTAATGTTACCGAGATACATGAAAATACGTTATGACTTAAGTGGATAAGAATTGAACTTAATGCACATTAGTTATATATGTGCTAATGGTCTCACAAAAGAGGCTAATCACCCATATTTGAACCGCATAAATTAGACAAATGACCACTTGCCTTGATGATCGAGATTTAATATAGTTTTACTGGTCGACTCGATTGGATCTTATGTTTTCAGCTTATTCTAATTAATTGTCAGTACCGAGATACGCATTCTTTCGATGACCAAAAAAAAACCGAAAAACAAGTGGATAAACAGTAAGTAATTACGTCTTCCCAGTCCTTGCCGGCAGGGGGAAGCTAAGTGGGGACGATCGGGTGCCACGGCACCCCCCATAATTTTATAAATCCCAAGTGACGCAATTTTTTTTTAGTACAATTTCTTTTTAGGTGTAGATTTGGCACCCCCCATAAAAATATATGTTACTTGTACATATATTTTGGCACCCCCTATTTACACATCCTGGCTTCGCCCCTGCTTTGCCGACCATTTCCCATGCAACCAGCTATATGGACAACATGAGGAAATTAAAACCAAATTATATACGCTTTAAAGTTATTAAGACGATTGGTGAAATTTTTCTGGTGTTTTGGTATTTGCTTTTGAGAATCCAAGTAGTTTAAAATTCATTCAAAAATATTGCTAAATGATTAATTAGTTTCTATGATTCCTATATACAGTAATAATTTGTGCGTGGAATCAAACTAGGCAAAGAGCTGTTTCTGGAAATCACGTACGGCCGCCTGTTTGGTTTGTACCAAATTTAAAATAATTTACTTTCTCAAAGAATGATAAATTTTATAATCAAAACTGTTTTTAAATACTCTTTATTTATGTAGTTCGAATAAAGGTGTTTATCCATATATATATATATATATAGAACTCCTTTTCTTAAGTTTTTATATTTCTTTATTCATAAATTTGGAAGGATAGTGCATGCTGCCTAATTATCAGTTAGTCGCACCAGTGAACTCATCAGTCATAGAAAGTTTTGTACGAAGATCACTTTTACTCCTTTTAACCCGTTTTTTATAACACTTTTTTTCCGTTCGAAAAATAAACCTCATAAATGATAAAATTTGTAAGATAATTTATTAAAAATCCATATGGTCAAGAACATCATTTGATTTAAAAAGATAGTATATAAATACTAATTTGACATTAAATATACTTTCATATTAATTTAGTGATTTAAAATTTACAATCTTCTTTTTAATATTTTCATGTTTATTGATATATGTAAAAATATAATATAAATGTATATAATTAATATAATGATTTGTTTTCCCGTAAATCATTCTATAAATAAAGACGATAATATATTAGTCTTAATTAACATGAATAAATTTCATTCACATTTACCATAAATATCGTTTCATTAATTAATAAATTAATTTTATATAAGTTTTTTTTAATAAATTTACCGAAATGTATGTTATGTATTATTATAACATAGATAGTTTAATATATATGAGAGAAAGATGAGAGAGAGTATTAAATTGCATTTTTATTCATTTAAACTCTAAAATATAGTTTAATTTACATAAGAGAGATAAGAGAGAGTGTGTGTTAAGTTGCACTTTTTAACTTGCACTTTTTAACTTGTTTTTTTAAGTTGCACGTTTACCCATTTAAATGTATGTTCTCTATTAATATATGGGAGAGTTTAATTTATATGAGAGAAATAGAATGGGAAGAGTGTTAATTTTTACTTTTTTAATTTGCAATTTTACCTATTTAAAACCGATCCGAATAAAATTGCATTTTTACCCAATTCGATCCGTGACGGATCGAGTCGGGTCAAAACCCGAAAAATTAACATCCCATGCATGATTCATGTTACAATTTGCGGTGTTTGATAGTGAAATAATTAAGAGTATGGCAGCATGACATGCTTTGGGAAATTTATCATTATTTTATATGTATACTATTATAGGATTAGTTAGAGGATTCATTGATAATTGAAAAAAAGCATTTCCTTGCATATTTTTTCTATACAAAAAATATCCACATTACATGATATATCCAGTTCATCAAAGGTTTTGATAGTTAGAAATACTAAATTTAATAAAAAAAATTTATTTTTAATTAATTTTTAAATTTAGCATAGACTCATCTAAGTTTTAGTATATTTTTATTTGAATTTTTAATGTGGGTTAGTTTTTACATATAACAATTTTTTTTTATTTTTAATTAATATATAAATTTATGATAGGATCAACTAGGGTTCTAATATATTTTTATTTAGGTTTTTAGTAGGTTGGGTTTTTATTATATTAGATATTTATATTTTGATTTATTAAATTGTAGAATTCTATGTATATTTGGAGTGATAAATATGTCTATTTTTATTAGATTATGAAGTGTGTGAGTTATGTGCAAGTTTTTTAATAAATACAATTATCACTCATTCAGTTTTTCTTAATTTGTAGTTGTCTTTTTTGTTATGAATATTTATACTACATTAGTCATATATTTAGACTTACATGGGCCTAAAATAACAAGTTATTCATAAGAAATATCAGATGAATCATGTGATAATTTGATCACATTAATTAATATAATAGTAACTATTATTGAAATTATGGTTAAACTTTTGTTTTCATTTAATTTACCGTTCATGTAATATGAAACATTCTATCAATATTCATCAATAGTGTTTGTATGAGTACGACGGAACAAATTTATTTATGATTATTTTTAGTTAAACCAGTTTCTGAATATGCGAACTTATTTTATTAGGGAAGAAAGTCAAAATTTCCTTATAATTTTGTGAGAAACCTAAACAAAAAAATAAGTCGCTATTTTACATGCTTAAGATCCTTTTTTCACTTTTTTGATCCAAAATTTATATTTTCAAACACTAAAAAAAGGTAATACACAGTTTTTCCAATGAAAATCTAAATAAGCTAAGGAAAATATCACGTTGTAAATAGGAGTCCAAATCTTCTACCCCATTTTTCTACCCCTTTCGTGCCCCCTTACTTATTTTATCCAAAAAAAAATTCTAAAAAACTTGAAAAAAATTGTACAATTACTATAATACATGTATCAATACATTCCAATAATTATTTTTAAAAGAAAATCCACACAAAATTTGTTTTGGAATAAATGTATAAATTAGTGTAAATTAAACATTGAATATTAAAAAAATTGTCTAAAACAATATTATATTCAAATGTTTTAAAATTTGAATACAATATAATATAAACGTTTATAAAATTGCGGTATAAGTTGTGAAAATTTAAAATTTGAGTAAAAATAATTAAGGAGGCACGAAAGAAAATAGAGAATAGGGGGCAGAAAATTTGGACTATGTAAATAGTCCATGTTGAAATAGGAAACTTTTTGGGTTGGTGTATATTATAAATATATGCAGTATAATAAATTAATAATGTCTCTCCTTCTTCTAATTCGTCTTCTGGTTTATCTCAATTGATTAAGGTAAGGTGTGTGCTTCTTTATTTTTTTCAATCTCCATAGTATTATTTTTTACATGAGTCAATGACAAGCCACATATATTGTATCCAAGTGAAATAGAAATACCTACGAAGTCAATAATATTCATGAAATCGTTATGATTAAGTTCGTTTAATAAATTTGTTGTCTGTTTTGTTTTGGATATTAAAAATTCTAATTCTATGGAATAATTTTGTTAGCTTAGACGTGTGTACTATAATTTACATGTCTCTATTGTACTTTACTTAGCTTTTATTTGAATCAATAACTTGTACGTGTGTCAAAATGTTATCTTGTTTTTTTTTTCAAAGAAAACCAATTTATATTACAAATGTATTTTTTATCGACAACTTTTTTATGTGAAATTTTAAGCTTATGGGCAGATCTTAAATAGTAAGATAAATGCGGTTGGTTTTATTGGTATCGATCTAAGATTTTATATGGTTATATATAGTAACAAATATATAGTTGTTAACCAAGGTAAAACTTGAAGGTAATATTAAGTCTGGCTTACTAATATTATGGCAAATAAAAATTGAATTTATTGAAGTATTATATGCAGTAGTGTGTATCTTTCTTCATATTCGTTTTCTGGTTTCATATTTGATTGTGGATTCATGTTTCTTTCCTTATCATTATTTTATTAAATTAATCATGTACTACTAATATACCCAGGTTATTATTTGTGAGATTGTGTTGTATTATTATGTTAGGGTGTACCTTGAATCCGGACAGACTAGCTGATCGGTCCGGTCTTGAAACGTATATCAGGTTGGGTTAGTGTTGAAAAATATTGAACCTGTTTTTAATGGTCTGAGTTAGGGTTAACTTATTAAAATTCAGACCAGAACAATTCGGACCAAACTCTTGAATTCGTTTCGGCCAGTTGGAATTGAAGTGTTAAAACCGTACCAACCCGTTGATAATAAATGTTAAAACACAAAATTAAATAACTCCTATTATTTCAATACTATTTTTTGATGTACATATGAACTAGTATTATTAAAGTAAAAGATTTCTAAAATAAGTAACACTTTGAATCTTTATGAACAATCTTTAAAATAACTTGGCCGATTCGTTTATTTATGTAGACATGAACTTCATATTTTTCTGAGTTGTAATGGTATTTCTATTATTTAGTAGTTTATTTATTTAGGAAGAAACTAAAGTCTTACATACTAAAAAGAATCACTTGTTTTTTGAGTTAACTTTAATTGGGATCCGTATACTTTTAAAAAGTGAGGGTGGGGGGAAATTTGTATTAATTAAATCTACAAATACTAAATAAATTTGTAGGTAACACTTTGGGGGTTAATAAAATGAAACAATACCATTGGGAAGTACTATCCTGTTTTTAGTAGATATCAATGACTGAATAAACTTAGTTTAAAACTATACGGACCATTATTATCTAATAGAGAGGTAAAGACGTGTAATCAACTTAGGACACATTTTTACCAAAATTTAAGATTTCTTACTTTATTCTCTAGTATATCTCTTCTGAGTTTTTAAAACAAATTATTGCTTAAAAACCCTCTAATTTTACAAATTATATAAAAAAAATACTAATACATTATATAATAACATCATGCACGGTTAAAAAAATAAGTAATTTCTAATACCCATTATTACTCTCCCCTCTCTCTATTCTCTCTGTCTTCACTTTGATTTGTAGAAATTTCTGACTTTATTTCTCAGGTATATTTTTTATATTTTAATATTATTTACGCTTTTACGTTTGTGTATCCTTTTGAAATTTTATAATTAGTTTACACTTAATTTATATTTTTAAATTGCACTGTCTTTATAAATAGGTTGATAAATACAAATTTTAACACACCAAATTAAACACGCGATACATCATGCATCGCGTGGGCGGGGTACGCTAATATATTATAGAAGTAGTTCTGGTTTCGCTCTATTGATTCATTGAGGTGTGTACTTCTTTCTTTCAATCTCCATGATATGCTAGATTAATTAATTTATGGTGGATTGATCTTTCTTTCCTTACCACGATCTTATTAAATTAATCATGTACTACTAATATACCCAGGTTATTATTTTGAGATTGTGTTGTATTATTATGTAGGGGTGTACCTTGAATCCGGACAGACCATACAATCGGTCTGATCTTGAACGTATATCATGTTGGGTTAGTGTTGAAAAATATTAAACCTATTCTTAATGGAAATCACGTACGGGCTGCCTGTTTGGTTTGTACCAAATTTAAAATTATTTACTTTCTCAAAGAACGATAAATTTTATAATCAAAGATGTTTTAAAATAGTCTAATTGGGGTCCGTATAGTTTTAAAAAGTGAGGGTGGGAGGCAATTCATGTATTAATTAAATCAACAAATACTAAATAAATTTGTAGGTAGCACTTTGGGGGTTACTAAAATGAAACAATATCATTGGGAAGTACTATCCTGTTTTTAGTTTAAAACTATACGGACCATTATGTAATCAAAGGTTTACCAAGTCAAATTTTAAGATGGAGTAGGAAACAATTTTATTGTTGTTGTAAGATATTATTGGACTATTGTGCTTGTACTTTATGGGCTCAAGTGAGCTTATAACCCTACCCCTCTATCTATATAAAGAGGGTTAGTGGTCTTGTATTTGATGTTCATTCATGCATTCTGATAAATAAAGTCTTCCTTATTGTTGTCTCCCGTACCTCTCTCTATATCTATACATATCTCTATATATATCTATAACGAGTTAATATGTCACACAACACGTTATCAGCACTTTGCTCGTGAAGAATAAGATATACGCTCACGGATATTGGAGATTTTTGGTAAACGGACGAATATTGGTTATTTATAAACCTTGAGGTTTATCCGGGTTTTTAGGGTTTTGCTATATCGACCTTCATCAACATACCGTGCATAAGGTACCGAATTCAAAACTTAATTTATTCCATATATGTGATCGCACGTATTATTTTATGGATAACTAAAACATGATAAATATCTCGTAGTATATAATCCATGCGTATTAGAGTTTGTTACTTGTATGGATAACTATATATGATCGTAACACACATATTGTTGATTAGAAAATCATATTTGTTGATAAGATCATACATAATAACCCAAATCATGTAATTGTAAAACATGTATTAATCTGTCGGATTAAATCTGCAACAAAATGAAACGTATGTACTGATTTGTAATTCTCTGAAAGTTGTAAACTATTCTGGAAATTACTCAAGGACTAAACTGAAACTTGTCTGAAATTATGGACTGAAGCAGTAATAATGCTGTAAATAGATATATAGTTTGCTGAAATTACACGGATAGTCCCTGTAGTATATTACATGTATAAAAACAGTATATATGTGTTATAAAAGTCAATATTCGGTCTAAATATTCACCCACATGCATATATATATTTATTAAAAAGCCAAGTGAATAAAAATTGCATGTTAATTGAATAAATTGATATGTTTCCATGTATATTTAACCACTTTGCATGTTAAAAATTACCATATATAGAATTAATTGGTAATTAAAAATATATTACTTGCTTGCATGTTAAAACTACCATGTATAGAATTACTTATATGACAATAAACCGTAGATAATTGATTGATATAAACTTAGCATAATCAACATATCTTTTGATATTACCATAGATATAAATATACCATATGGCAGTTAATTGTTTGATTTGATTTGATTTGGTATGATATAATTTGTGTCATTGATAATCCTGAATTGATTTAGTTTATCACCAAATCTACTGCATGATTAGATATATATCATGAATATATTTTATACTGTCTTGTATATATATGTGGTTATCTAGAATAGATATACGTGTTATTTATTGCCATGAATGGTAGAATTGCGAAATCATATATATTCACATTTAAGTTGGAAAAATTATGAATCTTCCCTAAATAGGCTCACCTATTTGGATACGATGTCTAGGAAAGATATAGGCAGAAGTCGATATCCTAATGAGGTCGGGTTTTAAGTGGCATTCGTGCCCTTCACCCTCACCGTCTTTCCTGGTCGTTTTTCAAGTAGAGCTACCGAAAGGAGTTGACTAAATAATAATTTCCCCTAGTCTGTTTATATAGTGATGTATGTTTCGCCGAATTGGTGTCTCAGTATCGACCCGTCGTTCGATCAATGAGAACAAATTCACATTAAAAGCAAAACTAATGTTTTCGAACCTGTCGTTTCGAAAAAAAAATTTGTGCTTGTGCAAACCATAAACATATAAACCAGTCGTTTTATATGATAAATAATCCAGAACTCCCAACACATATTGGATGCCATCTATGATGAGAAAAATCGTAAAACATACTTGCGAAATGACTGTTTAAACGTTGATTTTAATCCGTCACCACATGTTACTCACCCTGATGTGTGAAAAATGTGATGCCCAATTTTTTTTGGATGCCATCTTTGATGAGTAAAACACGAGTTTGTTGTTACTAGCGAGATGAAAGATAAGGCGTTGATGATATTCCGCCGCCACATTTGAGACGTGATGACATCTATGGTGAACAAATGTCTGAAATTGACATATTGGAGCAATCCTTCACCAAAATACTAGCTTGGAAATTGTATTCCATAAGCTGTATCGTGAATTTATATTCACCATGTTCCTTTATCGCCCATATGTTATTGGATAAGAAAAATTACCCCGGTGAGTAGTTTTAATCCTATTGGGTCAATGGCGAATTGTTTGCCTGATATTAATGCTCTTCGTGTATAATTTTTTTTCCACGAATCGAGAACCGAGACAAGTGCTATTTGTCTCGAACTGTCGTGATCCCGATGAATCGCTTAGCCAAGAGAGATTTTAGACAATCGTCAAAATTGAAAACCTGTGGCTCCAAGACAGTAATTTAAAGGAACAATATGGCCCGTTGTCACAAAGGAAGAGATAATGCTCAATGAGGCAACTCTATGCTATAAAGACAAAGGTCATGCACGGTTACTCCTTAAATAGTTTAAAACTATTATAAAGGTGAAAAAAACGATGCTAATGTGGTTAAAGCTAACTGAAAGGAAATTTTTGAGACCCCCGATTTTGTGGCTCAAATGAGTTTGATACCTTTCTTTATTGATTTTGATAAATCATTGAGCCATTTTTTCGCTCATTTGGATTATTATTTTTCCATTTGGACCATACTTTTGGATTATGGTTTGCCTGTTTACGAAATTTCTCGAAATAATTTAAAGTGTTTTGAGCAAATTCCTTTGACAAATGTGACCAAACTTTAAAAAATTTAGGCAATACTTGTGGGGTAGTTGATTTTTTTGGAAATAGTGGGTAACAGTGTACCACATAATTTCACCAACTATTTGCCTAAAAGAGTACTCAGTGACAACGATTCTGGACCTGTCATTCCAAAAATCGAAATCTTTGGTAAAACCAAATTGATTTGTCAAATATGAGGTCTTATACTCATGTAGGTTCTGCCGTACCTTGTTGAGTTATAAAATATTCGAGAAAACCAGTGTTATCTGGTAATAGCTCATGAAAAAAAAAAAATTCTTTACATAGCCTCCATTCAATACGACCAAAAGCGTATTTTAGAGGAGTTGAAATGTCTTTCAAGTGGTTGCTACCACATTCTTTAAAGCATTTAAAATTACCTTATCATTTCGCCTGTCGTCGAAATGATGAATGATTTAAATGCTAAGACATGATTGTCTGTACTATCATTCGCCTGTCGTCGATTGATAAGAGCATTTTGATATTGTGGCATTGACCGGATGAGATATTCCCGGGTCAAAAGACGATGCTTGATTTATAATCGCATCGCATTTGGATTCTCTCTGAGAATATATTTCGTAATTAATCCGAAATTTATGCCACTAATGCTCACTTTGAAAAACTAGTATGTGTAAAGATCACGAAAAGAACTCGTAGAATTCTTGTAAAGAATTGAAGGAGTTATTGTAGACTTATCCAACCATAAGACGGACCATAAATATAAATGGTTATGGTTGATGCATCGACAATAAGGTCACATGATTATTGTTGTCCACAGAAATGCAGCATTTCCTAAACTTCTAGCCCTATCATTAAGTTGATGGCTCATGATTCGGATTATCCTGAAAAGTCTAGTTGACTTGATAATTCCGAAGAGTAAAAAATCGAAATTTTGATTTGAATTACTTGAGTTTGGAAATTCAAATTGAACATCCTGTCGATTATGTTCAGACCCAAATAGACTCACGGAAAGTTTGATGATGCGACTGCAAATGATTGCACGCATTTATTGGTCTTGCGCACCAAGATTTATATTTCCGTGTGGGGTTATGCTATTTTGCTGCATTGGTCCGTTATGAGGCCCATAGACACTCAAACACCATATGCGTACCAGCTGGTTACTGGTTATGAGCCAGAAGTCTCATATTAACGCGTGTTTAGAGTGATTAATTAATATTTTGATTGAGCCGTTCTAGCGTTCAAAATATGGACCTATGAAGGGGACATAAGTCGATTATGAATCTTCTGCCTATCATTTGATAGAGTAACCTTGGCAAGCGATCTCTTTACCGCATGATATGCGAAAGTGACATCACTAAGACTGTTCTCCCCGTCGTTAGGGGGAGATTTGTATGTTACCGTTGATAAGGAACGACGTGAAGTAACGTGGCATAACCCACTCAGTCTTAGCTTGATCCCAAAACTGCACTTAGTGATAAGTAAGTGCATAGACTCCCTCAAGTCTAACTAAATGCCAGACGCATTTAATGACTTTATGAGATGTCACGAGATCATTTATACCTGCTGCAAAATGCTTGCAAGAATAGACGTCCCTATCGGACGCCGTGTTCCTGTCGTAACACGTTGCTTTGGCCGAACCCGCCAAGCAAAGGACGCTGTCGTCGGCCGTCAGTCTGTCGTCCTTCCCAAGATATGAGGAAGTTGACCGGTTCTTAATTCGTTCAGCCCCAGAGGTGGTGAACTGAAACTCGTTTGTTGCACGAGATTATAAAGGATCAAGGAGATGTGTGATTTCCTCCTCATCCTAAGAATCTCGAAATATCTGTCGATCATGATATCTTGGACGATATTGAAGCGAAACGAGACTGTCATTGATTACTTGTTCATATATTCGGTGACGACTGATAATATGAACAAATTATGACAGAGAACCATGTACCGTTGCCTGAAGTCAACGTAGAATAGACTGTACTAATGGAAACTTGCAATCCAAGTAGACTCCTTAGCGAAAGTGTGTTCGGACCTGTAGTTCCAACACCACCAATGTTAAACGAGTTCGTTTATTTGGTTATTCGTAAGGAAAAGTGATGAGAATAATGAGATTGTAGAATGCTCGCCTAGTAGCGCAAGGCTTCTCTCACACCTTGGAATTGATTACGAGATGGTTGATTTCCTCGTAATGGACATTATAACAGTCCCCTACTTTACCAGTTTAGTAGTTTCCGACAAAAATGAGTATGCAGCCATGAATGTGGTCACGGTTTTATCTCTATGGGGATTTAGACAAAGAGATATAGATGAAGGTCCCTGTGTGACTTCATGTGCTTAAATCAAGTAGTTTCTGACCACGGAACACGATCTCAATTGACTGAGACGTTCACTATATGGATTAATATAATCCGAGCGGATGTGGTATACCGCCTAAGTGAGTACTTGATTAGCTTGGGACACTTGAACAAGTATTA
Organism: Primula veris; assembly: GCA_963682055.1. Classification (NCBI taxonomy): domain Eukaryota; kingdom Viridiplantae; phylum Streptophyta; class Magnoliopsida; order Ericales; family Primulaceae; genus Primula; species Primula veris. The sequence continues at coordinate 1,796,279 of OY821742.1, forward strand.
TGCCCTTGCGTGTTTTATTACGCGATCCATTTTTGGATTTGCCTTCGAGATGAAGGATTTTGGGAAGACACGGTAGTGACTCAACCTGATGATTGAGTCCCGTAAATATTGAATCTAAGTCCATGATTCAGACTACACCCAGAAGGTGTTATGACGTTTTAGTCATCATGACGCTAAGTCGTCAGATTCTCCCATGATCGTTCGATCACTAGACATTGATATAGACTCAGTCCGTCCCTGATGAGACGATGAAGAGATATTGAACCATAATGTTCATATCTAAGTACAATAAGCGCATCATTGTATTTGGTCTAATGTGCTAGGACGAACATCTCGTCTGTTGTGAATGGTATAGCTCGACACAACATCGCGCTAATACGCTGCCATCGAAATGGCACTAAAGACATTTTCCCATTACCTTAAGGTAACTGCGGATGAGGGCTTGTCTTATCCCATTTTGCGTCATCGAGTGTACCTACCCCCTTTGGTACTCGAATTAACGCAACCATTTTTCGGTTATACCGATGCTGGTTACTTATCAGACCCGCATAAGGGATATTCCTAACATGGTATGTCTTTGTCATTAGGAATAAGGCGATATCTTGGAGGTCTTGGAATGACTCCAAACGAATCACTCCGATCTCGTGCTCTATGAGACGACTAGAGAGTATATATGGCTTCGAGCTAGTATTAGTCATATTTGAATTACATATGTTCTGTCTCACGATCCAAATAAAACACTTTTCATAGAAGACAACTTGTTGTTATTGATCAAGAGAGACATCACTACATTATGTTATTTAGCATTTCTCGCCGAAATTAATCTTCACAAATGAAGTTTAAGAGCATCCAGTTGAATGCTCGTTCTATTCCACGTTAGATTTTCTTGCATCCAGTCGTATGTAAGTAAATGAGGCATCCAGTCGAATGCTCGTACTCTTTCTTGGAATATGAAATCTTTGCACCCAGTCGTGTGCAAGTGAGGGGGAGCATCCAGGTGAATGCTTATTGCACTAATTACTACTTAGTCGAAATCTTCGCACCCTGTCGTGTGCAAGTGAGGGGGAGCATCCAGTCGCATGCTCGTGTACTTTTTTTTGTCCTTAGACCAATGTTTTTTCCCACTGGGTTTTCCTTGGCAAGGTTTTTAGTGAGACACGTTCCCATCATATCTCACTTAAGATTGCCGAAATTAGGGGGAGTATCCGGTTGTATACTTCTTACCACTGTGTACTCTTTTGTCCTTCGACTAGAGGTTTTTTCCCACTGGGTTTACTCTAGCAAGGTTTTGATGAGGCACCTGTTTTGTGGTTGATCCCCTACTACTACCATTGTTGCACTCTTTTTCCTTCGATCAGAGATTTTCCCATTGGGTTTGCTCTGGTAAGGTTTTGATGAGGCACACTGTTTTGTGATTAGTTACTTACATGATATTTCGGCCTATATCATTCGGCTACACAGTTTCTCCTAGGTAGCGGTTTTGTCCCACACTGGGTTTTCCGTCCCTAAGTTTTTTATGTGTTTAGCATTGCGAATGAACTCGACTCAGATCGACTGCATGAAGACGAAGAATTCAAGACGTCCAAAGGGGGAGTGTTGTAAGATATTATTGGACTATTGTGCTTGTACTTTATGGGCCCAAGTGGGCTTATAACCCTACCCCTCTATCTATATAAAGAGGGTTAGTGGTCTTGTATTTGATGTTCATTCATGCATTCTGATAAATAAAGTCTCCCTTATTGTTGTCTCTCGTACCTCTCTATATCTATACATATCTCTATATATATCTATAACGAGTTAATATGTCACACAACACTTGTATATATATATATATATTATATATTATATATTATATATTGTAGATTTGGATTATCTCTCTTTTTTATCTTTGCTATTTGGATGCACACAGGTTTCTCTCTATTGATTACATTACATCGCCAACTATTTGCCTTATTAATCTCTATGCCACGCTCGGCCTCATCTCTGCTTTAAAATAACTATTTTTAGATTAACCCGTATCATATAAACTTTGTAAATTTATTTAAAGGAAAAGGTTGCTACGCAGAGCTCCATTAAGTCGGTAGTAGTTTTGGGTAGGGCTGGGCGAAAACCCGAGAAAACCGAACCGATAACCGAACCGAAAAAGACCGAAAATTTATGGATTATATACTACAAGGATCTACAATATATTATGTTTGTATAAAATTTATGGATTCGGATTAGTATAATCATTGAGCTAAATTTGCTCCCAGGTAACAAACCATGAAAAAAATACTTTACTTAAAATTACGTCATTGGTCCTTGTGTCTATTCAAATTCACAACCACAGTCCGTGCATAAATATTATTATTACAACATTCAGAGTTCAACCCTAGCCGCCAACCCCATCAATTTCATCCGCAACTCCGGTACCTGAACCAGGTTTAAACCCTACCCGTAATATAGAGACGGGTCGGGTTATCAATGTTGTTTTTTTGCCATCCCTAGCGCTGCATATGTGTACATGTCTTCATACAACCTAAACTTGAATTTATTTGTGATATTTTTATTAACTTGGTTTTTTTAAAAGAAGATTAGAAGAATGACCTCATCACTTCGTGACTAACGTGAAAAGAATTATGAAATTCTTATTAACTCAAGGATATATTACTGTTTTTTTCCAGATAAGGATGACTTCATCAATCCGTGATTGGGCTGGGCTTCCGGAACACATACTAGATTTGATCGTGACAAAGTTTGCTCTACTCTCAGATTATTTTTCTTTTCCAGCTGTTTGTTTAAATTGGCGCAAACTCAATCCTAGCTCGAATGACTTTCTTGGTACCCTTAGGTTATCTCGTAAGGAAATTCCTATGCTAATGTTCAAAACAGAAAAACATAATCATGATAGCAGAGGTTTATACAATGTTCTCAACAGGGTGTCTTTCGACATTCAACTACCAATTCCTTATATGATTTCAGATTCGTTGGTTCATCTCATGGTTGGTTGTTTTGTTTTGATAGAAACATGGTTATAACCCTTTTAGACCCCTTCAGCACTGCTAGAATTACTCTTCCAATTTTTAAAGATATTTGTCAAGTGTTAGATAAGTGGCATGATGTCGATTTACTTGATCATTATATACAGAGACAATATTAACATCCGATCCACGTACATCTCCAAATAACTATGAGGTTGTGGTTATATATCATCATTCGCTGTTGGCATACTACAAATCGGGTGACCAATATTGGACTTTTATCAACCTTCAGCCAGCAAAGCGCTATGTGCATTGTGATGTTATTTATCATAAAGGTTATATATATAGTGTTACTTATAATGGTGAACTTTTACAAATAAATTTCCATAATGGAAACGCCAATACAATTGTTCCTGAAAAGCCAGAAAGAGGAGAACTTCATGGGTTTTATCTTGTTGAATCCAAAGAGGGAGAATTGTTACTCGTTAAGCGAGTTTGGGATATTGAAGAGAAAGATGACGGCACAGATTTTGACAAAACTACTAAATTTGAGGTCTTTAAGGTAATGCATGTAACTAATGAGGATCTTACAGTATGGCATGAAATCCACGACATTGGCGACCAAGCTTTGTTCGTAGGTTGCGCTAATCGTTCAGAGTCTGTGTCGACTTTAGAGTGTTTGAAGTTCCATCGTAATTCAATATATTATGCACAGAAGTTTTCATAAACTGTTGGGTCTTTTGGGAAATCACGTACGGCCGCCTGTTTGGTTTGTACCCAATTTAAAATAATTTACTTTCTCAAAGAAGTTTTAAAATACTCTTATATTGCTCTTATTTATCTATGCAATTCAAGCAAAAGTGTTTATGTTAGCAAGGGTGCATAGCCTCTTTTTAGTACAGCACAACATACTTTATATTCCACTTTACTGCTTTCACTTATCTTAGTAATATTATAAAGAACCAATTAATGGTATTACTTTGACATGTATGTACTTCATGATTCATTTTACAATCAAATGTCTGATATTGAAAATTATTACTGTAAGATTATGCCAATATGACATGCTTTGGAAACTTGGCGTTCTTTTGTATGTCTACTCTTGGAAAATTCGAGGATTGCTCCATTAATTTGTAATTTATATCTCTCAGTTTAATTGTTCATCGATAACTCTCCTCGTCTTTTCTTAAATTGACTGTTTATTTTTGCTATTCATAAAAGCTGGAAGGATAGTGCCTAGTGATATGCAGACATTGTTCTTAAAGTCGCATTTAAACATATCACTCGAAACAAACCGCCTTATTAACAGCTAGGTTCTCCAGTGAACTCGTGTGATACAAAGTTTTGGCGTACACGAAAGTGAACTCATCTGTGAGTTACGCTTTGTTATAATAATCAACACCCATCATCATGCCATAACTTTCAACAATACGCGTCGAGAGTACCAAGATTGTGAGAATCGAAAGTGGGAAGTTATACTAATACTAGTATGAGGAACGGAAGTAGGAAGTGATAACGAGAAATGAGTTTTCGGTAACTATGGCCGGGACTCATCTATACTCAACTAAGAAGCATCACTGTAAGGCATAATTCAATCGAATCGATTTGTTTAGTAATTTATTAATACTACTCCTAGAAAGTTTTTGTTAAATAGAAAAATTGTTGATTTGCTTATTATTTTGGGTAATTTGGGTCGTTGTAGGAAGGGCGTGGTTAATTTGGATTGACGGGGAATTGGCATTGACATTATTAAGTTTGTAGGGAGGTTGCAAGAGCGTCTCGGGAATAGAGAGGATGGAAAAGGCTATCCGGGAATAGGGTTTAAAGCACCACACACGCACATAACACACTCACACATCCCTTACGCACACAATTAAGCTTTGAAAGACGGATTTTTAAAGTAAAATATTACGCCACGAACTCACCCATTTCGACGGAGTAGGGATAGTCCAAAAGTCTCTACCACATAAATAATAGACAACTATCCTCCGTTTTCAAAAAGAATTATATTGCTTACCTGTTACCGCCACCTAACCTAATTTACTTTCAGTAACTCGAAACTTATTTTTATTACTTTTAGTCAAACCAAATTCTGAATATGCAAACTTATTTTATTAGAGAAATAGTCATTTTTTTAGTAATAGTTTTGTGAAAAAACTAAACATAAAACAAGTCGCTAATTTACATGCTTAAAATCTTTTTTCACTTTTTTGATCCAAAAGTTATATTTTCAAAAACTAAAAAAAAAGGTAACACAGTTTATGTTACTCTTCTGTCATAGTTTATTGGGACCCTATGAAAAATAGCAAAAATTAAGGAAACACCACGATTACATTGCTTTTTAGTTTAAATTTATTTTTTTACCCTTGTTTGTTGTTCTATCTTTTTATGGTAATTTGATAGAAGGGTAAAGGTGTAAAGTAAAAAAAAATTGGTTTCTATTTTGGCAAAGTGTCCCAATAAATTGGGACATCTAAAAAAGAAATATTGTCTTAATAAACTAGGACGGAGCGAGTAATATTTAGTCTTTGTAACGGTTGTGTAGGTTTCCTATGTCTGGCAATATTAATATTCGAACAAGCATGTTATTTCTCAGGGGAACTATTTAAATAATTGATGGGAATAATACATAAAAGATTCAGTTTTTTTTTTTTTAATTAAAGATGGTTAATTAATTGTTGCATGACCTTCCAACTAAAGTAAATTAGTTCATTCATGCAAAGTCACTTCATGATCACTGCTCAAACCTCGTCTATATAAATGGTGGTTCCCAATATCAAAACCCAAAACAAGCACAAAAAACTTGCAGCAAAACTCAGTATTTACAACAACAAAAAGATAGTCAAAAACCATTATTCCTTTGTCGAAAATGGCAGCCACAAAGTCTCTTGTTTCCACCCTTGTGCTTGTGTTTGTGATCTTGGTGGTAGCTCAAGCCCAAGCTCAGAATTGCTCAACACAGCTGAGCAGCTTGAACGTGTGTGCCTCTTCGGTGACCCCTGGTGCGGCTTCCCCAAACCAGGTGTGTTGTGGCGCGTTAGAAGCCGTTGATCATACTTGTCTTTGCAACACGCTCAGGATTGCTTCTCAGCTACCCTCTCAATGCAACCTTCCCGCCCTCTCTTGCTCAGGTACTTCGATCATTTGTATGACATTTTCCTTAAACTTTTTTTTTTTTGTAAAACGAAAGCTCCATTCATTTTATAATATTGTGCAAAAATGCCTGATGCGTGGCGTTCAGACTTTTTCCTCCAACTCAAGCCACATTGTATTACTGTGAAAACATAACTAAATCGTTTTCGCGTGAGCTTTAATTAATCGTGGTCTTTAAACAAATCCTTCTTTATATAAGCAAAACGAGTAAAAACAAGTTTCTTGAATTTTGAAGCGATTTTTTCGAAACAGGCCTCGAACAACGGACCTACACACACATTATTATGTTAACGCACTTGCATGAAAATATTATATATTTTTCAGTAGATCGCTTTCTTACTGAGAAAAGACCATATTCTTTTACTGATTGGCATTTTGATTTGACGAGTTTTTATAGAACATTCCGCCTTATGATTATTTGGTAATATAAGTTTTGAAAATAATATTTTTACTTGAGATTTATGACTCTAGAGGAAGGTGTTATTGCAAATTTGAGGTCAAAATTGTAAGTAACTTTGTGTTTGGCAATGAAATTTATGTTTTTATGAATAACCTTTGCTACCTGTAAAATTCATGTACTTGTAACAATGATGCTTTGGCAGTATTTTATGAAAGGGTGAAATTTTGCTATATATACTTGTAAATGAAGCAATTTGTTAAATCATCTCAAAGTCAAAGTTAGATTAGCCAGTTATGCATAAGAAGTCAGATAAACTACGATAACAAAAAGTTCGTTTACCATCAGTTTATTTTTTGAAAACTGTTGCTAAACTGAGTGTCGTTAAATTTTAACAACAGAATACCAATTAATTATGTTGCTCAGTTTTCAAAAAATAAACTGTTGGTAAATAAACTTTTTCTTATAGAGCTAGTTGTCGATTTTGATCTTGTAAACTTATAGTTAAATGACTTTTATATACTTTGAATTCATGATAAAATTGTTTGAAAAAACAAATATATGCACTTAATTGTTTTCTTTTCTTGTTTTTTTTTTCTACAGCTAATTGAAGAGCACTAGCAACGATACTTACAAAAGATGGATGAATAATGGTTGAGTTAGCTCAATGTTTTTATATTTCTTTTTACTTTTGTATTTTCATCTTTAAACTGAAAAAGTGCTTGGGCAAGTGAGGTATGCAATATGGAATAAATAAATAAAGTGTGTTTGTTAAAATGAAAGTTCTCTCGTATTGTACTTTATTAATAAAATGGATCGGATATTGAATAAAAAAAAAAGTGAGTTGGTTCAAGTTGAATCTCATAAATCAATAGCTAAAAAAATAAATATACAAAAAGTATGCAGAGTGCCTGAGAGTTTCTACTTGATTATGCATTATTTTATTTTATTTGCCATTTTTAGTGAAGAAATTAGGTGGAGGCAGTCGGGGTCTCGATCCACTTAATTTTGATAAAAATTACCGAAAAAGTAAGTTTATTATATGTATTTTGATAATCTTCCCCCCATTTTACGGGAAAAAAACTATATAGAATATCGACTCCTCCCATTTATGATTTCTGGTTCCGTCACTGTCATTTTTACATGTACAAGAAAATATACAAGTTGTGTAGCCAAGCATTCGGTTGCATATCATGTTAATTTTGCCAATGATTTCTGCCAATGATTGTTTTGATATTATGGACAATCAAATCTATTAATAATGTACTACTAATGATAAACAAATGTCAATCTTTTCTTATCATTAATGATGAATACAAGATTTGGCTGCAAATTCATAATGCAGAAATACGAATAATTTAATTCTATCAATAACAAACAGAAAATGTTTCTAAATTAATTAAAGTAAATCTGAAGCTAAACCTTAAATATAAATTACAAAGCAATAGTAATTAGTATCTACAAACAGCCTCAAAGGTAAACACACGAATTTTAAGAGTAAATAACTAGTATATAAAAGCACGCTAAAAACTAAATCGTCATTTATACTAAGACCATTTACAATCTGAAAAGTGAAATCGAAGGACAAGGTCTTTCTAAGACTGATCACACTTCCATTTACTAGTTGGGACACAGCTCAAATAGTGACACCAGTGGCAATGCTTGTTTCCGTTCACTCCTCGGAATAAAGCCACTAACCCCAGCGTAAATCTGAATTTAGATACACAGAGAGAAGTTTAAATCAGAGCCCGCTATATGTATATAGAGATTAGGGAGTACACAATTATGACATAATTTGAAACCGTAAAAGTTTGCTGAACATCGCAGTGAAAAGATATAAAACAAGCAATTGAAAAGTTTTGCTAGGCTTGTCCGATTGCAGCGCTTAAGGTCGGGTTTTTTCTTTTTGGCCTGTTTTCTTTCCCTACTGCCATTAGTTCCCAAAGTTAATAAATTAAAGGAGACCAGCCTCTTCAGATTTATAAAAGCTAGTTTATTTGTATATAAACGCGTACGTAGTCTAAAGGCCTCTCTTAGTTCTTCATAGTTTCGATAGAATCAATTTTTGGCAACTGTTAACTCAAAGCTAAACTCCTTAATACTCGACACAAGTCCTACAATTTGCAATTCAATAACGGCTAAAAGTTTAAAAGTGTTGGCAACAATATGAAAAGACGTGTCATCTTCGTAGTAAATAATAAATAAGAAAAATCATTTCTTAGTATAACTGTAAACAATCATAATTTTGTGAAAGTCGAAACATACCCAGCAATAAGCAGAACCAGAGAAACGACCCACAACACATATTGGTAAGCCTTGTATTTAGATCGCACACGAACATCTGTTGGGAGATTGCGACGAGCTACCCAACCAAATTGGGGACGAGGCAATAATATAAATCCGAGGAGAAACCCCGTGATAAAACCCCCAATATGGGCAAAATTATCTACATGGGGTAGAATTCCGACTCCTAGATTGATGATTACGATGAAAACAAGTGTACACAGTGCCGCAGCCTGAAAAACCAGCACTAGGTTCAGATCGACATTATAGACATAAATGACTTGATTTGGTTATAGATTTTAAGCAAAAAAAACTATTTTGGAAAAAGAGTTCTGTTAATCAAGGTTAAAGATTCTACTATTCATGGCCAGAAAAGGATGACTTTTTAGATGTTGAACCAATAAAATCCAGCATTTAGGCAAAAAAGATAAGCTCAAAAGCTGCAATGACAAATCAAAGAAAATAGCAAGATCTAAACTTAATGATGCGTTTGCACATACTTCACAAGAAAAAGTATCCAAGCACGAAATCCACTATAAATTTCTAGAAAGGAAGGCAATATCCTTACTATGACTTTTACCAGCAAACAGCCCCTATAAAAAAAAGTGAGCGCAAACGCACTTCTCGACACAGTTATTTCAATTTAAGTTGCATGAGACATCCAATTTATTTAAAAATAATTGATTTCCCATGAGACTATTTCAAATCTAGCCAGTCTTAAGCACACAATAGAAGGCAGTTTTATGGTTTTGCAGTGCACTACTCCTTACCGGTCTATCGGTGTAACAAGCATAAAAAGAGCAATAATGATTACCGAGAGTGAAGTTAAAAAACATTGAAATTGAAAAGTATTTAAACTGTAAATAGCAAGTAAGATTGACAAACCCTGTTCGAATAAATAGTCCAGTTAGTGATGAGTTCGGAGAGCATAGCCCCAAGGAGACCAAAGAGAGCACCAGAAGCTCCAACAGAGGTGCTGTTACGGAGGAATAAAGAAGACAAAACGCTCCCACCCAGACCAGATACCAGATAGATTAAGCCAATTCGAACTGTAAATTTAAAATGATGCTTATCAGTTACAGATATTCCCAACAAATTATTAGGAACTGATGCAAAATGGCCTACACCTGGCAATAAAAACTGACAATGTTTACATCCTTTTTCATGCTACAATTCTATCAGGACGAGATGTTAGGAATTTCTAAAACGGAATTATGAGTTTAACGAACAAACTGAATCCTTTTAATATAACTGAAGGGGGGAAAATTAAGCAGCTCACAACCATGATCAAATCTAATTAGCAAAAGGAGTAAATATTTTTTTGATGAAATTTTAATCTGTAATTGAAACCCAAAGAACTATTTCTCCAAGAACACCAGAGTTGACAAAAAAATATCCTATGTGATTTATCTACTTAGCGAGGCATATTTAAAAAAACTTTGAAATATATAAATAATAAATACATACGGAAACCGAATTGTTGTTCAAGACGAATGCCAACAAATACGAGGCTCAACATGTTTGCGAGCAGATGAATAACGCCAGCATGTAACCAGATACACGTGATGAGCCTCCATATTTGGTGCTTGTGGACGATCTTGTCCCATTGGAGAGCTCCCAATTTCTCCAATCTGAATCATAAGTTAACACGGATATTTAGTAATTATTTATTCGAACATATGGAGCATAAAGTCAATGATGATTAACTTGTGAGTAAACAAACTATGCAATTGTTATCAGGACATTAAGTAAAACTTCTCTCACAACATACACACAAGTTTGATAAAAGCATATTCTCATGTCACTGTCTTTGTTAACTGGTATATACTGATGTCATTTGTAATCACCTAACCCATAATACTCCATGATTAACCAGAACACTATAAAACTTAAGATTACGAGACTATCCAAAACAAAAAGCGAAAAGCATGGATGATAACCCAAAACAGAGGCCAAAAGGGAACTTCTCTAGAAAATTGATTATTGTTAATATTAAAAAAATGTGTACAAGCAAAAATTGATCTCCCCAAAGCGCCAACTCCGATAACAAAAAGACATTGACAAAGACTAATTATACCGTGTACAGATAATTCAAGCACCATAACTGTACTAGTGTGCTTAACAGAATAGAATAAAAATGTATGCACACACACATATGAAGTCCAATGTATTAACATACAATATGATCTTAATGAAAAATAAGATGACGTCTCCAATATCCCTTACATTACAAACTTAATTGTAGATTCAACTAGATAACCATGGTATTGTGTTAGTTGCTAACAACTCCTGTAATACAAACTAACAAAAGTACCTACAGCCGATTTGCACAAAATAAATAACATCCCAGGACTTAGAGAGACAAATTGCTTCAAAACTTAAAAACATCAAAACCCAAAGGAACAAAAATTATAATTACTTATGTGTATTCGAAAGTAAAAGCACTACGTGATAAACATATCAGAAAAAACCGATCGTTTACCATGTTTCTTGAATTTCTTTTTATCGATTTTAGACTTTTACCCCCCCCCCCCCCCCCCCTGCGTACCAAAAAAACAGTTATAGTTCTGCCACTGTTGTAAAATACCAATTAAACAAAAGAACCCAATCATAACAAAAATTCCTACCAAATAAACAAAATTCATACATGGGTAATGAAAATAGGACTATATATATTGTATAGGCCATGTTTTTTGCAGTACAGCATAAATTCTACAATTTGTAATCAGCTATAATTGATGGTATAAATCATACTAAACCATATAGCTGTTAGTTATACAATTATATCGTAGTTAGTAACAATTACAAATTATGTAAAAACACGATATAAGATGATTCATCGTTCACACGATATAATTAATATTTTACCCCTTGTACGACAAACAAACATGAACTAGTTACTAACAAAGCACAATCATGTTCAAACATGATACTATAACACAATATAATTAATATTTTACCCCTTGTACCACAAACAAACATGAACTAGTTAGTAACAAGTACAGTGGCGAAACCAGCATTGTGAAATGAGGGATGATTTTCTTTAAAAAATACATATATACATTATATGAAGTTATTTTACAGAACGGGGGCTGAAACACTAAAATTTAAAGGTTTTGATCAAAATACATATCAATTTTTTTTTATAATGGAGGGCGGCATCCCCCGACTGTCCCTACTTAGTTCCTTCCCTGATCAAGTAAAAACATGATATAACACAATATAACTAATATTTTACCACTTGTACCACAAACAAACATGAACTAGTTAGTAACAAGTACAGTGGGGCTGATTTTCTTTAAAAATATATAGAACTTATATGAAGTTATTTTACACAACGGGACTGAAACACTAAAATTTAAAGGTTTTGATCAAAAATACATATCAAAAATTTTCATAATAGGCCCGACCGTCCCTGCTCAGTTCCTTCCGTGAACAAGTACAATCAAGTAAAAACATGATATAACACAATATAACTAATATTTTACCACTTGTACCACAAACAAACATGAACTAGTTAGTAACAAGTAAAAATATATATAACTTATATTAAGTTATTTTACAGAAACGGAGCGGAAACACTAAAATTTAAAGGTTTTGATCAAAATACATATCAACTTTTTTCATAATAGGCCCCACTATCCCTACTCAGTTCCTTCTGTGAACAAGTACAAACAAGTAAAAACATGATATAAAACTAATATTTTACCTCTCGTACCGCAAACAAACATGACGTATACATACATAAATATACAAATATATATATAGAGAGGGAGAGAGAAAGAGGTGCTGACGTGTATGAAGAAGGTCCAAGAAGTGGATTTTCACTCCAAGGTTGAAAAGAAAACCTCCCAAGAAAACTAGCCAAACACTTATTATTATTATTCAATGATCCTCCTTTTTTTGGGCAATTATTTACATACATAACTATTACAAAAACCGCCACGTTGGCAACGACAATCATGGGTGTTAACCATGATATCCACTCTCTGTCTCTCTCCTCCTTAACAATATAATTATTATTGTTGTTGTAAAATTGATTATTGTTGTTTTTCTCCAAATCTCTTTCTCTGTTCGCCATAACTATTTCTCTCCTTTTTCCTATGTGTTTTTGTTGTTATAATTTAAGTGGGTTTTTGTTTTTATTTATTTATAGATATATTTATAAACAGGTGTTAAATGTAATTGAGAAAGGATTGGATTAGTGGGTTTAATGGAAGAGATAGAGAGAGAAACAAATGGAATAAGGCGGTTGGTTTCATTTAATTTTATTTATTTTACTTATATGGGTTTCATACTTTTGGGTCCTAATTCTATTTGATATCTAGAACTCTATAAACTAGTTAATGTTATGAATAGTCGTTAAATCTATTGTCACAATTCTAACTACGTCATCACTTATATCTGATAGCGATAAAAATCATATTAATACTAAAAATATTAAAGTGTTAATAATTTTTTTTATAATTTTGTTTCAACCCTATGAGTTTGGCTACGAGTGTGAGAACTGTAAATTTATCATTACCTCTTAAGCTCGATTCATTATATAAGATTACTACTTTACAAAATACGGTGTAGGTGGGGATCTGATAGAGCTTAAAAGTTAGACGGAGCTTATAATTCTAGCAGACTATGCGGAATTAGAAAGATTAAACGAATTAGACGCTAGCAGTTATGCGGTCAATTTCTACCCAAGACCCATCTGCCGTCGTTTAGAGTATTGTATGAAAAAATTATCATTTGACTTGTTTAAATAGTTTTAATTGATTCAATGCATTAAACAATAGTGTACCGGTTCTATATAATAGATACCCATCTATACAAACATAAAATTATTTTACCATACTTTATTGATGTAATTAAGGTTCCAAAGTTTATCTATAAAGTTTGTGTGTTTGATTAAAATAAATAAATAAAGCTATTTAGCTTTTTTCCTTACTGATAATAAACTTTAAATTTTAAAGTATATTCACTTTGGAGTTGAGTCCGGTGAGAGGGATACACAAAAGCTTCTAACAATGATAAAATTTGCTTATTAAAATAACAGATTGTACAAACATATATTCCGAAGCAAATACTTTCCCTCCAAAAATTGTATTGGAAAATCGTATGTAAGTTTTTCTTATCTTTTGGAAATATAAGTTCTCAAATATTTGCGTTGACACAGTGAATGCAACTATAGATTACCATTTTCGCTCAACTTAATATATTTTAGAGAAATTCAAGAAAATTTCCGTTTCTTTTTATGAATCATAAGAGCACATATAATTTCATCCATTGATACATACAAGTATGTAAATATACACAAAGAAAGTTTACTTTAATAGTGAAAAAATGAATGCATCAAGCCGAAATAGTTTACGTCTTATAATTCATTTACGGATTGGGTACGATACGAGTACATCGAAACATAACGGACCAATATGAGTTCTATTGAAACTTGGGAATCAATATTATTAAAGTAAAGATAGGAGAAAACGCGTGAGATAATGTCGTGATATGTACGTTTGCTAGATAATAACGTGGATATTCTTTTAGTGGGTCAATATTTATTACATTTCGCACTTTAAGCCTTACAAGTGAACTTAACTACCGATACGGTACAAAGCTAGGTAATACGGATACTTCAGATTTTTTTTTTCCTGTAATATCCGGTACGGATACAGTATGAGTATCGGTACGGTATGATAAATGAAGTACCCGATACGACAAATGGATTAACATTGACTTTTTCATTTACGTCTTGGGTACGGCACGGGTACATGATTGGTACGTCTTCGGTACGGCTGAGAAATTCAATTTTGATTTTTTCATAAAAATTAATTAAAATATAAGATTATCAATATAATAATATATTTTTTTATAATTAACAAGTGTGATGAATTTAATTAAATTTGTTTATACACTAGTTATGAAAAAATTATATCAACGTTCACTAAAATATCTGTATACAAGCCTAAATTGTACTAAAGTTTGTTAATTATGTTATTTTAATATTGGAAATTTTAAATTAAATCTTGTATATAAAAATAAATAATTTTTTTATTGACGTAGGTTTTCCGTACCGTACCAAAAATTTTCAACTTTTATCATACCGTCATACCAGTATCGTACCGGGTACGGTACTCGTACCTGTACCCGTGCAACCTAAGTACAAAGTTTCTGGTACATCAGAAATAACATACTATATCATAGAACAAGTGTCGAGGGACGAAGTCATGAATGACTTATGAGATGTGTCAAAATTTACAACAAGTATTGAATTAAGTGAAAAAAAGAAATGATGGGTGTCAAATAATCGTTTTTAACGTATTTTAGTAAATATACATTGTCAAAATTTGAAAAAATCATTATTATATGAATTGTGTGAGATGTCGTCACCCCTTAATAGTATGTCCTTAGTTTCCCCTGACAACAACTCTCACACGATTCGCCTAGGCTATTGTTGGATTCGTTGCAACGATAGTGGTCGTGGTGTGTCACCAATTACAAAACTGTTAATAAAACGGAGCAGAGTTTTTTTTTTTGTTAGAGGTAAACAGGTCGAGGCCCCGAAGTAGAATAGAGAACATTTCACAAAACAGCCACAAAAGGACCGATCGGTCTGGCCACAGTCACGACACACAATTCCAAAATGAGTCCGACCGGTCAGTCAAAAAGGATCGATCGCTCGATCAAGTCTGGCAAGATCTGACCGCAACTAGAAAACTGGTTGAGCCATAATGCCGGCCAACAAATAGCTACTGAAAGTAAAACCTTTAAAGCTAGACCAATACAAAAACATCTACTAGAAAACGGAGAAGATCTAGTTTATAACACTCCAGCAGTGTCATGACCATGTATTAAATACAATGAAGGACTTGTTGTATGATATTATTGGACTATTGAGCTTATATTTTATGGGTCCAAGTGGGCTTATAACCCTACCCCTCTATCTATATAAAGAGGGTTAGGGGTCTTGTATTTTACATTCATTCATACATTCTGATTAATAAAGTCTCATTTATTGTTGTCTCTCATACCTCTCTCTATATCTATACATATCTCTACATATATCTATAACGAGCTAAAATGTCACACAACACGTTATCAGCACGATGCTCAAATGAAGTAAAAGCTAAGAGATTTGGGTATTTGTTCGAATAACAGGGTTTAAGCTCGAATATTGGGTTATAAACATACGGCCAAAAAATTTGAATTTTTTTTGTGTTCGATCGGCCTTCCCCAAAATACGAGGCGTACGGTACACAGACAAACCTATATTTTATAAATTGTGAAGGTAGAAAATTACATGTGACCTAATATGCTACTAAAAAAAAAAAAAAAAAAAAAAAAAGCATGAGTTATATATATATATATTATATATATAGTATGTGATTAACTTGCAGAGTGTAGATACTACGCATGTACATAGGTTTTTTTTTTTTTTTTTGTGACTTTGTAAAAGTCAGATGGATCACTGCATGAGAATAAATATTTATGAGATAAATTCTTGCTTAGATAATTCGGTAATTACCCTGTAAATTACTTTATATGGAACTTACATGTATAGTGTAAAATTGGTAAATAAAATATATTACTAACATGCATGATTTAGTTACCATGAATAAAAACCTACACATATAGCAATATAATAATAATATATTGTGTTAGATATTGCTGGTGTAACTTTGGTAAATACTAATATAGATTGATTACATTAATTTGGATTCCTTATTAGAAAATATGTACTACCATGCTACTGCTATATTATTTAATCATGCAAGCAGGTACGATCTATATATTTATTTACTGCCATGTACACTTGTGTAAAATATGGTAATTTGCGAAATCATATATTTTCACATTTAAGTTGGAAAAATTATGAACCTTCCCTAAATAGGCTCACCTATTTGGATACGATGTCTAGGAAAGATATAGGCGGAAGTCGATATCCTAATGAGGTCGGTTTTTAAGTGGCATTCGTGCCCTCCACCCTCACCGTCTTTCCTGGTCGTTTTTCAAGTAGAGCTACCGAAAGGGGTTGACTAAATAATAATTTCCCCGAGTGTGTTTATATAGTGATGTATGTTTCGCCGAATTGGTGTCTCTGTATCGACCCGTCGTTCGATCAATGAGAACATATTCACATTAAAAGCAAAACTATTTTTCGAACCTGTCGTTTCGAAATAAAGTTTATGCTTGTGCAAACCATAAACATATAAACCAGTCGTTTTATATGAAAAATAATCCAGAACTCCCAACACATGTTGGATGCCATCTATGATGAGAAAAATCGCAAAACATACTTGCGAAATGACTGTTTAGACGTTGATGTTATTCCGTCACCACATGTTAGTCACCCTGATGTGTGAAAATGTGATGCCTAAATTTTTTTTGGATGCCATCTTTGATGAGTAAAACACGAGTTTGTTGTTACCATCGGGATGAATGCTAATGCGTTGATTTTATTCCGCCGCCACATTTGAGAAGTGATGACGTATATGGTGAACAAATGTCTGAAATTGACATATTGGAGCAATCCTTCACCAAAATACTAGCTTGGAAATTGTATTCCATAAGCAGTATCGTGAATTTATATTCACCATGTTCCTTTATCACCCATCTGTTATTGGATAAGAAAATTACCCCGGTGAGTAGTTTTAATCCTATTGGGTCAATGGCGAATTGTTTGCCTGATATTAATGCTCTTCGTGTATATTTTTTTTTCACGAATCGAGAATCGAGACAAGTGTTACTTGCCTCGAACTGTCGCGATCCCGATAAATCGCCTAGCCAAGCGAGATTTTAGATAATTATCAAAATCGAAAACCTGTGGCTCCAAGACAGTAACTGAAAGGAACAATATGGTCTGTTGTCACAAAGCAAGAGATAATGCTCAATGAGCCAACTCTATGCTATAAAGACAAAGGTCATGCACGGTTACTCCTTAAATAGTTCACAACTATTATAAAGGTGGAAAAAACCAATGCTAATGTGGTTAAAGTTAATTGAAATGAAACTATTGAGACCCCCGATTTTGTGACTCAAATGAGTTTGATACCTTTCTTTATTGATTTTGATAAATCATTGAGCCATTTTTTCGCTCATCTGGATTATGTTTTCCATTTGGATTATTATTTTTCCATTTGGACTATACTTTTGGATTATGGTTTGCCTGTTTACGAAATTTCTCGAAATAATTTAAAGTGTTTTTTTGAGCAAATTCTTTTGACAAATGTGACCAAACTTTAAATTATGAAATTTTAGGCAATACTTGTGGTGTAGTTGGTTTTCTGGAAATAGTGGGTAACAGTGTACCACATAATTTCACGAACTACTTGCCTAAAAGTGTACTCAGTGACAGCGATTCTGGACATGTCGTTCCAAAATCGAAATCTTTGGTAAAGCCAAATTGATTTGTCAAATATGAAGCGTTATACTCCTATAGGTCCTGTCGTACCTTGTTGAGTTATAAAATATTCGAGAAAACCAGTGTTACCTGGTAATAGCTCATGAAAGAATTGAAATTTTTTTACATAGTCTCCATTCAATACGACCAAAAGCGTATTTTAGAGGAGTTGGAATGTATTTCAAGTGGTTGCTACCACATTCTTTAAAGCATTTAAAGTTACCTTATCATTTCGCCTGTCGTCGAATGATAAAGAATTTAAATGCTAAGACATGATTGTCTGTACTATCATTCGCCTGTCGTCGATTGATAAAAGCATTTTGATATTGTGGCATTGACCGGATGAGATATTCCCGGGTCAAAAGGCGATGCTTGATTTATAATCGCATCGCATTTGGATTCTCTCTGAGAATATATTTCGCGATTAATCCGAAATTCATGCCACTAATGCTCACTTTGAAAGACTAGTATGTGTAAAGATCACGAAATGAACTCGTAGAATTCTTGTAAAGAATTGAAGGAGTTATTGTGGACTTATCCAACCATAAGACGGACCATAAATATAAATGGTTATGGTTGATGCATTGACAATATGGTCACATTTTAATGTTGTCCACATAAATGCAGCACTTTCCAAACTTTTAGCCCTATCATTAAGTTGATGGCCCATGATCCGGATTATCCTGAAAAGTCTAGCCGACTTGATAATTCCGAAGAGTAATAATCGAAATTTCGATTTGAATTACTTGAGTTTGGAAATTGATATTGAACATCCTGTCGATTATGTTCAGACCCAAATGGACTCACGAAAAGTTTGATGATGCGACTGCAAATGATTGCACGTATTTCTTGGTCTTGCGTACCAAGATTTATATTTCCGTGTGGGGTTATGCTATTTTGCTGCATTGGTCCGTTATGAGGCCCATAGACACTCAAACACCATATGCGTACCAGCTTGTTACTGGTTATGAGCCAGAAGTCTCATATTAACGCGTGTTTAGAGTGATTAATTAATATTTTGATTGAGCCGCTATCGCGTTCCAAATATGGACCTCTGAAGGGGACATAAGTCAATTATGAATCTCCTGCCTATCATTTGATAGAGTAACCTTGGCAAGCGATCTCTTTACCGCATGATATGCGAAAGTGACATCGCTAAGACTATTCTCCCCGTCGTTAGGGGGAGATTTGCACGTTACCGTTGATAAGGAACGACGTGAATTAACGTGGCATAACCCACTCGGTCTTAGCTTGATCCTCAAAACTGCACTTAGTGATAAGTAAGTGCATAGACTCCCTCAAGTCTAACTAAATGCCAAACACATTTAATGACTTTATGAGATGTCACGAGATCATTTATACCTGCTGCAAAATGCTTGCAAGGATAGACGTCCCTGTCGGACGCCGTGTTCATGTCGTAACACGTTGCTTTGGCCGAACCCGCCAAGCAAAGGACGCTGCCATCGGCCGTCAGTCTGTCGTCCTTCCTAAGATACGAGGAAGTTGACCGGTTCCAAATTCGTTCAGCCCCAGAGGTGGTGAACTGAAACTCGTTTGTCGCACGAGATTATAAAGGATCAAGGAGATGTGTGATTTCCTCCTCATCCTAATAATCTCGAAATATCTGTCGATCATGATATCTTAGACGATATTGAAGCGAAACGAGACTGTCATTGATTACTTGTTCATATATTCGGTGACGACTGATAGTATGAACAAATTATGACAGAGAACCATGTACTGTTGCCTGAAGTCAACGTACAATAGACTGTACTAATGGAAACTTGAAATCCAAGTAGACTCCTTAGCGAAAGTGTGTTCGGACCTGTAGTTCCAACACCACCAATGTTAAACGAGTTCGTTTATTTGGTTATTCGTAAGGAAAAGTGATGAGAATAATGAGATTGCAGAATGCTCGCCTAGTAGCGCAAGGCTTCTCTCACACCTTGGAATTGATTACGAGATGGTTGATTTCCTCGTAATGGACATTATAACAGTCCCCTACTTTACCAGTTTAGTAGTTTCCGGAAAACTGAGTATGCAGCCATGAATGTGGTCACGGTTTTATCTCTATGGGGATTTAGACAAAGAGATATAGATGAAGGTTCATGTGTGACTTCATGTGCTTAAATCAAGTAGTTTCTGACCACGGAACACGATCTCAATTGACTGAGACGTTCACTATATGGATTAATATAATCCGAGCGGATGTGGTATACCGCCTAAGTGAGTACTTGATTAGCTTGGGATACTTGAACAAGTATTATGCCCTTGCGTGTTTTATTATGCGATCTATTTTTGGATTTGCCTTCGAGATGAAGGATGTTGGGAAGACACGGTAGTAACTCGGCCTGATGATCGAGTCCCGTAAAAATTGAATTTAAGTCCATGATTCATACTACACCCAGAAGGTGTTATGACGTTTTAGTTATTATGACGCTAAGTCGTCAGATTCTTCCATGATCGTTCGATCACTAGACATTGATATAGACCCAGTCCGTCCCTGATGAGACGATGAAGAGATATTGAATCATGATGTTCATATCTAAGTACAATAAGCACATCATTGCACTTGGTCTAATATGCTAGGACGAACATCTCGTCTGCTGTGAATGGTATAGCTCGACACAGCATCGCGCTAACACGCTGCCATCGAAATGGCATAAAAGACATTTTCCCATTACCTTAAGGTAACTGTGGATGAGGGCTTGTCTTATCCCATTTTGCGTCATCGAGTGTACCTACCCCCTTTGGTACTCAAATTAACGCAACCCTTTTTCGGTTATACCGATGGCGGTTACTTATCAGACCCGCATAAGAGATATTCCTAACATGGTATGTCTTTACCATTAGGAATAAGGCGACATCTTGGAGGTCTTGGAATGACTCCAAGTGAATCACTCTGATCTATTCGTGCTCTATGAGACGACTAGAGAGTGTATATGGCTTCGAGCTAGTATTAGTCATATTTGAATTACATATGTTCTGTCTCACGATCCAGATAAAACACTTGTCATAGAAGACAACTTGTTGTTATTGATCAAGAGAGACATGACTACATTATGCTATTTAGCATTTCTCGCCGAAATTAATCTTCACACATGAAGTTTAAGAGCATCCAGTTGAATGCTCGTTCTATTCCACGTTAGATTTTCTTGCATCCAAACGTATGTAAGTAAATGAGGCATCCAGTCGAATGCTCGTACTCTTTCTTGGAATATGAAATCTTTGCACCCAGTCGTGTGCAAGTGAGGGGGAGCATCCAAGTGAATGCTCATTGCACTAATTACTACTTAGTCGAAATCTTCGCACCCTGTCGTGTGCAAGTGAGGGGGAGCATCCAGTCGCATGCTCGTGTACTCTTTTTGTCCTTAGACCAAGGTTTTTTCCCACTGGGTTTTCCTTGGCAAGGTTTTTAGCGAGACACGTTCCCATCATATCTCACTTAAGATTGCCGAAATTAGGGGGAGTATCCGGTTGTATACTTCTTACCACTGTGTACTCTTTTGTCCTTCGACTAGAGATTTTTCCCACTGGGTTTACTCTAGCAAGGTTTTGATGAGGCACCTGTTTTGTGGTTGATTCCCTACTACTACCACTGTTGCACTCTTTTTCCTTCGATCAGAGATTTTCCCATTGGGTTTGCTCCGGCAAGGTTTTGATGAGGCACACTGTTTTATGGTTAGTTAATTACATAGAATTTCGGCCTATATCATTCGGCTACACAGTTTCTCCTAGGTACCGGTTTTGTCCCACACTGGGTTTTCCGTCCCTAAGGTTTTTATGTGTTTAGCATTGTGAATGAACTCGACTCAGATCGACTGCATGAAGACGAAGAATTCAAGACGTCCAAAGGGGGAGTGTTGTATGATATTATTGGACTATTGAGCTTGTACTTTATGGGCCCAAGTGGGCTTATAACCCTACCCCTCTATCTATATAAAGAGGGTTAGGGGTCTTGTATTTTACATTCATTCATACATTCTGATTAATAAAGTCTCATTTATTGTTGTCTCTCTATATCTATACATATCTCTACATATATCTATAACGAGCTAATATGTCACACAACAGGACTCATTTTGTATATTTTTTTCAAAGTCTGATTAAAAGAAAGTTAAATATAGTGTTCTAATTAATATAAATTCTTTAAGTAAATTCTATGACATTTTAGTCAAGCTTGACATCGTATTTAACCATGGCGCTGTTTTAAGAAGCCGATACATCGTTGGAAATATATTAAAATATAAACGATTTCCGAAAAAAGAAATCCTCTCAAGCAGACACCCAACTCAATTTCATAAAACAAAACACGTCCGACACTCCTTTAGTTTCGGTAAAAAGTGAAAAAAAGTGGCATGTAGTTTTTCTGAGAATTTGTCTAACCTAAAGCCACTTTTGTCAAAAAAACAAAGAAGTATGGGAACAAGCTGCGAGCCTGTGAATACATCGGAGATAGGTTTTCGCAAGCCTTGCAATTGGAACATCAAATTATATTGTCGGGATAAAGACCGATCAATCCTCATTCATCAGAATTCACACACCGAACTTACACTCGGAAGTGGCATATTGTGCAAATAGCATACAAAGTTTCTGGTACATGAGAAAGAATTTGTTTTCCTTTTATAACATTCGTAAATTGAATGGAAAAGTGGCATGTGCACAACATTATTTCTGCTATTTTAATTACTATTATGCCTTTTACATATTAAAATTTACGTAAACAATATATTATCATTAAAACTATTATAATAGAAATACTAAACAAATAAATTCATATGAGTCATAATAATATATAGATAACAAATAAAAAAGTGCTAAAAAATAATTAGGCACTAGGAGTACTTTTCCCACCCAAGACATTCCTTTAAAAGTAGGATGAGCTAATTAATGTATAAAACTTGTACATATAAGAAGTCATCGTGACATCTCTCCTGTATTTTAATTCATAATTATTTTTTCGGTTATTTTTTAAAAATCAATGTTTAATTTTTAAATTATTAGGCTATGTTTTTGTTAATATAATAGGGGTATGTTATATTTTTGTTAATTGTCCCTTGTTTGAATGAATAACTCTCTTTTCTCTAATTATGTTATGAGGTCTATGTGGTTCAGACTCTTTTTAATTCAGACTCTTTTATAATTATGATGTAAAATGTCGTTCAGACTCTTTTTAAAATAACTTATGGTTCAGACTCTTTTTAGTTCAGACTATTTTGTAAATTTTGGTTCAGACTCTTTTTAAAATAACTTTAAATGGTTCAGACTCTTTTTAAAATGACTTAAAATAGTTCAGACTGTTTTTTTTTTTTTTAAGTTTTTGGATTTTTGTTGATTTTAGATTTTTGGGTTTTTTTTTTGATTTTTTAGGATTTTTAAAATTTTATTCGTGTTTTTTCGGGGTTTTGCCTCTTTAAAGTTTTTTAATTTTTTTTCACTTTTTCCATTTTTATTTTCTGGATTTTTTCCATTTTTTATTATTTTTTACATTTATAGTGGTTAGTTAAGAAAAATGGACTAATACTTAATTTCAGTTTCATGGAACAATTCTTAATTAAGTTGTAGATAAGTTATCAATTAAAAAATTACTCTACATTTTTTTTATAATGAAATATAAGTGATATTAATCAATAATCAATAATTTTTTAATGTATGTAATTAAAAAAAATGGGCCAATTATGGGTTAGTCATGGGCCATTTCCGGTAAAAACTTCGTAATAAGCTTCACAGAGAACCATGTAATTCAACTTTACAAGAGGGTAAAGCTAACAAGTGCCTCCATGCACTTAGATAAGAAATATAATTAAAGTAACATATTTAACAACTGTTATAATTATTTAATATTTGTAATTATATATAGAAATACTTTATGAAAGTAAATTTAAAGTATATCTATGTAAATTCATAGTGAATAATTTGTTAAGAAAACGAATGTATCAAAAATTTATTTCATTTATTTTCATATATATATATTTCATTCTTAATATTCTTAGAGAGTACTTATTTTTTTTTTAATTTTATTATGTTGAAAAATTAATTTTTAGTTTTTTTTTTCATTTAATCGGTATTTAATTTTATGATAGTTTTAACTTAGCTTTACATGTTTTTATTTGGTTTTATTATATTGAAAAATCCATTTTCAGTTACCAAATTATAAAATATATCTATAATGAGAGTCCAAATCTTTTACCCCATTTCTGTATTCACTTTCGTGCCCCCTTATTTATTTTATCCAAAAAAAAATTCTAAAAAAGTTGAAAAAAAATTGTACAATTACTATAATATGTATCAATATATTCCAATAATTATTTTTAAAATAAAATACATCCAAAATTTATTTTGAAATAAATGTATAAATTAGTTTAAATTAAACATTCAATATTAAAAAAATTGTCTAAAACAATATTATATTCAAATATTTTAAAATTTAAATACACTTAATATTAATAATATTATCATAGACTATTAATCGATGGAATCGGTTATCAAAACCGTGACAAGAAAGCTAAATATTTATTCAGAATCTTCTTATTTAATACTAATTGTTTCCCAGCCTAACTAGGATCAGACCTAATCTCCTGAATTGTAAGTAGTATTTTCATTGAAATTATTTCCATGGGCATTTTTTAGTTCCCATTTTATTTACTTGTTTTATTTTATTTCATTTAACTGTTTATATCAATCAATTAAAATATATATATGTACTTATCTATACTCCATAGAAAAATTAGAGATTATAACACAAGTTATATAATGTAATTGTTTTGCAACTTATTATCAAACAAAACTTACGGATAAATATTTAGGAAAACCCAAAATTGTAGATTTTAATTCTATGTTTTTTTTTTGGGTTTTTCATGTTAGTTGGAAAGTTAATTTACGGAATTTTAATTTCTTCAATATTGATTATTTTATGGGCAATATTTAGATGCTATCAAGGTGTTCGAGTAAATGTCTGAAAGAGAATCGGTTTTTTTATATAGCGTTAAATTATAGATGTTTTGTTGATTTTGATTAATTTATATGATTCCCATTGTGACGAGAGTTATTTATGTTCGGATGATATTTAAGAAGCCGAAATATTAACATTTTATCAAATTTAAGAACCGAAAAATAAGTGCATGTTAAAGCTAACTGAAAAAAGGTTTGAGTTTGAAGTAGTGAGATGGAATTGAGCTGCATTAAGGCTTTGTTTGGTTGTAAAAATATTAAGTTGGCTTATTTAAGGTTGCGGAAACAATGGAGGCAACCAGCATGATCAATTTTTAATTTTTTTAGCCAGTTTTTTTTTTTTAAAGTTACTCCCGTTTTAAGCTAGTCAGCCAATTGCACTGCAACCTCGATGCAAAAATTAAATAAACGGTTGCCAGTGTGCACGAAACGAGACTTCTCAATGGATATTCTTAATTAATTTGTTTAAGTTGAAGAGCGTTTTGACCTTTGAGCTTATAAAGGCGACATCTTTATGTTCATCGCAGTGTTTTCTTAGCTAGTAATGATGTGTACTTTCTCGGTGCTTATTACTGGTTTCTTTCGTTTTTTCAGTACTTGTTGGGCTAATATCGTAAGCCTTCAAAATGCTCATCTTCTTCACTGTCACGGCAAAAATTCGAACACTAAACCGAGTCACCTCAAGAAATTCGACATCACTGTTACAGCAAATCCCCTCGTCCACGTCATCAACAAGGTCATTCTCTCAGTCCACCTCACTCCCCAAGAAAGTCCAAAGAGTACGAGACCATGGCTATGACAACTACATGGAAATCGAGAAAAAGATGCGGAAAGTTCTCAAGTTTCAAGCCCTTATGCTCTCTCACTACCCCTCCATCTCTCTTCCCGTCCCCCGCCTCGAAACCCTTGCTCGACGTTTCGGGTTCAAACAGCTTGAGCCTGCCGGGTTTATCCTCAAATTTCCACACGTTTTTGACATTTTTGAACACCCGGTTCAAAGGGTATTACATTGTCGGCTTACCCGAAAAGCGCTTCTCCAAATTGATCAGGAGAGAGAGGCACTAGCAGCTCAGGTTCCAGAAGCTGTGACCCGTTTGCGAAAGCTCCTCATGCTGTCGAACACGGGGGGTCTCCCATTTGATTATGTACGTGTTGCCCGTAAAGATTTGGGTCTCCCTGACGACTTTGAATCTTCAGTAATTCTAAAAAATCCTCAATTTTTTAGACTTTTGGATGATAAAGAAAACAAGAGTAAATACATTGAGCTTATAGATAAAGACCCGACATTGTCCGTTTGTGCTATTGAGAAACTTAGGGAAAAGGAGTATAGGGAGAAGGGAATAGATGCGGAAAATATCAGGTTTTCGTTTATTGTGAATTTCCCACCTGGGTTTAAAATCGGAAAATATTACAAAATCGCAGTTTGGAAGTGGCAGAGGCTACCTTATTGGTCCCCATATGATGATATATCGGGGTACGATATGAGATCTCTCGAGGCACAAAAGAGATTAGAGAAACGAGCTGTCGCGATGATACACGAGATTTTGTCCCTTACTGTTGAGAAAAAGATTACATTGGAGAGGATCGCACATTTTCGTATGGCGATGAATTTGCCTAAAAAATTAAAGGATTTTTTGCTTCAGCATCAGGGGATATTTTACATATCGACAAGGGGTAATCAGGGAAAGCTACATACGATTTTTCTTAGGGAGGCTTATAGAAAAGGGGAATTGGTGGAACCGAATGATTTGTATTTGGCAAGGAGAAAGCTTGCTGAGTTGATATTGGTGAGTCCGAGAAAGGCGAAACTTGATAGAGGGCTGGTTAGTTATAGGAGAGAGAGAGGAGGTGGAAGCGTTAGGACGGTTAATAGAGATGACGTGGAAGGCGATGTTGGAGAGAGAGCCTATGAGGAAAATTTGGAGTCGGACTCGGAGTTTGAAGATGGCTCTGATTACACTGACGGGGATGACGATGGTGAGAAAGACGAAGAAATAGGGGTTCCTAATGCTGTGAATGAATGAGGAAACAAGCTTCACTACGTTGGCGAAACGAAATACTTTTTTATTTCAATTCATTTGAAGCCAAAATGCTACGAGTATAGAAAGAGTGTCGAGGAAATCAATCGCAATGTTGGGACACATGATCATGGGTATAACATTTTTCATACAAAGCACACGGGCCTTGGTGGGAGAGCCTCATAGCATATTTTGTATTTCAACACATAAAGCTGTTTCTTGTTGTTTGTACATATTAAAGCTTTTCTTTATTGACGGTTTTTTATTGTACTCGATAAAAATTTGTGCGAGGATCAGGTTGAGCTGCCTCTTATCATTTGCACCGTTTTAATTCAGTATACGTTATATTTACATTGAGTATGGGATATGGCGAGTGTCAATCGCTAAGCATTAGCAATTAGAAAAGCCGATGCATTAATGTAGAATTGCTTTGTGTGAGTGTACTTCACGATTTTTGTAAGACTACTATTGATTTTAGGCCGTAGACGTATGTCATGTATCAATATTGAATAAACAGCAGTACTGAAAGCATATAACAACTTTAAACTAGATGCATGCCACTCGAACAAATCAAACGGATAAGCTAGAATTGACGAAAGATGCGTTCTTAAATCACTAAATAATATTTGCTAGACAGCTTCATAAGATCAATCTCAAAATGTTCTTTCAAAAGACATCATTAAGGGACACTTATGTATTAATTTAGCATATTCAACAATTTCTTGGCAATAAGATAGGTAGCATGAGGGCAACATACAAAGCATTTCACTTGCTCATCCGTGAAAATTGTAGATGACAACGCGTTCAAACCTGCACAACTGCCAATGTCGTCAAAAGAAATCCCGACCTCAGAAGCTAATTCTTTAAACAACCTTTTCTGCAAAAGATTCGGCTTCTTTAGAATTCTAGCGGCTAATTCTCTCACATCCATGCCTCTAAGAAGTGCATGATTATATACGGAACAATAGCTCTCCCCCGAGCTAAAATGCAAATCGATTTTAAGACCTACAAAACATATAAGTGGGTCATCTAGAAAGACGGTCAGGTCCTGTGGCAATGGACTGACACTAGACAACACAACCACAATGCAATTATTGTCAACGCAAAGTTGCAAAAGACACAAATTGTAAGGCCGACAATATATACTCATTCCAACAATTTTAGACTGAGAGTCACGAAGCTTAATTCTTAGCTCAGATATCCCCTTTTTAATCGTTTCAGCATGATCCGCAACTCTCACCTTAACATTACATCCGTTCACATTAACGACGTAAGTACCCATTTTTGAAAGTAAATTGATGGGTATGGTTCTACTAGAACTAGACATTCTTCTTAATGTTTCGAAGTATAGTATGTTACTTATATAGGAAAAGCAATGCCTGTTAATAAGAATAAAGGAAATTTTAATGAAAGTTGGTTGGTGTTCCCATTAACAATGTTCAACGAATTTATAAAAGCATTTATTAGACATAAAGAAAGGTAAATCACTTTATAAATTCCTAAGAAAAATGCTTGTAGTCTTTCCATGTTTTCCATTTTTCACACTGATTTGTTGAACTTCCCCATTCACTTCTTCTTCTTTTTTTCATCCCTACTCCCTAGTCATAATTTGGTTCATTGGTTGTATTTGATACTCTTTGGTCATTTATCATCAGGAATATTAAGTAATACCCAAACTGAACATTCGAGTTGTACTTGCCAATTTTCACTTAAAAAGTTTGTCTACCAAAGGCTTGCAAATCAAGGGGGGGAAATAGTTGAATAATGTGTATTAAGATCTCTTCCGATGCACAAAAAATGGACCCAAAGATATGTTCCGGCGGTGTATTTATATCTATTGTTTCGATATGTTCGGTGCACTTATCACTTTTTTTAATTTCTTTGAGTTATCTAGTTTGATAGAATGAATCTAGGTGTTTGTGGAATAATATTGTCTTTGGGGATATCGACAGACTAACGTTGATTCACCTTATCATAGACATCGTATATCCGACAAGCTATGTTATGGCCACCTAAACAGTAAACACGAACCAAAGACAGGCTTATCAAGAATGATATGCTTCATTTAAAATCTGAATACTTGCAAGAACGGCCAATGTATCGCCATCGATCTGGGCAAGTTGCTACAACTTGTTGGACCAAATATATTCAAACTAGTAACTAAAAATATTGGAGCTTTATCATGGCAATCATTGTCTTGTGATTGTGACTCGCTATCCATTGCGAAATGCCTTAATGATTTTCTCGATGTGTCAAGTAAATTTTTCTAGGTGTTAACATGAAGATGACTTATTTTATTAGGGGAATGGACATGAATTTGCTAGCTAGGGGAATGGATGTGAGGGACCAAGGCAGCTAGCTGCTAAAGTTCTAGATAACTCGAATCTTTTGAGAAGGCATATCAAAGTACAGCAACCAAGGTCGGATTTTCTTTCGAAGATCAAAGTGAAATTGAGACCATCATCTTCTTCAGATGTTATTTTCTCGGATGAACAAGTGAAACGTTTAGCCCCTTACCCTCTTGCCGTCTATCTTTTTTGCAATAATTAATACATATGTGGAATCTATTAACGATTGTTCGATGTTTCTGAAATAAAATGTACTTAGTATTTGTGTGAAAAAGTTGTCTAGTAAATTAATGTTCCTTGATGATTATAGAAAAATTACAAATTCACCCGATTTTAAGATATTGTAACATAGCATATATAACCTAATATAAAAATCTATACACCCTTATAAATTCCTAGCAAAGTAGCAATAATAGGCTTGGAATCAAAATTAACAATATAATTTAAAAACGGTTTCTATTAATGTAGTCCTATTTTAACTAGAATTAGGATTAGCTTGATATTTTCTTTTTCGGCAAGTAAATATTGACTCCTAATACTATTTGGAAAAGGAAAACTTCTTTTGTTATAAATACCATGCACCATGTCTATTTCCCTTCATCTCGTTACCAAAAACCTACTGCTATCTTTCATTGCTAATGGCACAAATTACAAAATATATTCTTCCCCTACTTTTATTTGTTACTATTTCAAGTTTATTTATTTGTTCTTCAGCCTCCTTTACTACAAACACATCTACTTCTTGTTCAACTTATGTTTTCGCTAATAGAAAATCCTACAAGTCATGCGTTGATCTTCCGGTATTAGATTCGTTCATCCATTGGAATTTCGATGAACAATCAAGAAACCTCGAAATTTCTTATCGACATGTTAAGGTGACACCTTCTACTTGGGTCGCGTGGGGTCTCAATCCAAAATCCAAGGGCATGGTCGGAACCCAGGCGCTCGTTGCCTTTCAAAAATCAGATGGGAGTATGAGAGTGTATAGTACACCAATTACCGGTTATGGCACCAAGATGTTACCTGGCGACTTGAGTCTCAACGTGTCGAATTTATCGGCATCTTACTCGGATGGAGAAATAATTATTTTTGCCAGTTTAGTGTTGCCGAACGGTAGCACAACGGTAAATCACGTATGGCAAGATGGGCCGGTATCGAATGATTTGCCTGGTATGCACAAGGTAAGCGGTCCAAACGTTCAATCCATGGTGACGTTAGATCTTCTTTTGGGACAATATGTGAAAGCAAACAACGGAAACTTGGTGAACGCACGGATGAAGTTAAAAATAGTAAGATTTCAACCTTTGTTTATATATGTTATTGGAGTAAATTATCTTGATAGTTTTACCTAATTTTCCTTGCCTTAACCTTCGAAAATAAAATAGTTACCAGTTACTCGATAATTTACTTCGTATTTTTTTGTTTAATAAACATCGGCAAACTTATTATTATTATAAATAATATGTGCAAGTAATATAAGAGTCATTGCCCTTGCAACTTCGTACTTCAATGATAGTCATGTAGTTTCTTTTGGAGAGTTTAGTAAATATAATTGAAAATTTTATGTACATATTCTTGAATCTTTCTGATCATATTATACCTGCTGCTTACTATATTCAACTAAAACTATTTGGTTATTGGTAATTATAATGCATGTTAAAATAGAGGCGTTTAAGTAAACTAAGAAACTATATATATAACTAATTATAAAAAGTAGTAAATAAAAGGAGGGGCCGGAATATTATTATTTTTACTTGTATTTAATTGAGATATGTAATAAAAGAAAACAATATTCCCTCTGGGGTAGGGTTAAGACGTTAAGTAATACTAATCAAACACCATAATATATACTTACCATTTAAATTTCAACACTTGATGTTGGTAAATATATTAATAATAATGAGAGGGTTTTTTTTTCAGAGTCATGGAATCCTAAATACAATAAGCTGGGGTATGATGATGCCTCTTGGAGCTGTAATAGCTAGGTATTTGAAAGTGTTCAAATCCGCAGATCCGGCATGGTTCAAAATACATAGAGCTTGTCAATCCTCCGCCTATATCATCGGTGTTATCGGGTTTATAACCGGCATAGTAGCTGGAAATTTCTCACCTGGAATAATCTACACCGTCCATCTAATCGTTGGCATAATCCTAGTCAGTCTAGCATCCCTTCAAGTAGTTCTTGCCGTCGCTTTTCGACCAGGAAAAGACCACAAGTACAGAATTTGGTGGAACGCGTGTCATTATATTGTCGGGTACTCGGCTATTGGTCTCAGCATATACAACATTTTTAAAGGATTTGCAATTTTGAATCCAAGCAAGACATGGAAGAATGCTTACATTGGCTATATTTTGGGGCTGGCTTCGGTTGCTGTAATTCTTGAAATATTAACTTGGGCCATGGTTGTGAAGAGGAAACACGCAGAAGCTACCGACGAAAGCACACAAAACACATATTCGGGAGACAATTTGGCGTAAATCGGTCTCAATGAAGACATGAAGCTTTCTTTATTATTTTACAGATAAAAAATGTATTATTAGTTTCCTTTCATGTACTATAGTCTAGTTTCTTGTAGAAGATTGTAGCTAGATGCAGCAATTCATTTTTTGACGTTTGCTAGACATTAAGATTTTCTTAATAGGTTTTCATTTGTTTCAAGTTTGAATATTAATATGTATGAAAATTGGATATGTGCGTAATTAATTATTATGTAAATGCAATATTTGCTATTATTAATGTGTGTCTTTTCCTTGGTTTATTAAGTTTCCAAACCTTCTAATCTTCACAAAAAAAAAGGTTGCCAAACATTCTACAAGATATTTTGTATTCTATATATTTATGTATAGATTTGAATTTTCCATTTATGTCTTAAACGTTGGTACCAAGCTTAGAATTGTGACAATCATGTAGATGGTAAACAAGGTATTTGTCACTGGTAAAACAAGACCGGGTAAGAGGGCTATCAGTTTAGCCTCAGGGGCCTGTATTGGACAAATGTATTGTATACTAAAATACTTCTATGAAGTAAAACATTAGCTTTTTACGCCGCACCGCATGAATTGAATTGCCAATTACGAGGATGAGATTGAAACTCCAATTTGCCAATTACGATTTCCAACCCTTTTCCTTGTTAAATAAGGTACTTACATTGCCTTGCGGTGACTATAAATTGCGAGTTAGCATTAGCAATTGGAACATTGTTGATACTCGAAGTTGAAACTAGTTTTGTGGATGAGAGTGCGAATTACCGTCATTTTTAAGAATTAATCCAGTTTTCTTATTTCCTATCACTCATTGCTTTACATGAAAAGTAGTTTCATGAAACGTTGTAATCGCTCAAGGTTACTGGTTGTGGTTTGGTTCGATGCATTTGGTTTTACATGCCTTCACTTTACACTGGGACACTGATCTCTCGATCTTCCTGTTTTTAGAGCGGGCATATAAAAAAAGAGTGAATTTATGATAGTTAACATTTGAAACTATATATTTAAGAATTAGTAGCACTTACAAACTATTTTTTTGCAAATTAACACATCTTTCTAATACATATAAGTCCAACACATTTGGTCCAATAAAACTTTGACCAAGACCAAGAACATTGACCAGTCTCCGGCGTGACAAAAAAAACTCGAAAAACAAGGCATCCTAAATTCCTGGGTAGCAAAGTAGCAATAATAGGCTTGGAATCAAAATTAACGACATAATTTGAAAACGGTTTTTATTACTGTATTACTATTTTAACTAGGATTAGCTGGATATTTTCTTTTTTTGGCAAATAATTAAATGACTCAAATATGCTATTTTGAAAAGGAAAACTTATCTATTTTGCTTCATCTCGTTACCAAAAACTTACTTTGTTATTTTTCATTGCTAATGGCAGAAATTACAAAATATATTCTTCCCCTACTTTTATTTGTTACTATTTCATGTTTAATAAGTCGTTCTTCAGCCTCCTTTACTACAAACACATCTACTTCTTGTTCAACTTATGTTTTCGCTAATGGAAAATCCTACAAGTCATGCGTTGATCTTCCGGTATTAGATTCGTTTATCCATTGGAATTTCGATGAACAATCGAGAAACCTTGAAATTTCTTATCGACGTGTTAACGTGACACCTTCTACTTGGGTCGCTTGGGGTGTCAATCCAAAATCCAAGGGCATGGTCGGAACCCAGGCGCTCGTTGCCTTTCAAAAATCAGATGGGAGTATGAGAGTATATAG
This sequence comes from Primula veris, assembly GCA_963682055.1. NCBI lineage: Eukaryota > Viridiplantae > Streptophyta > Magnoliopsida > Ericales > Primulaceae > Primula > Primula veris. Next base: position 1,830,004 of record OY821742.1, read on the forward strand.
TACACCAATTACCGGTTATGGCACCAAGATGTTACCTGGCGACTTGAGTCTCAACGTGTCGAATTTATCGGCATCTTACTCGGATGGAGAAATAATTATTTTTGCCCGTTTAGTGTTGCCGAACGGTAGCACAACGGTAAATCATGTATGGCAAGATGGGCCGGTATCGAATGATTTGCCTGGTATGCACAAGGTAAGCGGTCCTAATGTTCAATCCATGGTGACGTTAGATCTTCTTTTGGGACAATATGTGAAAGCAAGCAACGGAAACTTGGTGAACGCACGGATGAAGTTAAAAATAGTAAGATTTCAACCTTTGAGTATGTTCTTGCAGTAAATTATCTTGATTTTTTTAATTAATTTTCCTTGCCTAAACCTTAAAAGAAATAGTTACCAGCTATAATTTATTTCGTACGACAATGATAGTCCTGTAGTTATCCGTCGGAGATATTAAAATATATTAGTACAAATAATTGGAAACTTTAATATATGTACATATTCTTGAACCTTGCTGATCATATACCTGCTTACTAATCAACTAAAACTATTTGGTTATTGGTAATCACAATGCATGTTAAATAGAGGCGTTTAAGTAATCTAAGAAACTATATAACTAATGGTGATTATTAGTAAATAAAAGGAGGGGAATATTATTTTTTATTTATTTAGTTGAGGCATGTAATAAAAGATAACAATATTTCCTCTGGGGTGGGGTGAGTAATACTTATCAAACACCATAATATCATTTGAATTTCAATACTTGATGTTGTTAAATATGTTATAATTAATGAGATGCATTGTTTTTTCAGAGTCATGGATTCCTAAATACAATAAGCTGGGGTATGATGATGCCTCTTGGAGCTGTAATAGCTAGGTATTTGAAAGTATTCAAATCCGCAGATCCGGCATGGTTCAAAATACATAGAGCTTGCCAATCCTCCGCTTATATCATCGGTGTTGTCGGGTTCATAACCGGCATAGTAGCTGGAAATTTCTCACCTGGAATAATCTACACTGTCCATCAAATCGTTGGCATAATCCTTGTCAGTCTAGCATCCTTTCAAGTAGTTCTTGCCGTAGCTTTTCGACCAGGAAAAGACCACAAGTACAGAATTTGGTGGAACGCGTGTCATTATATTGTCGGGTACTCGGCTATTGGTCTCAGTATATACAACATTTTTAAAGGATTTACAATTTTGAATCCAAGCAAGACATGGAAGAATGCTTACATCGGCTATATTTTGGGGCTGGCTTCGGTTGCTGTAATTCTTGAAATATTAACTTGGGACATGGTTGTGAAGAGGAAACACGCAGAAGCCACCGACGAAAGCACACAAAACACATATTCAGGAGACAATTTGGCGTAAATCGGTCTCAATGAAGACATGAAGCTTTCTTTATTATTTTACAGATAATGAATTGTATACTAAAATACTTCCATGAAGTAAAAACTAAAACATCAGCATGAATTGAATTGCTAATTACGAGGGATTGAAACTCCAATTTGCCAATTACGATTTACAACCCTTTTCCTTGTTAAGTAAGGTACTTAAATTTGAACTCGTTTTGTGCGCAAGAAAGCGACTTAGGGTTCTTCTAAAGAATTAGTCCAGTTTTCTTTTTTCTTATCGCTTACAATTTTACATGAAAAGTAGTTTTATTACCTGCGGATAATAGTAGAAGTCTTTGAGATGAAAATTTGTAACCACTCAAGGTAGTGGTAAGGTGCTACATGTGGTTTGGTTCGATGTAATTGTTTTTTCATGCCTTCACACCTTACACCAAGACATTGATCTCTGGATCTGCCTGCACTGTTTTACATAAAAAGTAATTTCATTGTGGATAATTCAGAAGGAAACGCATTACAGTCGTTGAAGATATGGTGTTACATGTGGTTTGGTTCGACACATTGGTTTTTCATGCCTCGACTTCTACATTGAGACATTGATCTATCGATCTGCCTGTTTTTAGAGCCTAGTTACAAAAACAATGCATTATTCGGTATATCACACACAGAAGTTTTCATATACTGTATATTAGTATCATTTGGATAACTTTCGAAGACTATTGGAATTTTGAATGTATCACCTTTTTGCTTAACAGAAGAAGAATAAATAATGAATAATCTGACCCCTTATTTTACCCTCGTGTTACTGCAAGACTAAACAATAGCTAGAGATTTCCGACTTGCCCACAGTCGCTGTCCTTTTCGGTTTTTCCCTATAGGTTCCAAAACTATTAAGATAATGGGTATGTTTTCTTGATTAATAGAGCAACAAAGTTGAAACAGCTAGAAATATATAAAACTTTAACGTAGAAGAGAAAGCCATGGTAGACCTGAAGATATACAAATAAAACACCAAGAAACATAATTTGCTAGACAAACTTTCGAAAGAAAACCAGTCTGAAAATGTTTACTGAGATCAATTAGGAATATTGAAATATTAATTAGACAAACTCAGCAGTTTCTGGCAAATAAGAATACAAGATAGGTTGTACGCCGGGCTATACTCTGCACTTCCTCATTAATGAAACTTTTTTATTTTTAGGTTATTTTGATTTTACTATTCCAATTGGATTGTTATGAAATGATTACACTAAGATGGAAGACAAGCGAGCAACAAGCTGCGCCGCTAGCCCAAACACGATTGTGGAGGAAATTCCGATCTCGGCAGCTACCAGTTCAATTGGGCTCAAATTAAAAACCAACCCAAACCAGCCTCAGCTAGGTTGTCGGTTTTACTGCCATCTTAAACCCAAATCTTTTTTTTTTTTGTTGAATTAATAAACAAAGAAAGAATCTAAGTATTGGAGGAGATAGTAATAACCGAGAATTTTATTATTTGCATATAATGTGATTATCAGAAGACATGTGAAATTCTCTCAAAGATAAATTAAAACAAGTTTAATGTGGAAACTGATAATTTGAAAGTACATCTCAAGGCAAGTTACTTAAATGACCGATAAACATTTGTTATAGCCAATCGTAAGATGCTTTCAAGACTTCATTTAGGAACGCTGAAAGACCGGGAAATTACTTAAGCAAGCTCAGCAGTTTCTGGCCGATAAGATAGGCCGCATGAGGGTAACGAGATAAACTTTTCACTTGCTCGTTAGTGAAAGCACAAGCCGGAGGAGATACCATCTTTACAAAATCAAATTCTCTATAAGTATAACTGTCGACACAAATGCCGAGATCACTCACACCTATTTGTTGAATGTGCTTTGTCAAAAGATTTGACTTCTTTAGAACTCTAGCGGATAACTCGTCGACTGCCATGCCTCTAGCATACTCATGTTCATAAGTACCAAAGATAGCCCTCCCAGATGTTAACTTATCAAACACCAACTTAGTACCCACAAAAAGGATATTTGGATCATCTAGAAACTCTTTGAGACATTTCGGCAAGAGATTTACACAACATGGCGCGATAACAAGACAATGATTGCCAACACAAATTTGTAAAAGTAAAACTTCCGCAGCATCAAATATATTGACTCCGACAATGGGCATAGAGCTAGTAATTTGATTTCTGAACTTGGCTATTCCTTGGATAATCATCTCTGCACGATCTGCGACTGTCACCTTAAGATCAAAGCCGTTCACTTTTACGTTATACGTACTCATTTTTGAAAGAAATTTTTTGGGTATCAGTCCAGATCTAGACATTCTTCTTAAGAGTACTTTTTAAGTAGTCTAGTTTTGCTTAGATAGGAAATAGTTAAAAGGATGAACTCACAAAAGTTGGTTGATGTTCCCAAATTTATGTTCATCAAACTTGAAAACTTAAGAGAACTAAATCTTTTTATCTTTTTAAATTTACAGCAAAGATAAAGATAATGAAACGAACTGATTTAATAAGTACATGTCATTGTTCTTAACATAATTTAAATTAATGACGATGACTCGTATTTATAGATGAAAATGAAATCATAAAAGTTCGCAACAAATATAGGCATATAAGTAACCAGGCTTTTTTTTTATATATATATTTCAAAAAAAAAAAAAAAACCAAGCGTTTACCATACTTTTTATTTTTGGGGGGAGCGAGAAAAAGAGTAAAAACGGTTTATATTCACGACATACCTAGAAATGCATTATGATTTTATTTTTTATTTCAGAGACAAAACCATTGAATATTTCGTTGTGGTGAGAAGCACCCAAAATAAGAATCCATTACGAGTTCTCGGCTTGTTACAAAAATAAAAAAGTAACCATCACGAAACTGCATGCGACGACTAGTAAAACCTTTGTATCCGGAATAATTTACTTCAATAGTTAATCATGTAGTTTTGTCATAAAAAGTAAAAACTATGTGAATTTTTTATTTTTGCAATTGTATAATGGAAAGAATGTGCAAGTCAGGGGCGGAGCCAGCATGTGTCCAGAGAGAGATAGTGCCCCCGCTGAATTTAAAATAGGGAAAATTGCTAAAATAGTACCCAATATATTAATTTTTAACGATTTGGTACATAACCTAACACTTTTTTCTAATTCGGTACCCAACCTTCGCTCTAATTTGGTACTCAACCTATGCGTTAAAAACCGATGATCGAAGACAAATTGAGTCCCTTAATATGACTGTATACGTATAGGTTGGGTACCAAATTAGAAAAAATGTTAGGTTTGGTACCATATTAGAGCAAAACGTATAGGTTGGGTACCGAATTAGAAAAAGTGTTAGGTTGGGTACCAGATCACTAAAAGTTAATAGGTTGGATATCATTTTAGCATTCATCTCATTTAAAATAAGTAAATTTTCATATATAATTTTGAAGCATAAGTTATTTAGCTTAGTTGGTAACCTACCAAAACTTAACTTCATTTGATTCCCGCCTGCCTGAGTTCGATATTCGGTGCTGGCTTAGATATAGTCATTTTTTCATGCTTTTTTTTTTAATTTTTGAAGAATATACCATGTTGTTTGCATTAACTAAAACAAAATCTGGTTTAGATTCTTTCATTAACCTTATAGAAACATTGATAATCTATAAAAAAAAAAATTTATCAAGATTCTAAATTTATTAATTTTTGAAAATCAGAGTCTGTGCATTGTTTTTTAAAATAAGGTTTTAGTTGTTTATTTTTTTCAATTATCGTATTAGACTATTTGATCAATTAAAATGTTATTTATCCTTATATAATAAAATGTTATATGTCTAGTTCATATAGTTGGCTTAAGATTTCATCCTTTAAACTTTAAACTTTAAAATATAAAATATGATAATTAACACCAAAAGTTGTCATATTTCTCTTTTGTTTTTAGACATTCCAATTATTTTTCTCTCATAAGTGGCGGGTCGTAAATCAAATGATTTTTTTTTTTGGTTCTTCAGTTAATTAGTACGTGCTCTTAATCAATAATCAAATTTTGTTAACCAATTCATTGTTAAGTAACTAGCAACAAAATATTTTTTTAAGATTTTTTGAGCAAAATTAGTTATTTTATTTCAAGGATTGTTAAAAAAAACATTATGCACGTTTCATTTGTTAGGATAAATAAAGAAATTCATGTGTTGTAGAATGTTCTAGAAGATTCTAGAAGGTTTTAGGGGATGCCTAATCGATCTTGTAACTCTACCCCTATATTTATATAAGGAGAGTTATGAGTCTTTCATTTCACATTCATTCCTACACTGAATAATAAATATATTGTTTCATCTCTCTATTTATGTCTAGAGTATTACAACAATATGCATATGGTTATGTATTTACCCAAATTTAACCATATACTCATATTTTAACTATTAAATCAAATTGGTGATTTCAATCTTAATCGTGCCCCCTTAACTCAAATCTTGGCTCCGTTCCTGGTGTAAGTCAAAGTTACACCACTCATTTAGCGATAGAAGGATATATTTTTCGCAAAGAAACAATTTTCGACTATACCTTTTGATACCAAATGTTCTTGACCGAAAATATTCAACTTTCACTATTCAAAGAAATCTCAATAATGTAGTAGTATAAAATTTTGGAACTTCCATGTTAACCGGTTTACAGTTGGTCATGATGTCCCAACTACTCACAAATAAATTATAGAAAATATATAATGATACACAAAGCGAAAACATTCAAAACACAATGAGAAATAGACACCGGTGTAGCGGGTGACTCCGGAATTTCTGCAATCACAACTCATTAAGTGTACATGACTCCCGAAAAATGGGAGAAAATTAATCTGTCCCCACAAATTGAATTTTGCATATGATAAGTCGGGTTCAAGAGCAAAATATTAATAAATCAACTTCTTAAGTGAGAACTGTAACATAAATTACTTCATAGAAACCAAAGGACTAAATCATGAGAATCGATGAATGGAGTAGAGAAACTGGACACTCGACTAGATATTAACTTTTCATTAATAAGTAAGTTCCACACACAAAAGAAAAAATTAAACTTTATAATTAAACTAATTCAGATTATTTTGCCTCGTCGAATCCGTAATTAAAAAAAGCTTCGTAATTAATCCACTCTAAGAACAGTTGTCAGAATGAAAACCTACATGTTACATGTGATTTGATGAAATGTCAACTCTCAAACAGATCCTAAAGGTTTATTTCCTTACAAGAAAACCTTAAAAACACACTACAATAAACTATTATTCTACCATTACAGCCTTGGAGCCTATAAACTAAAGGTGAACCGTCGGTATTTTCCGGTCCTTACTTCTCTATCTATCTTCTCGCTCTTCACAACGTTGACGGACTCCACCATCGCCTACTTTGTACAAACTACTGTTTGATCATTTTGAGGAAAGCCATCCGTTTTAGACGCACTTCCTAAACCGAGAGAGAAATCCGAGCTTTTGTCCTTCTTTGGAAAGTAATTTTGAGAACTCCGATCATGTGTTGGTATATCTATATCACCCGTGAGTGTCTTCACAGCAAACTGTATGCACGGATCTGCCCACAAGTCCCCAAAACTAGATTCTTTACAAGGTCCCGGAGACTCAATAAAAGGCTTATCTTTGCCCTTTTCTTCGAAAGGTATTTGACCCGTAAGAGTTTTTATTGCAAATTTGATACAAGGGTCATTCCACAAGTCCTCCATAGGAAGCTCAGACGATACACCTGAAACATCATCACTCTTATCGATACCGAGCCCTTTCAGCATATAAGGGCGATCATATTGGCAAACGTGACCATTATCTTTCTCAGAAGTCTCTTCTGAATCGCCTAGCAAATTTTTAGATGTAGCAATATTTCCATCGTCTACCTTTCTGGCTGAAATTTTACGAGTTTTAGTATTGGAAATTAATTCAGGGATGGGGCCAATATCTGCACCAGCTAGACGTTTTGAAGCTCGGCGAGTTAGTTCAATCTTCTTATCTTTATTCGTCAATTTGTTGGTATTACCAATCTGCACTCTTTTGTTTCCATCTTTTCCCATTTTTGTCTTGTTCTGGTTTTGGAGAGGGGACTCAGGTACTGTAGCCGAATTTATTACACCATTGGTCAACCTATTCTTCTCTTTTACCAAATGTGAAGTGTTTCCCGCACCTGTGGGAGCATTTTTCAGTTAGTATAAACATATATTTTTACGTAAAATGAATTAGCAACAAACTAATAGCTTGTCGTGTTGCAGACTTCGAGCTTAGTTTTCCTTTGGTATGTAAGTTGTGTTGTACTTGGTTGGTTCACTTAAAAGCTATGCTTATTTGTTCTTTTGCCAAAGAAAGCTACAAATTTTTTATTGAGCCTGAGCAAACCGCTGAGTTTTTTTATATGCAGTCATTAGCCAAACAATCCATAAAAAGAAAACTGCAAAGTGAGATAAAAACTCTTTCTCTACGAACCAGGAATGTAGGACTGTTAACATGGTAAAAGCTAAACCGTTTGAAGTCCATGGTACTCTTTCTACCACTATGTTAATATAGAAATGGTTTCAAACTACATTTTTTTTCGATATAGAACACCCATATTGATAAACTAATTTGAACCATTTATTGGAAAACTGGGTGGTATTTAGTCCTTTTTTTCGTCCAATGCTGAATTATGTTATATATATAGTAAGAAGCATTTTTGGATTTAAATAAAAAAGAAACAACTTTACTGACAATTACCTGTTAACTAAAGACTAACCATCACCCTAACTCCCAGCTGTTAAATAAATTCTACTACTACCCAGTTTCCAGTATGATACAAACTGTCTCTCAAACCGGACAAACCGAGAGGTGAAGGGAGAAAGAGAGAGTGTTTTATATGCAATCACCTGCACAGGAATCAAGGCTCTTTTCATTCTTCAATGTATGGATCGGTCCTGAGCGTTGCCTATTGATCCTCTGGCGGTCTACTCCACTATCTGCTATTTTTGCTTGTTTTGATACCATAGCTGACTATTAAAAACGAAAAAAAAGAGTACACAACAAAATTAAAGCACGGAGAACATTTAAAGGAAGAAATTATTAAAGTAGCCCGTCAACAGAAACCGTAGTATAATAAAACAATCAAGGAAATTTAAAATTGTAAAAGAGTAAATATTTTTTGATTAAATGATCTGATTTATTTATTTTTTTCCCAAGAAAAACCCAACTTTTTACATAAGAGTACATTACAAATGTCAGAAAGAATTTAAGACGTTAAGGCATAAACAAAACTTAAAAATATAAGGCAAGGATTACAAACATCTAATGAAGACAGATTTCGGCTACTTCTTCTTTTCCCCTCGGAGTCAGGAATGTATTCTATGCTCTTGAGATAGCGTAAAACCTCCGGCTTGGATTTAAATTTGCGTTCTTTTGAGGGATCAAAATAGCACTGCAAAAAGGAAAAAGCTAGTTCTAGTTAGAAACAAAAATGACTGAGGTTATCAAAGAACAGAGACCGTCATTACGAGAGTGATATAGTTATAGGAAACATCATTTTGTATTCTACTAAGTTAGTAAGTAAATAGCAAAACCGAGAAAAAATCCCAAAATAAGCTTAACTATGTTTTACTATAATGCGAGAAACATCATAACAATGGTGCTCCTATAATTTAGATCAATAAATATCTTCAGAAAAGCTCAGCTAAGAGAAAATTCTACATGGTGTCTCATATGGGAGAAAATTCATTACTTCTCTAACAACTACATCTTGGGTAATTTGAAAAAAGCCATCAATTATATATTGCACAAACTACCTAACAGATTTCAGCTTCACATATAAATATATGACATCTGAGAACTTCTGCACATAGTTTTCCGAATTAGAACAAAAATGTTACTTTAACCATATTCAGGTTAATTTAACAGTTTCAGTTAACATAAACCTAAAATATATTAAAAGCATACCATAACAGAATCTCATACATAATTCTTTGAACCGATTACCAACAACGAAAAAGAATTGAGAACCTAAGTTACCATGAAAAGCTTTAGGAGACGCCATTTTATAATTAGTAGTTGAACCAATAAGGCTTTTTTTTTTTTCATTTCAGATGAGCTAACTATTAAATCAACTTTGGTTTAAACATTACCAGCCTTAATTAGTATTTATTTTTCTCATTCGATCAAAATTAATACTAATGACAACAAGTATCTTGTGTGGTGGTTCTATAAAATTTACAGTTTTGGTACATTCAAATCTTGGTGAAGACATGGAACAGCTAAAGGTTATTATCCTTCACAAAAACCAATCACTTGATACAATAAATTACACCATGTTAAAATCAATAATTCTGTAGCATCTACACCTTATTGTAAAGAAAGATTGTCATAAATTAACTCTGAATAATTATATGACAGTATCCGAATTTTTCACCATTGTCAACAAAAAACTCATCTAGCCAAACCTTTTAAGATCCATATAGATACAAATATAAAGAAACCATATCAAAATTAACTGCCTTGTCCATTTACCAGAGTTCTGTATCTAATAAGTCATCGTGAATAAGGAAAGAAAAGGAAAACTACTTCCGAAATCATGCAAGTACATAAATAGTACAGTAACAGGGTAAAGCCTCAATTAGTGATGCACTGTTCATAACAGTTGAGATTTATCGCTGGAAAGATGAAATACTGGGCCCTATTTGGCTTGATTATTGGAGTAAAAAAAGTTGGCCTCTCTGAGGTTGTGAGAAAGCTGGCCCCCTCCAGCTTTAAACGCTGTATTAATCCAGACTAGAAAACCAAAATTCAGCATATAAGATAGGGATAACCAAATGAATTGCAGCTTATCAGCAGAAAAGCAGTATGCTGAGCTTAAAAGATGCAACCAAATTGATTACTAAGGAAAGGGACTACCTTGCATAAATTAAGCAATTAAAAAATAACTTGAGTCAATCAATGCATAACTTCATACTTAGATCCTAAACTAGGTAAGACTTTAGCACGTTATTGTAAGTTAGAAGGAAAAAGATTCAACCTCTTTCCGAAATGAAGCAAGTTCTAAAACAGCATGAAGGCATAAACACATTCATCATCATGACATTTACTTCTAGTGTAGTTTTATCAAACTAATTCGGAAAAATTAGGAGCAACAGAGTTCAACCTAAAGTATTAATACATAACTAAAAAACGTACATTTTACTAACAAATTCAAAACCAGAGGCAAACTAGACTTCCTAAATTTATCAAGTTCTAAAGCAGCGAATGCCTGAGACCACATAGATACACCCATATCCAAAATACAAAATCAAACTAATTATGCAAATTTAGAAGCAGATCAGTAAAGGAGATTCTCTTTTAAACTACCCAGTTAAAAAAATACAATCAGTACGTTTTAAAACAACAGGAACGATATCCACAATCTCTTGCATGTGACCACATAGATACAACATCCTTAGCAACAGCAAAATTAAACCAAATAGGCAAAATTAGGATCAAAATAATTGGAGGAATATCACCTAAATAAGTACTACATGATACTCAACATACATTTTCCATAAACAATCAATCAAATTCAGAGAGATTCAAAGAAAAAATTCAATCTTTTCCCCCAAAATTAAGCAGGAATTAAAACAACAGAATAACAATATCCACATATCTTGCATGTGACCACACAGATACAAAATCCTTAGTAACAGCAGAACTAAACCAAATAGGCAAAGTTAGGATCAAATAATTAGAGGAATTTCACCTAAAAAGAACTACTAATAATACCCAATACAGAAAACATACATTTTCCATAAAACAATCAATCAAATTCAGAGAGATACAAAGAAAAGATCAATCTTTTCCTCAAAAATTAAGCAGGTACTAAAACAACAGAATAACAATAGCCACAAAATCTCTTACATGTGACCAAAACAGCAAAATTAGGATCAAATAATAGGAGGAATTTCACCAAAATAAGTACCAATATAGAAAATATACATTTTCCATAAAATAATCAATCAAATATAAAGAAAAGCTCAATCTTTTCCTCCTAAGCTATTCACTATCTCTTGCATGTAACAATATAAACACACAACCAATATAATTATCAAAATTAAAAGAAGATTAAAAGGAATAATAAGTTTACCCAATCTCTTTTCCCATTCTTTCTAACTTTGATCTCAACCGTCCATCCAGGTGGCAGCTCTCCCTCCAACATCTCTCTATCTCTCTCTATCACTATGTGTGTGTGTGAAAGTGTGTGCTAGTGTGTGTGTGACAAAGACAAAAGACAAAAAAGGTAAAAAAGAACAGTAACACACGTGTATAGTTTTAGTTATGGAAAAACGAGAATAAAGGAGAAACAAAACCAAGAGAAAATAAAACAGATAAAGTGTGAAAATGACACTTACTGTCCTAGTTCTGTCCGATTCGATTCGGTTTTTAGCAAAATCGAAATCGAACATATTTTTCGGTTTGATTTTTTTCGATTTCGGTCTTTTTATTTTTTACACGAACTGAACCGGTTTTTTTTTATCCAGTTTCAATTTTTTTTGGTTTTTTTCGGTCTTTTCCGGGTTTTTTGTCTTTTCCGGTTTTTTTTGTCTTTTTCGGTTTCGCTCTTTTTCGGTTCCGTTTTATTAAAAACCGAAACCAATTCGAAATTTTTTTGGTTTTTGGATTTTAGTCTTTTTCGGTTCGGTTATCGGTCCGATTCGATTTTTCCAGTTTTTTACCCGCTACGCCACTCACCATAGTTTCACTTAAACATACCTCTCAAATTCTTTTTATGAACACATAGAAAGTGTTGCAACTTCTGCTTACCGGCTAAAGATGTATTTTTTGGATCGATTTGTATCAATCGAATGATTTTCGAATCGAACCAAACAAGTTGTATCGAAAGTTCGGTATATTGAATTTTCGATACGGTACAACCGAACCAAACTTTAAAACTTGGTGCGATTTCGATATCAATTTCGTATATTTGGTATAATAACGAACCGAACCGAACTAAACATTAAAATTATGAAAATAAATTTGCCCATAGGCATAACTTACAAATAAATAAATAGTATTCTAGTTTAGTTTAGTTTTACGTGAAACTTATTTTACTATTTACAAAGTGAAATACAATAATTTACCGTTTCTCCTTTTTCTTGTCTAATGTTTTAAAATAATTTTATTTTAATCAAATTCACGATATATGTAGCAAATATAATAATAGTTGTACACATTTTACTTTTTACAAACTTTTTTTTTTAATCAAGACTTGTCTTTTAATAATAATAATTTTTCGGTATAAAATGGAAAACCAAACCGACTTTTTCGGTTTGGTTATGGTATAATTTTTTTCAAACCAAACAAGTTCGGTTCGATATTGATATATGTTAAAAAAATCAGCACCGTACCAAGCTCACCCCTACTACTAACTACATTTCAAACCTTTATTTTTCATTTTTGAGTTTAATAACAACTTCTATAGGTTAATTGAGTTTTTAGTTTTTCTTTATCTGGTACTGTTGCGTTTTTTCTTGTTTATTATAGTACCATTTATTATTAATTTTTCTATTTTGTATCATGTATTCATGTTTTTCTTAAAAAGTTTTAACGTCTTCATTTTATTATATATGGATGGAAAACCAGCATAAAACTTCGATTTATAATTGGATGAAAACTTTCAAAATGTAAAAAAGAAACACAAATTCCGGGTATTAGTTGGAAAAACTAATTAACAAGAAACAATACAAGTTACAAAATTGCTAAGAACCGACTACAAAATAATGTTTGATTTAGTTAGAGTCAAAAGCTGTCACAAGTCTGTCGCTAATTTAAAAAGTTGTCACAAATCTGTCGCAAATTGACTAAACCGTCATAAAACCGTCACAAAAACCGTCGCTAATAAGCTCGTAACAAAAAATACCGTCACTAATCCCGTCGCTATTTGAATATTTTTTTGTAGTGATATATTCTTATGTGTTTTAAAATTAAACTATAAAAACAGTGATATTCTTCCCGTTTATTAGTTTCATACATTGATTATTTATTACATTTGTTACACATTGTTAAAAAAGATTGATATATAGCTTTTTTGGTGTTTTTTGTTTCAAACTCGACTTTTTTGTTTTTGGGTTTTACTATAACATGCAAGTTCTTATGTGTTTAACTATAAAATATTATACAATTCTTCAATTAACTTTTTTCCCATTTCATTAGTTTCATATACTGATTATTTACTACATTTGTAACACATTTCCTAAAAAAGAGTGATATATTTATAACATTTGGTATTCTGTTAGTTGTTACTTGTTAGTGTCTTTTTATCATGGTGTGCCGTGCGGGACATTTACGCGCACCTCTCTAATCTGTAAGAAAGACTAACACGTCAGCCCACCGTGCCATGTGTAGCTAACCCTAGTAATTGCACGAGTGGCGAATGAAACTCCGTGGATACACATTGCATTAAACATTCATCGCGTCAAGCTAACTAGAAATGGTTGCTTGTTCGATGTTTTGTAGAGTAACAAAATATCGAAAAATCATGCAACTGACATGATTGAATAGGTAACTAACAATAATAATGTCTGCGAAGTACAGACTTAGGAAAAGTAAATAAATAAATAAACTGAGTTAATTTTCATACAAAAATCATAGGATGTTAGTATAAATCGTCTATGCAGCCCTAGCGATCTCCGATAAATGCGACAAGACCGCATAAAAATCTTCAGAAAACTGAGTAACAGGCCATAAGAGATTTTGCTACTGCTCGCTCGAGATCATAAAATTAACTCTTGTTTAAATATGCGAAGTTTGTCGGACTTTTTTGTATTTCATTGCAAAGAGTATCGGGCTGGTGTTATAAATGGTTTTCCACTGACATTTTAAGTAGAATATTTGGTAAATAAAAAACTAATCTAAACAAACTAGTATACTAATTAAGACATGTTTAAAATCATGCATCACTCAATTAAGACAAGTAACCTATTGAGTTACAAATTCCAATTAATTAATAGGCAGACGTTATGCTTTATAATATATCTAAGTGATTACTATACAAAATATTAGGATACTAATTAATAACAGTTTACACTATACCAGTAATTATTTCTAAAATTAAGCCATGTTATCGCAACATCATGAAGCTAAGTAAGTGTTTGGTTATTATGATTTTTTTTATTCTTAAAATCCTGATTTTTAATTAAAATAATCTAAAAAATCCAAAAATCCAGAATCCGTCTTTTTTTTTTTGGATTTTTGGATTTTTGAATTTTTGAATTTTTGGATTTTAAAAATCAGATTTTTTATCAAAAAATGTAATACCAAACGGACCTTAAGTGTTGATAACTATTATTGAATTTTGAGCGATAAGCGTAAAGTAATAGATAAGTTGTTGTTGTAGTACTTCTGTTATTTTGTTGTAATGCATACTCGTAAAACGTCAGTATATACATTTATTTTTCAAAATGCCAACTAATACACTTCAAATTGTAACGCTATAGAGTCATACTGGCTTAACCAGACTAATTGTCAGACTAATTGTCAGACAATCTTTCGTGTAATTTTTAGAATTCTTTTTACATCACAACCAAAACAAAAATAAAAACTCAAATCTAATACTTATGGAGTCATAGTTGAAACTATCCTAAATTTAAATATTAATTAAAAATATTTAATGATTATAATATATTTTATTTGACGATTCAACAAAATAAAAACTCAAATATAATATTATAGAATCCTATTTGAAACTACCCTAAAGTTAAATATTAATTAAAAATATTAAATATATGGCCGAATAGCCGATTCTTAAATTTCAGGATGAAAATAAAATTTTAAATTTATATTGATAAGTGGTGTATTGAGACTCAATCTGACTGGTTCTATCTGGTTCATTAGCATTATTGATTTTATTGCGGTGTTAAAAGAAGGATCCATCTGGAGTTTATAAGAAATGGACAATTGGAAACTAAAGAACCCTTTGAAGATCTCATTTTAGATAAATTTATACTATGGTAAACGGTAATTCCAGAGACAATTATTAAATTGTTTAAGTGTCCTTTTCATTACAACATGTCTCACATAAAGTGTGACAATTCAATAGTAACCAAGGACGGTAGGGGGAAATATCTATGAATGTTACGGACGCTGTCCCGAAACACAATAATTTATACACAAAAATATATTGAAAAATGAGAGAAATAAATTGCATTCATAACAAATCAAAACAAAAGTTTTTCCAACTTTCATTGATAGTCAATGCCCCTGGCTAATAATATAGGTTTTCGAATGTATACATTTGTTTAAAATTGTTTATTATAGTACTAGCTACTAGAGTATGCAAGTGCCATAAAACAAATCGGTGATGCTATTAATAAAAAAAAAATATAAAATAATAGTACAAGAAAATAACAGTACAAGTTTTTGGATATAAAAAATGTGTGAGCGAAAACATTTTAGTTAGAAAATATATTTGCGATCATACATATTATTTTATTTGTGATGGTTAGCCGGCCTTTCATAGACTCTTGTTCGATATAATTAATTATAAAGGTTGGAATTATACGGCTGGTGCAGAAAATGACATTTCTTATATGTATTTTCCTTTTTTTCTTAATTAGTTAGTCTTACTTGCCTTAAAATATGTACTAATGCAAGTCATATGATAACGAAAAAGAATGGTTTTTGAATAGCACTCAATTTACACAGGCATTTTGCTATGCTTAGAAGCATGTTAAGAAGAAGCGTCAAGAATTGTAATTGAACTTCCAATGAAAATAGACAAAATTATATTGTAACAATGTTTTCGATGCTAATTTTGGTAGAAAAAAAATAGTTAGGTAAAAGTACCTTCATTCATTTATTTAGAGATAGGAAAATTGAAAAAGAACAAGATCAACTTTTTTATGAAGCATATTCACATAACAGTGGTTTTCTAAACAATATTTTCTGAGAAATTATAGCTACACACAAATCGACATTTAAAATGCATAAGTCTTTCAACTTGCCTAGGGAAAAACATGAGAAGGAAAATAAATAGAACTTAATTAACGAGGTAGCTACATATATACCCACCAAAAAATGAGGTAAATTTTAATCACAAGAAGTAATAATATACAAATCTTATGTTGTAATACATGAGGAACTTTCTCTTAGAATAACATTCCAAAGGATTGATCCCCAATTAAGACTAGCTAAGATAGACTCAACCATATGGAACCCTAAAGCAAAATTTGTATCACAACCTCAAAAATAATGAAAGTAAGAGAGAATAAGAAGAATAGACAAATCATGTTATAAAACGAGAAGAAAGTAATTATATATATATCTCACAACCTCTTGACGCCAAAAGATCAGATGCTACTACGTCAACATCGAAACATATACGCTGACATGGCAGCATCTGATCCGTGATATTAACGTATAATTTCATCTGTTGTGAAGAGGATTTGGACCTTCAGGAACCAACCGACGTGAAACAACATGTATTCGCTTGTTCCATCCATTTTGAGGTTGTGCATAGTGAGGAATTTTCGAGAAGTAGTGCAACAATCTTGAATAGAACTTCGCTCTTAATCTTTGATCCTCTTCTTTATACTTTGAGCTATCAAATCCGAGTTTTCGACAACTTCCTATATGAATGAATGAAAGTATAATCATGAAAATAATGAGAAATATTAAAGAACTTTGAGTTCTCATGATAATGAAACAAGGGATTATAAGAGAAGATTTTGGAATAAAGGAATAAATGACTCATTTGTTGGTGTGTTACAGGGTTGTTGGAGTCTATTTATACAAAGGAATTGAGTTAGTCAAAAACCATAAACAAAATGAGACACACACCTAAGTTTGAATTTTGAGAAAATAAGAATAAACAAAGATTTTAGGAAAAAATTATACTACTTTGTTTTCTATATAATTAAGTAAAAGGGCTGACTATCATTCTTGTGAGGGTACAAACTACTTCGTTCTATGTCATACTTTGTCACCCTAAAATTTAATTACTAAGTAAATGTTTTGCTAATAATTAAATTATTTATATTTATGGGAATGTGGCTGGTTTAGTTTCGTAGTTTCATAGCAATTGATATGCTCCAAATTATTTCATTTTTGGCCAAGTATTTGCTACTGTGTCTTTCGAATACTGATATTTTTTAAAAACAAAACACAAAATCAACTGAGTAAAGTATATCTGATTGTTTGTTATGGTGAATTTTTTTATAATTATTTGTTAATATATACCAATTTGTCCAACGTGGTCACCCTATGGGTATAAAACCATTAAAATCTATTTGTGATAGAACATAAAAAGTATATCCGAATTTATCTATTCGGGTCCGATTCAACCCAATCGTTATTAATGGGTATCCAGCGCTTAAATAATAGGTATCGGGCAATAACCTGTCTTTCCTTAAGAATGAAGGTAATAATACTATTAAATGTCCAAGCCCACTTAACAAGGACCCCACCTGAAAATGAATACACTTGTCAACATTCTATGACATATAAACGCCTATAAATAGCTCAGTACCTTCACTAGGAAAGGGATCTGAAAAATTAGATAGAGAATATATAAAATAAAGATCTGTCAGAGTTTATCTCACTAAAAAGTAAGCCAAGTAAGATTAAAGATCGAGCACCGAAGATAAAGATAAAGACCAAGATTAAGATTAAGTTGTTAAGACCAAGCATAACTGTAATAAAAAATTATAATCCGAACAATAATAAAGAACAACGAAGTGTCCAATATTTATTATTTTTCACTTATATATTATCGTTGAAAATTATAACGACACCGATTAAATTTATTGATTTATCAATTTGACACGAAGGATTCATTTAACTGATTTTCATCACAGCTAAGGCCTTACGTATATCAAGTAATATTATTAGTATATATATTACTAAATTCAATCCGGCCTTATTTCTTAAAATTACTTTCTCACTCACTGTAATTGTATTATAACAAGGGTTCACTTTGTTCATTAATTGTATTATAACAAGGGAAAACAAATTGGAAAAAAAATAAAACAGTTATTTTCTGCTATTATTATTATATGGCTTAATCACAATGTGTTTGCATTTGTTTTTTCCTCAAGTTGACGCTAGTGAAATGGTTCTAAAATGTGACATGTTACCACCTAACAAAATAGAAAACAGGTAGGTGTTAATTAAGGTGCACACGTTTACATTTGGCAGTATATATTTTAATTTTGCTAAATGTCAAACTTAATTTGATGTCATTTTGCAGGCCGCTATTACATTTTTTGGTTGTTTATAGTTCTTGAGGATTTAAATGGTCTTCCAGATTTACTTGTAATATACTAATATTAATGTTTGCTAAACGAATTCATTGGAAAAAATGGAAAAAGACTAATTCTCTTAATTTCCATTTAAGAAATTGGCAAAAAAAAAACAAAAAAAAACGGTACATAATTAACATGCACACGAACATTTGGTACTTAGTTTTGCTAAATGTCAAAACTTAATTTGTCGATGTTATTTTGCAGGCGGCTACTAATATGTGTAACTATGGGAATTTTGGCTGGGGTATATATGAAAAAGAATCCTTTATCTGTTTATTTGACTTTTGTGACATGAAATTGTTTTATTTAATTAATTTTTTTTTAGCTAACTATAAAATAATGTTTGATTTAACAGAGTCAAAGGTGTCATAAACCTGTCATTAATTTAAAAAACTGTCATAAATCTGTCGAAAATTGACTAAACTGTCACAAAACCGTTACAAAAATCATCGCTAATAAAAATACCGTCACTAATCTCGTCGCTATTTAGGTATTTTTTATTTTATTTTTAGTTATAAGACTATTAGGTCGGTCATGTTATACAAGTTCTTGCAACTGAGAAATAGAATATAATAAAATATTTAAAAGAACTCACTTTTCGAAAGTCCAATCCTTATCCTGCTAAGACTTTTGGTTTCAAATTTTATTAAGTTTGAATGGTTAGTATTTTATTGGTTTTTCGGTTTTCTCTTATGAATTTGTAAAACTTTTTCGATTTTTTTTTTTAAATCAACGTATTATTTTATTTCTTAAGTGTTTGTTCAAAAAAAATATGTAAATTTTGACATTTTATATTTTTTTTGAGTATTTATTAATTTTACTACCTTATAAATTATCAAATAAACAATTAAACATAAAAAATATATATAAGGTCAAATTTTACATTTTTTTTAACAAGAACTTAAGAAATAATATAATACGTTGATTTTAAAAAAAACAAAATTTTTTTATAAACACATAAAAAAAACCCGAAAATCTGACAAAAAAACTCAGCATTCGAACTTGATAAAATTTGACCCCACTCTTAAGTCATTCTGAGCAAATTAAAAAATTGAAAAAGGGCTAACCATATTTCATTGATTTTGGGTATTCATGAATCATAATGGTCACAATATTCAAGTTTTCCTTTTCTTTTTTTTCCCTATTAAAAGTTTTAGATAAGAATTTTGGGCTTTCGACTTCTTTGTTTTAGCTCTTGAGTAAAGTTTTTTTTACACAAATGAGCCTAGATGATTGTCTTTGCGATTATCATTTTAATATCATCATTATGTATAGACTTCCCTATCATTTGTTTTCGGTGATTTTGTACACTTTATAAATATGATTTTCTGTTAAGGGCAAAACAATCCATTCTTAACTCAAATCGGTCCCCCTCTCTTGTATACCAGAAATGACAATACACTTCAAAGCTTAAAAAAAAGCTAGGGTTTTCCATGAAACTAATTTCACCAGCTCCAATTCAATTGGAGGCTGCGATTAGGGGCGATCGGAGGCGGCAATTGGCAGGGGAAGTTAAGTGAACACCATGGGATGCCACGGCACGCCCCATATCTTCAAAACTTACAATTTTTTTTAATTTTTACCATGTATTTTTACTAAATTGTGTTAAAAATGATAATTTGACACCTGCATAATTTATTATTTCACTAAACATTAATTTTTACGTAATTTCGTACCCCATCTAAGCTTACTGGTTTCACCCCTGGCTATTGGGTTGATTAAGAAAGGGTAATGGGCTGATTTATATATATATATACACACACTAAAGATCAACAGTCATGTCGTCGTCGTCTGGTGACAAGGCATCTCCGTCACCAACCAAAACCTTACCCACGATCTATTTGTGGGTCCCACCTTGTAAACAAAATGCGGACCAAATTTTAAGCAAACAACAAAAAAAGTGAGGTTTACTGTGCAACCAAACAAGGCTTCTAATTTTAGTTGGACGGTTCCGTATATTGTTAATGTTTTACATGTATATGTATGTAATGTTGTAATCATTTGTGTTTTCCCCGGAGAGGGTTAAAAATGTCATTTACACAATTTAATTGGGCACATGGGGTCACGTGACCCATATCCGTCTATTTAGACGACAGTGTACAAATAGTTTTGTGTACTAATTAAATAATCTGATATTAAGATGTATAAAATCGCAAAAAATGTATAGTACGGTATACAAAATTGCAAAAAACCCGACTTCCAAGTGAAACGCCGGAACTTTAAGAAACACAACTACTCTTAATCCCAGAAGTGCAGAAAATTGTTTACACATAAATCAAAGCCATAAAGAAACAAAGAAAAATATCAAACATCATAAAACTAATAATCCATTGAAGCATTCGGTATAACAGAACATCCCACAAGGTGAATTTTTTTAGAAAAGAAAAAGAAACCAACAACTTAAGTTGGCATAAAGCCAACACATTTTACAGTTCACTTAATAGCAAGGGTTCTAAGACCACCCGAAACAAGCCACCCTAATTAAGGGCTAGTTTAGTCTCTATGCCTGTGCTTATTTCTTATAGGTTTCAAGGACAATATAACACAAGGAATACAAACACATTTTTTTTTATTGAAAAACAGTCTTTCGATTAAAGGGCAAACGATTTCACCTCATCCCCTTTCCAAAGCCCTTCTTCGTACTTATACCACCTCATAAGCCCCTCGTCTTGTTTAACACGCTGGCACATTAAACACGAGTCACTAATACAAAATAGGAACTCTTTTAGTCGCGAGGCCTTTTCCATAATGTTTTCATCGAGTTTTTTAGCAAATTTCTTAGCTGCTGGGGGAGGCTTTTCGAGGAGGAGACAATGTGATATATTTAAAACCTCCAAATTCTTCAAATCATCTAAAATCAGTATCAGAGCATCTTTCAAAATCGTTGAGCATCTAAGGCTTAAGACCTTCAAATTTGGGAGAAATGCTGCTAATGTGGATGCGAAAAAAGTGTCAATCGGACCCATCGCTTTGAGTTTAGAAAAGTTTTTACAACTTTTTGCAATTTCTTCCATAAGGTATGGTGGATTAGCAATACTTGGCATTGTGAGGGACTCGAGATTCGGCCACATACTAATAGCTTTGCATATACCCGTCTTTTTTATTCGATTCCAAGCTGGCATAACGAGTCGCTTCAATTGCGGGGACCTGCAAACACTCGTAACAATCATGAGTTAGAAACTTATATTATTCCTGTATTTTTATATTTGAAGTACAAACATTTGATCCCCAACGTCATATCTTTTCTAATTTCATAAATTTGTTGTAAGATGTGTGGTTGTTCAATGTATAAAATAAAAGAAAGTTTAAACCGAGGATACAAAATTGACCTCAATAACCTGAATTGCATTTTTGACAGAAATCGTTGTTCAATACCCATTTTCATAATCTAGCCTACAAATTTTTAAAAGACAGTAATATTTGAGTACGCTAAAGCAGGTGAAACCTAATGAATCCCCTAAAAAGGATAATGGTAATACAAATGTACAGAATTGAGTCTCAGGATGATAGTGACTAGCCGCGTCAGTGTATATAAAAGCCTTTCACTTCAAAAATTGAGAGAATAAAGCCTTTCACATGCAAGTGTCAACATAAATCATTTGATGCCGATACAATAAACGTGTTTCAAGGAAAATGAGAAAATATCCTACAACTCCATTCAGCTAATCCTCTGCATACAAAATTTCCATTTGAAAAGCAATTACAATCTTTTGCATTTGACGTTGTTGAGAACAATATATAATTTAATGCACCTGGCCCTAACGACAAGTTTTTAGATGACAAAGGTAGCATTCAACCAATCTATCATCAACAACAAAATTATCTGCTATATAAGTATATTGATCGTCACCAATTTGCAGATCAAAATGCAAAATCAAGCTCAATGAAAACACTCGTAACAAACAAGGGTCACAAACTATTACTTTTAAAAAAAAAGAAAAGACACCAATAACACAATTGATATACAAAACTATGCAGCAGGATGATGTGGAAATGGTAAAAACTTATTAGTACAACTAGGAAACTGTTTTTCTTAGATAGCCATTACACAGATCTATTTCCTATCTGCTTATGTTTAGTAATCCATGAATGCGACCTTAAAGTATAACACTTCAAATTAAGGACTGTGGTCACATAGGGGGGTAAAAATGAATGGAAGTCGAACCCTGTTCTAGGTTCTAAGTATAAGAAATTAAAGCCTAAACTGTAGTTATCTTAATATTTATTTATGATACAATGAAGGAAATGGGGATATTGAATTGATGCCAGAGTCATATTAAAAAATGCAAACAACACAAATTACACTCTTTGCCTCGTTAGCTATCCTCTGTACACAAAAAAACGTATTTAAAGAGCATTATTTATCTTTTATACTTTTTGTTGTAAGATGATAAGTAATTTGCAGCTGAATGCAGGTCAAAGCTCAATATTTATTTATGTTCCCTTTTAGTAAAAATTATGAACTGTATTTGGTTGATCAGCTTAAAAGTTATAGGCTGAGCTTTCTGTTTTTTTGGCCTGAAAAAGCTAGAACTTGTAGGCTCCGTATAGCTTTCTTCTCAACAGAGAAAATCCAATTTATTTGCAAGCTGAAAGCAAAAATGCCCTAATATAATGCATCATTCCCTGACTGCACAAGTTCTTATTGGTAATAAAAGCTCTAAACAGAATGAATACACAAAAAAACTAAAGTAAGATTTCACAGGTACCTCTCTGCCATATAAGTCAATTGAGCATCGCTGATGTAGAGATTATAATGCAAAATTATGCTCAATATGCACCCCTTGCTCAGGTTCAGAGAAATCTTCAACACCTTTGTCAGTAACTTATCAGAATTAGTTTGCACGTAAACATACGGCTCTAAAGGGATTTTGATATAAGTCGATATCAACATCGATAAATCGAGATCTTTCCATAATATAGGATCACATGCAGCTAATCGCCACCCATGACAAACTTGACCGATCCCAGAAGTCAACTCGAATATATCGAAAGACTGAAATATTTTGACCAATATATCTGTGTCCATGTCCTCCCATCTTCTCACATTCGGCCCGTAATCTTCTTCCATCTTTTCTGTAGTTTCAGATAAACATCTGAAATAAAGTTATTGAGAAAAATATAAGAAAATTGGTCCCAAGTAGTTCAATGCAAACAGTCAAAAATCATCAAGGAAAACCATAACACTATCTGTACGTACATTCAAATTGGGAAACTGAATTCCATCTATTTCAAAACAATAAAACAACGAAACATGGTAAAGGCCACAAAAGTTACAAGTGACAAAAACAGTTAATAATTGTATCTTAATAGACTTCTGCTTTCATTTTAAACATGCAAAACTCAGAGAAAATGCTATGTAAAAGTTGTATTCTTGTGGCTTGATTGTAACTGACTAGTTTAATTAGAAACATATAGCCTCTGATTGAACAAACTAAAACTATTAAGATAGAGGCCTCAAAGATTACTTCAAGCAAATGCAGCAAAGCCGAACGTAGTCATAACCTGGTGATAAAAACCTATTTGATAATTCATACTGTAAGCATAAATTGGTAATAATAAAGAAAAAAGTCACTGTGTGCGGAATCCGAAAGTATAAAAACAGTAACACAAACAGTGATCATCGTCCTAAGTCAACTGTAGCTGATTTGGTCATGAAAACAACCTAAGAATAAAAATACCTGAATACCTCAAATCTTAAGCAAATGAAATCAAACACAGTAACACAAACAGTAATCACTCTTTCTACAACAATCTACTCCAACTAGTAAAATAAAGATCTGAAACAGGCAACTAATTAGTCGGTGAGACAATGATATTGACAAAAATGGTGTGGAATATATTGGTTGCTTCCTTCGTTTCTAAAAGTGTCAAAAATCCAGAAGTCCACGCTTTAAACAAAATAAACGGACATGTGTTACTGTAATCAATCTCTTCTAGTTCTCGATTAACATATCACAATTGGAAACAAGAGATAATGTTATCAAGATCAATCTAGTAGTGCTATGGTACAGATATCACAGGCAATTAATTAGCCGTTGAGGCGATGATATTGACAAAAACGGTAAAAAATATATTGGTTGCTTCCTTAGTTTCTTAAAGTGTCAAAATTCCAGAAGTCCAGGCTTTAAACAAAATAAACAGACATGTGTTGCTGGAATTCAACTCTTCTAGTTCTAGAATAAACCACAATTGGAAACAAAAGATAATGTTATCAATCATTCTACTAGTGCTAGAGTACAGATGTCACAGGAAACTAATTAGCCGTTGAGGCGATGCTATTGACAAAAAAGGTAGAATATATCAGTTGCTTCCTTAGTTTCTGAAAGTGTCTAAAATCCAGAAGTCCAGGCTTTAAACAATAAACGGAGATGTGTTGCTGGAATCCAACTCCTCTAGTTCTCGGTTAAAATATCACAATCGAGAACAAAATATAATGTTATCAAGATCATTCTACTAGTACTAGAGTACAGATATCACGATTCAAGATTTCAAACTCATCATAAGCAGGATAAAAAAAAATGTTATTAGCGGATTGTATTTCTTCTAGTTCTCAAGTATCACGTCATAATTAAACAACTAAAGTAAGCAGGGGATTCCACTAGTCTAGTTCATGAGTACCACGTCATAATCAAGAAAAGAATATTATCTGGACTTAACGGTTCTAGTTCTGAGTAACACAATATTTCTGAATGTTATAACAGCATGGAAATATTTTAGTCGCCAACTCTAAATATCACATCATAACAATTAAAAAAAATGTTAAATAGGGTTCAGTACCTCAATTTCACAAGTACAATAACGTATCAGAAACAAAAGGAAATGTTACCAGATTTTAATCATGTAAACCAACTATGAAATAACACACTTAAGCCGATGATCTTAATCGAAGAAAATTTAATAGTTACATAAACAGTATAAACTCTAGATATATTTCAACATGAAGCTGGTCTGCCAATGATATTCAGAACCAAAATTTTTTAAAGTGGCTAATGCCTTGAAAGACAACAAATGTTTTGGCGTTATTTAGTCCTTCTAGTTCACAACTGGCAAATCACAATAACAAGAAAAGTTGTTGTCAACATACAGTTAAGCTAGGTAATAATTTGTTGTTGTGAAAAACTTTCCCAAGCACCCCAACGCAGTCTTAGGAACAGCAAAATATCTTTTTGCAAATTCCAAATTCGAAACTACATTTTCAAAGGATCCAAAATGTAAATCAAATATAGGGATCCAAGGGCTTTTCCCTAACCTATTGATTAAAGCAAACAACTTGTTGTCGTTCTAGTGCACAATTCTTACGTAATAATCAAAAAAATAAACATAGTCATCAGGAACTTAAACTTCTAATTCAAAGTAAAATGCCAAAACCAGAATAAAAAATGCAAGTCATAGCCCATAGGAATATAATTCTTCTAGTTCACGACTAACACATCATTAATTTAATAAGCAAACAAAAAATGTCGTCACAATTCCCAAGTAAAAGGGCATTTATTCCTTTAAATCACAAGACATCATTACTGTAAGTATAATATGTTTTCTAGATTCAGCCATAAACGAGTAAAAACAAGTGATTGTTTGGTCTTAGCTTTTAAGCAAACAAGCTCTGATTTTTCAATTTTCTCTTAAAACTTCTTTCTTTTCGGCCCAAAAGTAAAAAAGTAAAATCAGGCTAAGCTACCCAATTTAAAAGCTGAAGAAGCAATCCAGCCTAGCTTATAAGCTGTTAACAAACGAGCCACGAATTTGTGCATGAGTGACAACTAATCCTCTTTAATTCAACCAAAAGGCACAAATCCACATCTATTCACTCAAGAAAGCCCAATACTGTGTATATTTAATTCCAAAAATTAATAAAATCTAGAAAAATTCTGTGTTTTAAAAAGCCCGCTTTGTAGTAAAAAATCTCGACTCAAATCTTGATAAAAGCTATTCGAAGCTTATAAAATCTTTAAACGCTCGCATTTCCGCTTTTTAGTCCGCTAAAACGCTTTTAGCGTAGCTCTAGCAAAAATGCTTTATTTTAGATTTTGCTTTTTAAAACACTGGAAAAAATTAGATGTATACAAAATTAAAAAAAATCTAAGATAAACCCACATCTCAAAAATCCTAAATTATCACTTGCTAAACGAGATCTACAACCAAATTATCTTCAAAAAATATTTACAACCAAATTGAAAACTAAAAACCCACCATTAAACAAAACCCATTACCCAAAAACACTAAAAACACTAAATTCAAGAATCTAAAAAACCCAAAAATCAGTTATTTATCAGATCTACTCTCAATCAAGACATCATTTTTATCAAAATAAAAAAGGAAAATATAATATACCCAAAATAATATATCAAGAGAAAGTAAATGGGTATACCTGAAGATTGCTTGTTTCTTTGTTTAAATTTATGAATTTTAAAATATATAAAAAAACGGCTCTGTTTTTAGTATATGAGATTGTGTAAGAGACTCAGAAATGAAAAGGGGTTTTGATGAATAATTATAATTTTACAATAAAATTCTCATAGTTTTGAGTAAATTACTATTTAGAACTTTTACTTTCAATTTTTATTGTAATAATTACAAATTTTATAGTCATGTGTTGTCTACTTATTGTTTGTTTTGCTGAAAAATTATACGTGAAATTCAAATTTATTATCGAGTATCGTCATCTATGGTAACTATGGATTTCTAACCAAACATGCGTTCGTAAGATTTTGCAACAGAATGATCCGGGATTACGTATAGTGAAATGTCGTTTATGTGTATTTCTACGTATATCTATACACAAATTTGTGAGTCGGTGATAAGTTATTACATTATATTGATAAAATTATATAGAATAAACTTGCATAGCTTACAAATATATATACAACTTCAAGACCGGTTCATGTATAAACAAAATATATTAGGTGTCGACTCCTGAATATGCGTTATTTTTTTCCTCCAAAATTATGTTATTTGATTATCTGTTTTGTGTAATGTAAAAGAAAATATTTTGTTTTATTATGACATGATCTGTATTTTGTAAAATTTCTAGTTTTTTTATGGAGTTTATGAATTTTTTTTCAGAGAAAGTTAAAAAAAGTTTCAATAAGAATATACAGTTTAGGTGTAGAAGGACGTAGGATTTATATAAATCTGCATGAACATCTATTATTGTATTGCTTGTTTGACAGTTCGTCGCCTACTAAACGTGTGATACGGACAAAGAGCCCTTTCATCACG
Organism: Primula veris; assembly: GCA_963682055.1. Lineage (NCBI taxonomy): Eukaryota > Viridiplantae > Streptophyta > Magnoliopsida > Ericales > Primulaceae > Primula > Primula veris. The sequence goes on from OY821742.1 coordinate 1,857,821, forward strand.
CCTATGCACGGCGAACGCATCCGATCTTCTCATCACAATTGAAATCAACACAACACCTTAAGAGGGGCTAAATCTATCTTTTTCCTTATAAGACCAAATTCACCATACTCTCAAACTTAAAGTATTAGTATCATTATTTCTACTGAACTGTGAGGAATAAGCTGAATTTCTTGTCCCTTCACTACAGACCAATACAATTACGGTAGAATCTCTATAAAATACTAATCACTGTATTAATAAATTTTTTAAAATAATATTTTTTTTCGGTCCCGACCCGAGTCAGTGTAAAAACTTATCAATTTTGATAAATTAATAAGATAATAAATTTTTGAAAGATCATTATATAAATATTTGGTCCCAACAAAATCATAAATTAATAATTTTTTAAAATGACAAATAGTACTAGAACATTTTATTGAAATATGGTTCTATAGTCATTGTATTTTTATTTTTAAATCTAAGTCAATCTTATCTCTAAGTTTTCTTATTGTTTCCAAAAGCTTTTGTATTGTGTTTGCGGACTGCATAAAAAAAATTAGAAAGTTCTATACGCGATTAAACAATGAATTCTATTACTTTATTCAGTGATGCTCAATGTAACGAAATTGATCGGACGTAGTAAATGTTTATAATATATATCTATTATTAGTTTGGCATACGATTTAACATGTAATAAAATTTATATTTATATTAGTAATTGAAATAGTGTATTTGATTTTACTAACAAGTTTAACGAGGATTCTTAGTAATTTATAATGAGTTAATTTATATTATAAAGGGGCATATTTATTAAATCCATAAAATCTCTCTAAAGTAAATACAATGACGTAAAAGCCCCTCAATATTTACATTGTAGACCACCCAACATGACATCATAACACTTTAGTACAATTGTATTTAGACCATTTTACCCCTATATTGTCATACTTATTAAATTTAGTGCAAAAGTTTGTTGAACGTTAGCTGACAATTGGTCAGTGACTCTGTGTTAGAAAGATCGTGTATGACGAGTTTTTTTTGGATTTAAATAAGGGGAAAATATAAAATTATAAGTTTATTATGCCATATTGAGCAAATCAATTCATCACCTATTGACAAGAAATTGAACTAACAACAAATACAGTGTATAAAACCATGTTTAGTAACAGGTTTTTTGTTTCATTTATAGTCAAATAGTAAATGATATTCTATTAGAAGGTGCATAAATAGCTAGAACTAAATGCTTAAAGGTATGGAAAAACATCTCATAATATACTGGAATTAAATAAATTAAATAAGGGGAAAATATAAAATTATAAGTTTATTATGTCATATTGAGCAAATCAATTCATCACCTATTGACAAGAAATTGAACTAACAACAAATACAGTGTATAAAACCATGTTTATTAACAGGTTTTTTGTTTCATTTATAGTCAAATAGTAAATGATATTCTATTAGAAGGTGCATAAATAGCTAGAACTAAATGCTTAAAGGTATGGAAAAACATCTCATAATATACTGTAATTAAATAAATTAAATAAGGGGAAAATATAAAATTATAAGTTTATTATGCCATATTGGGCAAATCAATTCATCACCTATTGACAAGAAATTGAACTAGCAACAAATACAGTGTATAAAACCATGTTTATTAACAGGTTTTTTGTTCCATTTATAGTCAAATAGTAAATGATATTCTATTAGAAGGTGCATAAATAGCTAGAACTAAATGCTTAAAGGTATGGAAAAACATCTCATAATATACTGGAATTAAATAAATTAAATAAGGGGAAAATATAAAATTATAAGTTTATTATGCCATATTGGGCAAATCAATTCATCACCTATTGACAAGAAATTGAACTAACAATAAATACAGTGTATAAAACCATGTTTATTAACAGGTTTTTTGTTTCATTTATAGTCAAATAGTAAATGATATTTTATTAGAAGGTGCATAAATAGCTAGAACTAAATGCTTAAAGGTATTTAAAAACATCTCATAATATACTGGAATTAAATAAATTCCCGGAATGCTACTAAATTGTACATATGATTTGTACTATGCTCAATAAGTAACAAATAAATGTGGAATCAAACACATCAAATACATACACTTTATCTTTATGGCAAAAATTGAGTTTAGTCTTAACATAAAATTTGATTTGAATATTTTCAAATATTTAAGTTAATTATGTTATATTCAAATTGTGTGGTGAAACCAAACAAAAAGTAAAATTACATATATATTTTTAAATATTTCATTTTAAATGTTTGGGTGTCCACTTTAATAAAGGTATTTTAGCTATTTTATTTTTAAAAATTCTTAATAAATATATAAACACAAGTTTTATTAATTGAACAACTCATGCTTGCATAAATATACACGATTAACATATATATACACAACCGAAATGCAAAAATATCGTTTTCTATCAGTTTACGTACGTTATGCAACACATGATGCCGCCACTTACCTCATACAACGCGGAAGAGATTTACCCATCGTTCACCTCTACTTTAATCGTTATTTAGTTAATTGACAGGAATAATCTAAACCATTTATTTAAAACTGCTCTTTAATCTGAATCATTGATCTTAATACCGGAAATTGATGCTCTAATTTATTATAGTTACGAAGGTTAAAACGAATTGTTAATTAATTTAGGGTACATCCGTAATTAGTAAAATATATTAAGGACAAATAGTTAATTAATTAGATTATGTATATTGGTAATTATTAAAATATAATGAGGGTATTTTTAGAAAAATTTGACAAAATTGGACAGTCTCAATTTTTTTTTGTCTTGCTTATATTAATAATATGATATAGTCTTACACACCTGTAACATCAGTTAATTAACTGTTATTTAGTTAATTGATAGGAATAATCTGAACCCTTTACTTAAAACTGCTTCTTTAATATAAGTCATTAGTCTTGAAAGGCGGTTGAGGCAGCCGCCTAGATGCTAGGCGGTGCATGGCCGACCCGACCTTTGCTAGGCGTTTTAAAACAGTTTTTAAACTGGGTCGATCCAAAATCTGATGGGTCAAAAAGTTAAAATAGGTTAGAATAAATATATATAGAGCAATAAAAACAAAAGCATATCTTAAACATATTTTCTCAATAGTCGACCTCTGTCATCTCTCTTATCTCGCCTATATCAAAACTAATACCGATCTATTCTTTTGATATCTTGTTAATTTTGGATTATATTTGCATTTGCTTTTTAAGTTGGTGGTTGCGATATTTTCATGACATCTTTTGCTTATGTTAAACTGCTCAAACACTATTATCATAATAGTTATTGCTTTGCTAGTATATTGGTAAGCTAATATACTTTAGATGCTTGATTTAACATGATAATACTATTTACAACATATGTTGCATAAGAATACAAGAGAAACATGTAAAAACGTTCAAAAGTCGTTTTCCCACCTAGGCGCCGTTAGGCGGTTAGGCGCTCTACGCCTCATCCCCGCCTGGCGCCTTTTGAAAACTTGCTTCTATCTGATTGAGTTACAATACTTTTGGCATGCTCCAAACACCGAAAACATCTTGCCATGTCGTTATTCTCCCCCAAAGCAGCGTTAACATTGTTAAATACGTCTTTGCACGAGTTTCCAAGTTCTTCTAACACCTCAATATCATCAACACGAGAACAATCAAAATCTTTTGATTTATCAGTATTCACCGACGCCCTTTCTTCTAATAACGACTGTGTAAGTTTACGTCTCACTCTTTTGCTTACATCTGCCTCTAACTTTGCAGCCATAGCAATAGCTCGACGAATGCAACTATCAGGAATCTGCAAATTAAGCAGTTAAATAACATTTTCAGAAAAAAGGCAGGAAACTTGGCTGTCTATCTAGAAAATTCGTAATAACTTAACATTCGACTTGAGTGCGTTTAAGTTGAGATTTGCCTGGCTGCAGCTTTTATCGAAACATACTGGCAAAAAACTGGGTTCATTCAACTTAAATTTCTACGTTTTTCAGGGCAGGAAAAAAATTGTTCATAAAACCCAATAATGGCTTTTAGATAGCTATTTATATATTTTTTTTCAACTACTATTTCTATGTACATAAGGACAGTGGGAAACCCCTACAATTATGGATACTCACACATGCACACAAAGTCATGCTCTTGTTCTGTCAATAAGACGAGTAAGTGTGTGTGTGGCGTGAGCTTATACAAATGAGAGAGAGAGAGAGAGAGGGAAGGAGAGAGAGAGATTTACCTGAGCAAGCCGAGCAACCTTAAACCCGAAACTTCTCTCACTAACGCCAGGCATGAGCTTATACAAATAAGTTACATCCTGATAATTCACCATCTCAACATCACCATCACCGCTTTCATCCCTCTCACTCTCCATTTTAGTACATGATGTTATATACGAAACATGATACGCCCCAACACGCCCAGGAAACTCATTCTTTATTTCCACAATTTTCGGATAATGCGTGACGAACAATACCATGCTCTTTTTTTGTTCAAGTATATGATGCAACGTAGCATAAGCTATAGCTACACCATCGTGTGTACTTGTTCCTCGTCCAAGTTCGTCAATGATAACTAGAGATTGAGATGTACAGTTGTGGATTATATTAGAGGCTTCGTTTAATTCTTCTAGAAAAGTACTTCTTCCTTGTTGGATATTATCTGAAGAACCCATTCGTGTGTGTATGCTATCGAGAACATGAAGTTTTGCTGACGATGCTGGGACATAGGAACCAACCTATACGAATGAAAATGCACAATTTTATGGAAGTATACGTAAAAGAAAGAGAGAGACGGAGAGTTCAATTTTACACAAAAAATGAAGACTACACACTTGCTGCATCTTGACAGATACTAATCACATCAATATTGATAATAAAAGCCATTCTGAACTCAGCTTTTTTCTTTCCTAAATGAGTTCAATGTTTTCCTCTGTGATCCCACCAACCGATGTATTCATGCTTTTAAAGTATGCAAAAAAGAATATCTACTCATAAGCAATACATATGTATACTCTATTTGTATAAGCATAAATTTATGAAGCTGTACGTACATATGCACACATTACTGATTTCATGACTGTGTATTTGACGACCAACTTTGACAATGTAAATATTGTTTGTGATAAAATACATTTAAACGACGTGTAAGATTATGAAAAAGAGTATTTCATTAGAAATCTACTAAGCACCATGGCAATTGTAATAAAAACAATTTTATACCTCAGTATCTCCTAAATAAGTCTGAACATTTCACTTATTAAAACATGTGTATCTGTACACCAATTTATTCAAACAAGTGTATTTGTATACAAACATTACGTGTATTAAAAACACTATACTTGTAAACATGTATAATAACTAGCATCGAAAACTAGATTATGTAGTTATAGTAACTAGCCTTGAAATTGTAGAATTTTTCGTACTAATATACATGCCAAAGTCATAAAATTTGTGAATAAGGGATTATAAGAAATCAACCTGCGCCATTATTGCAATTAGAGCAACTTGTCGAATGTAACAACTCTTTCCACCCATATTTGGACCCGTCACTATCTGGCAAAACTCTCCATCACCATGCAAATTTGTGTCGTTTGGCACGAAATTATTTTGTAATATTGCCTCCATCACCTGATTAAACATGTTTTTTGTAAGAAGATGTTATCACACTTCTCCATAATTAACAATTACTGTGTAGCAAATGAAGAGATATGAGTAATGCTGCATAAGTTCGATTAACCAAGCATGAGTCAGATATACTACTAATATTGTTGTGTCTTCCAAGCTTCCCAAGTCAAAGAGAAAAATAAAAAAAATAAAAACTAGCATTCCTTAAAAGTTTAATGCTAGTAATTAGAAAAGCATGTGATTGTGGCCTTGTTGTTTCCAGCTTTCTAGCTCAGTTTTTTCTTTTGCTGTTTTTCTCAAAGCTGGAGAACACTTGGTTGACCTTAACCTACTTATAAGTTTAGCAACTCTGGTCTTTTTCCCTGAAAAGGCAAGAAACTTTAATCTTAATGAGCCGAGATTGTTTCTTAAATTTAAATCAGAAAATCAGCTAAAAGATGCAATCAAACAACTTAATTTATCACACATACCGGGTGACGACCAGCGGAGATATGAATCTGCACTGGTTCAGAATCATCCACAAAAACCGGACGGATAAAATTCTGAAATGAAGCCAATTATAAATTACGTATACGAAATGAGGATGATAAATAAAAAAAGGCGAGTAACTGTAACCTTGTTTCGGGAAAGAATAGCAAGTGAATGTAGACAATCAAGGGAAGCTAAAGCTTGCACACCAGATTGAAACTCCGCGTAATGTTTACCGAAATCTGTTAAAAATATATTCCAAGAATTTCGGCATACAACAGCAAGCTCCTCGTTTGCTAGTGATAATTGGTCCAGAGCTATTAACACTTCTGGAGGGTGATATCGTATTGTTTTCTTAGTGCTATTTATTTTTACCCAATTTGTTGGTACTTTTGCATCTGTCGGAACCTGAAAATAATTCATTACAAAAATTAAAATTATAGAGTCAGGCGGCCAGTCCCGTAAAAAATAGGAAAAGAGTAAGTATTTTCTTTTTTTCCCTCAAGTCTTTTAAAGCGTTTTTAGTCCATAAACCTGTCTTGCTTACTTTGACTGAAGAAACTAACAAAACTTGCCATCAAAAGTTCTCCAATATCTACTTTCTCCGGGTCTGTGCAATTGCAACTTTTATAGCAAATACGCCTTGTAAATTGAGATTCAGAGAAAAACTAGGTTCATGCGGCTTAAAAGTTGTAGCCTTTCAGAAAAGGGCAAATTATAGTTTGGTACACCAACCTTTGCATTTTTTTCGATTTTATACACCAATGTTAAACAATTTCGATTTGGTACACAAACAATACATTTCCATACGATTTAGAGACCAATACCTTTTAAATTTAACGGAGAACAGGTCACGTGAGGTCAGGTGACTGTTCTCCGAGACGGAAATTAAGAAATCATACAAAGTATAATGTTGGCGTACTAAATCAAACTTTTGAATTGTTGGTGAACAAAATCGAAAAAATGCGAAGGTTGGTATACCAGAACCAGAGTCTAATTTGCCCTTTCAGAAAAAAAAAACTCAGATTTTAAGCTGGTCAGCCAAATGAAGTCCATCTTTTAAGCAACAAATAAAAGAAAATGAGCTTATAAGCTACAACCAGACAAGGCCTTTGTATTTTAGAAGAGCATGTGTCTCCTGCCAGTGAAAGTGTAAGTTTTAGTGATAGGACCATATCTAGCATTATATTCCTACTTTAACCTGGAAATTTAAAAACAATGGGTTGAGTAAAATTTAAAGGGGGATACCTCTATCAAATGCGTTGTTCCAGAGACACTCATGAATTCCAATTGTGACATTCTGAGCTGTTTCCGGTACGAAATAATCAACGTATCTAATTTGTTTTTAGCCATTTCAACTGCCATTTGAGCTTCACCAACCTGCAGAAGAATTAATCATAAAAAAATATAAAGAGAGAAAAAACCAAATGACCGCTAAGAGCGCGACGAAATCGAAAAAACGTCATAATAAAAAATAAAATAAGAAAAAAGAACACACCTCTGGGAATAGTCCGGTAGAAGTGTTGAATAAGTTAAGAACATCCCCTTTATATGCAGCCTCTTTATTTAAACTAGACAAAAGTTTTGTCGCATTGCAGACAATGCTAGATGAAGAAGCTGTCAATATCAACTTTCTCAATAACATGGAATGCACGTTTTTTTGTGGTAGATTCTCAGTTTTTTCATCTTCTTCAATGTGAAGTTTCTGGAGTTGTTTTGCGGCAGCCAATAGAGATTGAATTACTGTCACAAACTAAACCATCAAATAGAAATAGTATAAGATTAAAAAATCAAGAATCTAGAGAACTGTACAGATTAATAAGTTCATAAGATAAATAACTTCTTACTGATAGTAGCGAAAACCACGAAAAAGTTTTGTAAATAGCCAGTTTTTTTGTAAATAAGACTATGTTATTGTGCATTGGATTTGTAGGAAGTCCTTTCAGTCAAGAATAAAAGGAATCTAGATAATATATTACAAATAATTAACTTGCTGATTGGTATGGAATGAAAAAGAATTAACGAGTACAGTCAATAGATACTTCCAAATGATATGAAGAGCCAAAATACAGTAAATTGCATGATACTCTATCCACAGAGTTATAGCAGTATTAACACTACCGTATCATCAAACAAAATCTTAGTCCCCAATCTATGGTTTTCTTTTTTCTATTTTAGTATACAAAATGGGGAAGAAAAAAATATCTGTTGGAGATCTATTGCTAACTTTTGTAGATTGATGTACAAATGTAAAAGACTGTAGCTAATCCCCATCTACATGAAACAGACCAAGTGATGTTTGTATTCTACAAAGATAAAAAATTAAGTACCATAAGTCACAATGTTAACTTGAAGGGCACGTTGGTTTAGTATCATATAAACACATCTTTCCTTGGTTATATGCAGTTTGTCGCCTAACCCTGTCTTAAAATTATTAAATCCTGACTTGGTACTTCTAGGAGATTTAGTTGAGCAAGCAAATGTTGCCAAAACACTGAAAAGTCTCAGATATACTATACGTTATGACAAATGGAAAACTTCGTAATGGAATATTAGAACACTTGTGAATAACAGGTAAAAACCAAATTATTAATGTTGGTAAAATCAAATTAGAATCGCAAATAGACCATTAACACTTCATTATGGAAGATAGAAGTCAATGCACATGAAAACATATGGTCATGTCAAATATGCATGAAGTTTAGCCAGAAAAATAAAAACAATAAACAGATAGATAAGTTCAAGCACAAGACAATCTAGTACCTCAGACGAAGTAGCTGTTCGATGGAATACTCTGGTAATTCCCCGTTGTATATCTAAAGATTTTCCCAAGGTAGTGAGAACAGAAGAAAGCAAAAAGCTTATATCAGGTCCCACAAATGATATGTCGTAGTTTTCAACATCAATTATCGTAGAAGATTTAGAACAAATCATAGAATCAGCAATCTCGGAAACAGCATCTAAACGAGCTAAGATCATGTTGCGATCACATAAAGGATGTGCTACCTGTACCATCCGCAAATATCATACCATTTTTCAAATTTCAACAAACACAAAATAAAGGTTTAATTGGGTAGGTTAAAGTTTTGTACACTGCGGGATCATTAACTTTTTATACAAAACACCAGGCTCCAAAAATTATCAATAACTACTATAATTTCACATTTATCTATATTTTTTACAATCAATGTACCATATCGAAAAACACCTAGGTTAGTGTATGGATTAGTTGAGAAAATTATATGTCATTCTATATTCTACCGAATGTTTTATATTTTGTACACTGTCCTACCCTTTTTTTCTACTTTGGTCCCCAATCTATTAATCCTTATTCTACGTAGAGTTCAAAATGTTGTTAGGTCAATAACTTGCTAAAAACTGAGCAAAGTCAAAATCCAATGTTACATTAGTATGCAAAACTATAATTGAACCCAGTTAATAAAGACATAGGAAAGAGATTCAGGGACTACCCAGTGTTTAAGAAGTCTTGAGCCAAACATAGTAAGTGTATGGTTCATACACTGGAGTAAAGAGCCAGACTCGGAACCGTCAGAGTTATTCTTCAAAACCTATAAACAATTTATCAAGTGCTCAAAATTAATGTGAATAAGTGAGAAGAACATGGAAATAAAAAATACCAACACAGCACGGTTACTGACCAAATATACAGATTTTAGAAAATGACAGCTTTAAAGACTTTCTAATTTATGGCGCCAGTACTCAAAGGTTTTTCTAGGCTCAATTCAAAGACTGTGTTCTAAATTTACATGATCCAGTTGCTAGCCCAATGAGTTTCACAATCAAAAAGACTAAAAGGCAGAAATTAGTTTTAAAAAAAACAGATGTGTCTGAAATGTAATTCACCTCTAATTGTTGTAGCGCATTAGCTGAAAGATTCATCTCCAACTTTTCTGATAAAGGGTGAAAAGAAGCACCCAAAAATAAAATCCTCTCAAGTCCAAATTGTTTAAGATGTCGAATGAGCAATGCTAATGCTTGCACAGCAAAATCTGGCATATCAAGTATACCCTTCACGACAAATAATAAAATGGAAAAATAAAAACAGAAAAGATCAGGTCAATAAATAATATGCTAACTCTCAGAACAGCATATAGATGGAGGTAATTAATATATTATTTACTAAACAAATAACCAATTTCGATGTAGTACTATCAACTATTGATTCTTCTTAGTTCACCGAACTACACTTTTTGGTAGATTTTGTCTACCGAATTTGATTTCGTATTTTCAATTTTATATACTAATTTCCAATTCCTGGAGGTATTTATGCCTTTTTTTCTTAAACAAAGCTGAAAAGTGGTATACGTTGAGGTTTCCTTACTAATGACAACTTACTAAACTGACACAAAATTGTTGTTCAATCTAAAATCGAACTTTCAGTGATCTAGTACATAAAATTGAAGTTACATAATGGTTAAACGCACTAAAACCTTCTGTATATGTTCTACCTTTATTGCAAGTTCTTTATATTCGTCCGAGGTCGTTTGAGTTTCTTCATGTTTACAACGAACAACATTTTCATCCATCTTTTCATATAAAGACATAATCTCAGCAAGTGCCCCGCCCTCGCTAAAGCAATCTCGTGACATACGCTCCACTCTGGCATTTGATGCAGAACAAGCATATGACAAAAGCAACTGCACACAAAAAATCAACATTCACATCAAGAAATTTACAGAAAAGTTGATAAGTGCAAAAGGCGATTATCATTTGCTAACCTCATAACTAAAGAGCAATATAAGGGGAAAGAATAATCTTCATGTTAAGTTCAGATGAATAGATAACCAGAGAATGCACATGTATCCTAAATATAAAGGTGAAAAGGCACACTGAATGCTTTTAAAAACATAAAGAATCAGTTTCATTTCATAATGAAAGACAGTTAAACAAATATTTAGCAACTGCCCACATATGCTACAAATTGAAAAGAAAATGGAAGCATGAACTTGGTAAATATTTTTGGAATTACCTAAAGTAGTGATATTTGACATCATGTGAACATTCATTGGACACAAGTTTATAAATAAAAAAAAATTAGATTGATCATTAATCAGAAGCAGATACACTAAATAAACTTAATATGCTAAAAACAGAAGTCATCATACATGGGAAGTCTGACGACAGCTGAACTTATGATGCCATATAGCCTACTTAATAAAATAGAAAAACTGCAACAACTTAGGAAATACTTTTGAATAGATACAAAATATACTATGTTGGACATCAAACAAATATTGATATAAAAAAACTGTGAACTAGCAATGATGAATCATAGAGGGATCCTAAAAGGAAAATTCAACTTTAACTACCAAATCCAGTGAAGAGAGTTTTTGTTTTAGATCAATCATAAATTAACTAAGCAAGTCCACTTAACAAAACAACTCAACTCAAAACCAACTAAACCTTCTCAGTTTGTTTCGACATAGGCTCACCAAGCAACAGCTCTGAGGGTCCCAAGCTCAAAAGAATACTCTCTAAACCCGTCCTTGTAACATTATCATTAAACTCCCCAAAAACAACATCTCCTGTCGAAATCTCGACTGCCACAACCCCAGTCCTGACCTCACATTCTGAATTTCCTATAGCTTTTTCAACAACGCAAATTAAATAATTACTAAAATTTCCGTACCCCTCTTCCCCACCCCCAACTCCCTCAGCAGCCTCTAAAGTCGCCTTGGTATACAAAGCCGATAACCCGCGACTAAATGGGCCGATCCGGTTCTCCCCATGGGATTTAATAGCTGCGGTTTCGGTTTGTTTAACTACACCTACTTTATACCCTGCATTTACTAGTCTCCTTACATGGACATTAAGACGAAAAGTTGGTACGCTTGCGGTTAAGAAATTGCGATCCATATGTGCGTATATGCCTAAAACCCTGGCGGCCTTTTCGGCATCCGACCCAAAGAACCGGTACCTGCAGCGGTAGAACCAAAAATTGTTCATGGCGGTGCAAGAATTCAATAATAAAAAAATAATGCCACGCATAAACTAAAATGCTAGACCACTTTCTTATACAAAGGATTTGTTTTAGTTTTCTACATTAAAAGTATCAAATACTGGTCCTAATTAACTATTTCTACAATAACATTACAGATTTTCAAAACATACTGCGCCTACAATACCAAGTAAAGATGATTTCAGGTTGGGTACCAAATAGTTAACGGGCAAAATATTTCATACACTGTTTTATCATATGTTCTTTACATTTCATATACAATTCCGTCAGCTTTTTTTCTATTTCAGCCCACAATTGATTTTATGTAGCAGTGTACAAAATGGAAAAAAAAGCGTTAGCTTCGTGTACTAATTGCACTCTGTAATACATTGGTGTATAAAATTGTAATCAACGCTTAAGCTTGTTACCCCTATTGTTACTAGCTAGTTTCTCCTGTAATTCTCGTATTGTAACTTATTGCTTTTGAACTTATCACCCCTATTGTAACTGGCTAGCTTCTCTTCTAATTTTCCTATTAAAACTTATAACTCTTAAACCTATTACTGCTATTGTAACTAGCTAGTTTCTCCTCTAATCCTTCTACTGAAACTTATGACCCAACTTGTAACTAGCTAGTTTCTCCTCTAATTCTCCTACTGAAACTAATTAACTCTTAAATTTATTACCCCAAACATGACCTCACATTAGAGTATATAGAAAATACATAAATATTACTCCGTTCCATATCACTTGTCCACTACGAATATACATGCATTTTGAGATGCATAATTCTCGTAACTAAATTGCCAAAATGACGAATTTGAAAAAACTTTCATATACTCAGCAACTCAAATTTCAATTTAGCTACCACCATATATAATCCATATATAATCCTACCCCCACCATTTTGAGACTAAAATACTAAATATATTCCATATATAATCCTACACCCACCATTTTGAGAAAAATGAAGAAAAACAAATTTTTCCTACGTATTTTGATCAAAATATTCAAAAATAATTCATGGTTCCATTGTTTGTACCTGTAACCGACTTCTACCATCAAAAGAACATCCGGGTATTTCTCTTTAAGGTCCAAAACTTGTTTTTCCAAAGGGGTAAAGCTAGAATTTGAAGACTGTGTAGGGTTTATGGAAGGTTCTAGAATGTTCTTTCGGTTAAATGACAGTTTAGGCGCTTTGTTGGAGACGGTTTTGGTGGCGATAAGGTGGCGCTTGGCCGTAGAAAAATCGACTTTTGCTGTGATTTTTGGAGGTGTTGTTTGTTGTTGGTTTTGGGATTTTGGTTTTGGTTTTGGGGAAAAGAAACGTGAGAGGGTTTGTTGTTTTTGTTTACCCATTTGGTGTTTTTTTTATGATGGTGGTGATGAATAAAGGTTTGTTCTTTTTTATTTTAGTTTGGGAAACTTGGGTGTTAACAGTGAATTTTTTATTTTTTATTTTTTTTTGGTTGTGATGGATAAAGGTCTGATCTATTTGGTTTTAGTGTGGGAAATTTGGGTGGTAATATTTTGTGTATTTTATTAGTGAAAAAGGGTTTCTTCTTGTTGTTTTTGTTTTTGTTTACCCATTTTTTTTAGTTTTATTTTTATTTTTATTTTTATGGTGTGATGGATAAAGGTTTGATCTTTTTGGTTTTAGTGTGGGAAATTTGGGTGTTAATATTTTGTGTATTTTATTAGTGAAAAAGGGTTTCTTGTTGCTGTTTTTGTTTTTGTTTACCCATTTTTTTATTTTTATTTTTATTTTTATGGTGTGATGGATAAAGGTCTGATCTTTTTGGTTTTAGTGTGGGAAATTTGGGTGTTAATATTTGTGTATTTTGTTAGTGAAAAGGGGTTTCTTGTTGTTGTTTTTGTTTACCCATTTTTTTTTTTGGTGTTTTTTTTTTTTATGATGGTGGTGATGAATAAAGGTTTGTTCTTTTTATTTTAGTTTGGGAAACTTGGGTGTTAACAGTGAAAAAGGGTTTCTTCTTCTTGTTTTTGTTTACCCATTTTTTTTAGTGTTTTTTTTTTTGGTGGTGATGGATAAAGGTTTGGTCTTTTTGATTTTAGTTTGGGAAATTTGGGTGTTAATATTTTGTGTATTTTATTAGTGAAAAAGGGTTTGTTCTTGTTGTTTTTGTTTTTGTTTACCCATTCTTTTTAGTTTTATTTTTATTTTTATTTTTATGGTGTGATGGATAAAGATTTGATCTTTTTGGTTTTAGTGTGGGAAATTTGGGTGTTAATATTTTGTGTATTTTATTAGTGAAAAATGGTTTCTTCTTGTTGTTTTTGTTTTTGTTTTTGTTTACCCATTTTTTTTAGTTTTATTTTTATTTTTATGGTGTGATGGATAAAGGTTTGGTCTTTTTGATTTTAGTGTGAGAAATTTGGGTGTTAATATTTTGTGTATTTTATTAGTGAAAAAGGGTTTCTTATTGTTGTTTTTGTTTTTGTTTACCCATTTTTTTTAGTTTTATTTTTATTTTTATGGTGTGATGGATAAAGGTTTGATCTATTTGGTTTTAGTGTGGGAAATTTGGGTGTTAATATTTTGTGTATTTTATTAGTGAAAAAGGGTTTCTTGTTGTTGTTTTTGTTTTTGTTTACCCATTTTTTTTAGTTTTATTTTTATTTTTATGGTGTGATGGATAAAGGTTTGATCTATTTGGTTTTAGTGTGGGAAATTTGGGTGTTAATATTTTGTGTATTTTATTAGTTAAAAAGGGTTTCTTGTTGTTGTTTTTGTTTTTGTTTACCCATTTTTTTTAGTTTTATTTTTATTTTTATGGTTTGATGGATAAAAGGTTTGATTTTTTGGTTTTAGTGTGAGAAATTTGGGTGTTAATATTTTGTGTATTTTATTAGTGAAAAAGGGTTTCTTGTTGTTGTTTTTGTTTTTGTTTACCCTTTTTTTTATTTTTTATGGTGTGATGGATAAAGGTCTGATCTTTTTGGTTTTAGTGTGGGAAATTTGGGTGTTAATAATTTGTGTATTTTATTAGTGAAAAAGGGTTTCTTTTTGTTGTTTTTGTTTTTGTTTACCAATTTTTTTATTTTTATTTTTATTTTTATGGTGTGATGGATAAAGGTCTGATCTTTTTGGTTTTAGTGTGGGAAATTTGGGTGTTAATATTTGTGTATTTTATTAGTGAAAAAGGGTTTCTTGTTTTTGTTTTTGTTTACCAATTTTTTTATTTTTATTTTTATTTTTATGGTGTGATGGATAAAGGTCCGATCTTTTTGGTTTTAGTGTGGGAAATTTGTGTGTTAATATTTGTGTATTTTATTAGTGAAAAAGGGTTTCTTGTTGTTGTTTTTGTTTTTGTTTACCAATTTTTTTATTTTTATTTTTATGGTGTGATGGATAAAAGTCTGATCTTTTTGGTTTTAGTGTGGGAAATTTGGGTGTTAATATTTGTGTATTTTGTTAGTGAAAAGGGGTTTTTGTTGTTGTTTTTGTTTACCCATTTTTTTTAGTGTTTTTTTTTATGGTGGTGATGGATAAAGGTTTGGTCTTTTTTATTTTAGTTTGGGAAATTTAGGTGTTAATATTTGTGTATTTTGTTAGTGAAAAAGGGTTTCTTGTTGTTGTTTTTGTTTTTGTTTTACCCATTTTTTTAGTGTTTTTTTTTTTATGGTGTGATGATAAAGGTTTGATCTTTTTGGTTTTAGTTTGGAAAATTTGGATGTTAATACTTTGTTTAGTAAAAAAGGGTTTGTTTAGTAAAAAATATAAAAAAATCTAAAAAATAACAAAAAATGGGAAAAATAAAACAAAAAATTCCGAAAAATCTAAAAGATTCAAGAAAATTTGAAAAAGCTAAAAAAAGTAAATAATATCTTCTATGCTTATAATTTTATGAGTTTATATGTTGAAAATTTATAAGTTATTATAAGTGACATATATAAAATAAAATATGTGTTTAGGTTAACTTTCCTATACATGTTGAGATTTTTACCAATTATTTGTTAAAAAAACAATTTGTAAAAAAAAATTGAGTTTGTATAAAATTTTAGCTGGAAAACTTTTTATGCACCAACCGCGTGTAAATGAAAAGCAAACAAAATTTTTCAGTGTAAAACTTTTCCATGAAAATATTTTACCCATGTAAAACTTTTACTATGAAACAAAAAGAGCTTTAAGTTTCCTTTTCACAATAAAAGTTTTAGTTATTGAAATATTTTTATGATAAATTTTTACCCCCAAAATTTTTATTTGACTTTTATCTCTGTTTGTTTGCTAGTAAAACTTTTGTGTGGTAATGTTTTGTAATGAATTCTTTTTTTTACGATCTATTTTCGAATGTTTGGAGCATACATACTTTTTCCATGTAAAATTTTGAAAAATTTTCATTTTATTTGGAACCCCTCTATTTCCTTCATCCTTCTACAATAAACTTATAGGACAAAATCGACTTCAAGAAACGAATTAAAAAGAGAGAGAATATAAATCTAGAACATAAAAAAATTACAAATAATGATTGCAACAAACAAATAGTATGTAAAATAAAAAATTTAGGAAAATATTTCCCCCCTATCAAGAAAAAGTGGTGCAAACAAATTACCCAAAAAACAGCGGAAACAATTTACAAGGAATGTTAAGTTGTTACAATTTAAATAGAAAGTTATAAAATTTATGAACTTTCCTTTTTAGCTACGGTCATATCTATAGATAATACCAATTATATCATATCATACTTCAATTATATCTCTATGCATATAATTTTCATTTGTTCTTTTTGACTTTTCTTTTAACTTTTTGATGCTGTTTTTTTTATTATACTGTCTCATTTGTTACTATTAATTTTTTTTTAGCACTTTATTGTCGTCCCTATAATTATTTTCTAGTACATGTTTTTCAAATCAATAGTAACAAAAAACCAATTTAAAAGCATGAACCGATAGGTTTATAAAAAGATGTAATATAACTTGAATTTGGAAAGCTATTTAATGGTTAAACAATGTCCACTGGAGTCGTTAATGAGCTTCGTCGTTGCTGAACTCCACCACCGTCGTTGCAATCCATTCTGTCTCTCTCATCATTGTAACAGTGACCGATCACGGTTATCGACGACTCTAGCTTCAACGAAGGTGGATGGACACGGTGACTTTAGTGTCAGTGAGTCGGTGGTTTTGAGAAGACAAAATATGAAAATTTGATAAAATCCGTTATTCACATGATAAAATCATTATTTTTATTCACATTATTGTTATTGGATCTGAAGTTATGAGATGAAAACATAATTAACCATCATCTTTCAAAACAATTACAATTTAGACCATAGGGTGTTTTTAAAATCACTATAAATAATTTTTAAATAACTACTGTGTATAGTGTTTTCAAATGACCACATGCTATTTTCAAATATCGTACAGTATTTCAAAGTTATCATAAGTTGTTCTAAAATGACCATAGACTAATTTGTAATAACCATACACTATTTTAAAATTAGCGTCTGTTGTAGAATGATCATAGAATGTCTTAAATTAACCATAGGCTATATTAAATTGATCATAGACTTTTACCCTTTTTTTTTGAAGTGTTTAGAATTTTTTAGTATTTTCTTGACGTTTTTGTCCTGTTTTTTAGTTTTACCATTTTCTTTTAGTATATTTGTTGTTGTTTTTGAAGTTTGGTTTTTAAAGTTATTTTACTATTTTTTTTGTGTTTTCGTATTTTTATGATATTTTCAAATTTTTCATTAATTTTTAAGATTTTTTTTCTTTCTTTTTATTGGCCTAATCTTAAATAGTTTGAGAAAAAAAATTCTAAAGGTTAATATAGTTTCAAAAGTGGTACCGACCCAAAATTTACCTTTGCCGATATTTACATCATGTTGCGTTACCCTTTAATATTTTTCAGTTAGTTGACCTACTTGATCAAAAATTTATTAAAATTACGTTTTCGGAAAGGGGTTATATCACAAAATTGATTTTAGGCACAATGTTACTTAATATTAAAATTCAAGATTATTGAGAAATATCGTAGGAATAATAGACTTAATTCGTTGAAAGCTGGAGAGAAATATGAAAAAATGTATAGGTTCTCGATCAGATCACACATTACTTTTATTCTAATGATGGATAAATGATTCTTATAATCCGAAAAGATTAGTGATGAGGGGTTTTAAACACCTCTTCTTGAGAATTTGGGCGTCTATGCATAAATTTGTATATGTAATCTAATCCGTGTGTAAATGCATATTATTTATGTTAATTTTGAGAAGGTGTAAACATTTTCCATCCTTTTGTATAACCAGATCCAACTTTATTGGATGCGGGATGCATGGAAATGGTTTAGGAGAATGATTTGACGAAAAAATTAAGCTAAAAAATTAATATATACTCCGTCCAACCCTAATTAAGTTATTATTTTCAAAAACATATTGGAAACAATTTTACTTCAAGTTCAACATAGAAGTATCAAATTGTCAAATTTTGAACAAATACAATTACTTACTTCAATTGCGAGGCTATACATGTAAATTTGATATGATTTAACTAGTCAAGTAGCATAATTCAAAAAAAACAAAGAAAGAAACCATTAAAAAGTGAAAGTAAATTATTATATTAGAACGTCTTATAATGGAAAACAATACACTTATAACGACAAATGGAGCAATAACATGTGTGTGTAAAAGTGCGAATGTATGTGGGGGAAATATGTAATCATGTTGTTTCATTTAACAAAAATCTTGTGGTTATATGATTCGTAATGTATTTAGCTTAAGAGCTTATATATATATTTTTTCTACTTTTGTTTGTTTTATTGTAGATTTTATTTCCTCAACGAAAGAGGCGGCCCTGAGATTTTTGTTCCCCGGTGTGAAAAAAAATGGGTTCTTTTTTCAATTGTCGTTATAGTTTGAGATTTCAAAATAAAATATTTTAATATTAGAATAGTTAAAAATTAACTGTCAAACAAAAAAAAAACATTAATATAAAAAGAACTGTGCCATTTAATTTACTTTTTTTTTTTTTTTACTAGTATATATTTACACATTTTTTTCTCTCTAAGTTTTGCTTGAACCTTAGTTTTGTGTATGTTAAAAAAATCTATCTAATTGTAAAGTGGGTTAATAAAAGAAACTCTTTAAAACTTTGTTCTAGTAAAATATATTACTATTTTAAGTAGAAAAATTTAGAAACAAATTTAGATGAAAATAATATAATCTCATTGTTTAATTTGGGATAACTAGTATAAAAGGTGAATCATTCACCATTAATAACAACACATCCATTTCTTTACTTCATTTGTATCAATTATAATACCAAACATTTTGGGGTTTCCCCAATTAATAAGTCATTTCCGAAATTTCAATTGTTTTTTTTAAGGGTGAAATTTCAGTTGTTAACTTAACATTCACTTGGGTTATATATATACAATTACAATACTTCGCATAAAAAAAATGGGAGAAGTAACAAATTATGGAAAACTCTGTATAAAATAATTATAATAAATAATTAATGAGGTTATCATGCTCTATAAACTTGAACTAAAGTAATGTAAAAAGAAAATTCGGTTGCATAGTTCACTCTCAATATGGAGGAGTCTGAATGACTTTACGAGCAATCAAACTTTGAAATAATATCGTCAGTAAAAAAAATTCATGAGAAAGTTTAGACTAATATTAGAGTTATAAATGACCAAACTTGTGGAGAATCATAAGATTTAGCTAGATTTTATAGTGAGTTAATAAAAGTAACTACTTAAACATGTTAACTAATAAATATATTAGAATTTTAAGCGGAGACATTTAGCAGTATCAAAATTTTAGACCTTTTAAAGTTTTAAGTTAAAAAAATAGTTAATTTATGCTTAGTTTAAACTCTCCCTACCTATATATATTTATCTTGTTCACAGGTAATTTATAGTGGATGGTCTCTTTTTTCCATTTATATGTCTTTTATTTCCATGCTTACTATTTGTTAATAATGTACGATTATAGTCATGAGCATGCACTTATTTTTGTAAGATAAGCTAAACCAAATATCAATATATGATAAGTTATCTTCAAAGAGACGTGTACCGACTGATCAAGTGTAAATACGAAGGGAAATATGTTTTTCTGTTACGCAAAACACTTGGAATAGTTAACTTATCATATCATTTAGGAGCTTGAAGAAAAGTTCAAATAGATTTGGTTCACATGTATAGTTTTACTTGGAGAAATTTTAGGCATAGTTTGTTATAAGTAGTGATCATTATCTCAAACTCTTTTCTCACACATAATTTAAACTGGCTCTTCTCCATGGTTTCATCTCACTGTGGAATTTGAACAGCTTGTTGTTTTCTGTGAAATACAATCTCTTCCAAGTTTATTTCTAAGTCTTTTCCAGTAAATGACAACAAATTTTCGTGTGATTTTCCCGAATACGTTTTCACTTATCGACACCGGTTCTTCGCCATCCCCAGAATTTGTTTTCGTTCCGAGCAAAAGGTACCAGGACTATAGTTTTGTTGTTTTGGCATTGATGAATATTTATCTAATGATAATTCTTGATAAGTGCACTCTCCTTAATTTTTGTGTTTGATTATCTGTTTTCTAACTTATTGTGTTTGATTATCTGTTTTCTAACTTAAAAAAGAAGATACTATTTTCAAGATTATATAACAACAAATTTTTGTGTGATTTTCCCAACTACGTTTTTACTTATCGATACCGGTTCTTCCCCATCCCCAGAATTTGTTTTCGTTCCGGTTCTTCCCCATCCCCTGGACTACTATATGTTTGTCTGGACTACTATATGTTTGTTGTTTTGGCATTGATTAATCTATATCCTGATAATTCTTGATAAGGGCACTTCTTTAATTTTTGGATTTGATTATCTGTTTTTTAACTCAATACTGAATTGAAGATTGAACCTTATTCTCAAGAATGAGAAATAGGAGGAGTTAAATGACAGTGACGAAAATAATAACCAGGTCAAAATCGGGAAAACTATATAAATACCTTATTTCCATACTTATATCGAGATATAGACCTGAATTTTAATTGCATCAGCATACTAAAATTAGGAGCTTAAAGAATATAAATTTACTCTCCTGGTTCACGATTTGTTTTACCAATATTTTTTAGGAGACGGAAATCACCTCAGTTTCGACCATAACTACACACTTGATAAAAACTGGGAAGAAAAAGGAAGTTTATTATATAATTTTCACACTTTTTTTTATGTTACATTATCTTCTAAGAACTGTCTCCATGATA
Source organism: Primula veris (assembly GCA_963682055.1). NCBI lineage: Eukaryota > Viridiplantae > Streptophyta > Magnoliopsida > Ericales > Primulaceae > Primula > Primula veris. The sequence goes on from OY821742.1 coordinate 1,879,079, forward strand.
TTCATCCCCAAATTTTATTTTCTGGTTTTGTAAACCATTGTTTCAAAAGAAAAATTTACAATGACAAGCCACAAAGGCACAAACCTTGAGAATTTCTATAAAATATACCTTGAATCACGACATTGTTTCTCAGTCGTCTCATGTTAGCTTCCAGCTTTTATTACAGTCATTCTTATAATTTTGTGGTTTGTATTTATGTTTCACAATAGTTTAATTTTGTTGCATTATGTTTCACAAATTCGATAAGTAAAAGTATTTTATCACGTACAAATTGCAATCTAAATATGTTCTTCATCATAAACATGTCTTTCGTACCCAATTTTACTACAGTTGGTAACACTTGGTATATGTTTTCATTGTTTTGCAGAGGAAACCTCAAATGGAAGGGAAAGACAATTTTAACTCCACAAACAATGTCACTCTACGGGTCAGGATAACAATTATTTGTTTTTTATCATTTCGTTTATGAAATTTCCTCCTGAGAATTACAGATATAAGAGCCATCTTCTCCTTCTATATGTAAATCTATATCAATGCTGGTTTTGTGGCTTCTTAAGTTTAGTCACATTATTTTCCATATATTTTTTTAGACGAGTTATGTAACAATTTACAGTCTTTACTTTTGTATTTACTTCCTATTTTCTTGAGGAAAAACTTGCAAATACCATCATGTGTTCATAAGTATTTCTCTTTCAATAGAGTGTTCTCTTAATATATTTTTATTGCATTTTGGCACAGGGAAACACAAGCAGCAACAATATTACACCAGAGCCCATAGATGCAAGTCAATTGGGAAATGAGCAAAAAACTACTCTCCCTTTAAACATTTTCAAATGTGTCAAGAAAAAGAAAACCGGCGGATGGAGCTATGCATTTCTCTTGCTAGGTATCGAAATAGCAATTGCTGTTGTAACTCATCTTCGACATAAAGACTATTTTGTAACTTCTTCTTTTTTCTTGTGCAGCGAATCAAGGTCTTGCAACGCTAGCATTTTTCGGAGTTGGGGTCAACTTAGTATTGTTCTTAAATAGAGTTGTTGGACAAGACAATGCTAGTGCGGCCAATAACGTGAGCATATGGACCGGGACAGTCTACTTGTTCTCGTTATTGGGAGCGTTTCTTAGCGACTCTTATTGGGGTCGTTACTTAACTTGCGCTATATTTCAATTAATCCTTGTAGCGGTAAAAACAACCACAACTAAATAAAATTTTCTATTAGTCTACTTCCCATTTTTAGTTATTAATTATTTGTTATAACTTTTTTTTAGGGTCTGATTCTTCTTTCTTTAGCATCGTGGCTTTTCTTGATAACCCCGGAAGGTTGTGGTAATGGTGAAAAAGCTTGTGCACCAAATTCATTAACCGGCACGATATTATTTTATTTGGCTATATATTTGGTTGCCTTAGGATACGGAGGCCATCAACCCACAGTAGCAACATTTGGCGCTGACCAATTCGATGAAGCAAATCCTAAACACGGGGATTCTAAAGCAGCATTCTTTTGCTACTTTTATTTCGCACTCAACGTGGGATCGCTTTTTTCAAATACTATTTTGGTTTATTATGAGGATACTGGGAGGTGGACGCTTGGGTTTTGGGTCTCCACTGCATCTGCAGTTGTTGCTTTAATATCGTTTCTGTTAGGATCTCGTGGGTATAGATATATCAAACCTTGTGGAAATCCTCTGCCACGTGTCGCTCAAGTTTTTGTTGCCGCCACAAGAAAATGGAAAGTGCCTTACGTTGATGGGGACGAGTTATACGAGATCAAAGGAACAAAATCTGCTATCAAAGGGAGCCGGAAGATTGTCCATAGCAAAGAATTCGAGTGAGTATAATAATTCATGATTTTGTCAAAATTATTAGATTACTAGTTTCGATTTCTTAGAAAATTTAGGCATGTAGCTCCCCGGATCATCAATATAATCAACAAGAAACGACTAGGTGAACAATACTGACAAGCTCAACAAAAAACTAACTTATCAATTCGACTTTCGAGATTACAGATCTTCTTAAACAGCTCTCTTGAGATAAAGATTCCAAACAACATACATTTTTCAAGACAATTCTTTATTTATGTTTACATCTATTGACAGAATAAAATGGAAGTTTGAATAAAATGATCCTAAGTTGGAAACATATTTCTAATCAGATTTTATACCTCCCCATTACGGATGTAACTACGTGTAATTTAATTTACTTGTTATAGTTTCAATTCAATTGAATACATGGTATTGAATCAATTATCAATCCCCAAATTGTACAAGTAGCGAATTTAGTTCAACGTTAAGAAACACAATGCTTGTGAACGACGGTACTTATACAAACTAGACTGTAAAAGGCACCTTGTTTACTAAAATAAGCCACCTATTTTTGATAACTTTCCAAGCATTAGAGAGGCCAAGTATATTCACCATCTTAAAATTGGCAACAATAGATTTTGTAGTTTAAAGAACAAGGCCAAATAACACTTTTTTTTTTAATCTTAAAGTTTAAAGTGTATTTAATGATTATTACACCTATTTTCTCTTCATATTATTAGGTGTCTGGACAAGGCAGCAACAATAACAGCAGATGACATGAACGGCAAAATCAATCCATGGCGACTTTGTACTGTCACTCAAGTCGAAGAAGCTAAGTGCATTATAAGGATGCTACCAGTATGGCTATGCACAATCGTTTATTCAATTGTTTTCACCCAAATGGCATCTCTTTTTGTTGAACAAGGCGCGGTCATGCATGCCTATATTGGTAAATTTAAACTACCGGCCGCTAGTATGTCCGCGTTCGACATCTGCAGTGTATTAATATTCACTGGAATATACCGCACAATTATGGTTCCTATAGCAGGAAGGCTAAGTGGGAACCCCAAAGGTTTGTTTACTTTTTCATTACTACAAGAATCTTAATCCTGATAGCAAGAAGTCCTTTCCTCTTTTTCTTGATATTATTTCCCAATACTCCCCGTTCCATGCAGATTGGACCATTGATATCAAGTCAGGGTTTGTTTGGTTGCAAATTTTAAGCGAGTATGCTAGATGTTTGAAACTCATGAAAAGTAGGTTTCATCCAGCTTAAAATCCTTAAGCCTTTCCAAACTAAATAACCAGAAAAGTTCAACTTTTAAGCATGTCAGCCAAATGTAGTTCAACTCTTAGGTAAAAGAATAAATAGCTTGAAAGATGCAAACAAACAAGGCTTCAGTTAACTCGGGCTGTTAATAGGAGAAATTTGTAACCCTTTTTTTTTACTCTGCAACAGGTTTAACCGAACTTCAAAGAATGGGTATCGGCCTAGTTATCGGCATGCTAGCGATGGTTGCTGCAGGGGTGACCGAAATTGCACGGCTTAAACATGTGACTCATGGAAACCGTGTGAGTTCATTGAGCATATTTTGGCAAATTCCACAATATGCTCTCGTGGGAGCTTCCGAGGTTTTTATGTATGTTGGTCAACTTGAGTTCTTCAATAGCCAAGCTCCTGATGGGATCAAGAGCTTTGGGAGCTCGTTATGCATGGCATCCATTTCTCTGGGCAATTACACGAGCAGTATGCTTGTGAATATGGTAATGGGGATAACTGCAAGAAAAGGGAGTCCAGGGTGGATACCCGAGGATCTAAATGATGGTCATATGGACAGATTTTACTTTCTTATTGCGGCCTTGACTGCAGCTGATTTTGTGGTATATGTTTATTGCGCAAGGTGGTATACATGTGTTTCGATTGGTGAGCTCCCGGTGGATTTGGAGGAAGAGGGAGAAGATGAAGTGCTCGCCAGAACCTGAGGGGACTCAATCAAGATTTTTAGATTAGATTAAGAACAACCGTTAACTTGTTTCAAACATTTGGGTTTACTTTTCATTTCTTTTTTATTTTGACTGAGTGATAATATCGAATAATGGGAAATCGTATGAAATAAGCAGGAGATGGTTATGAATAAACACTATTGCTTGTGAATCTGTCTTCAGGGGTACTGACTAGCTAGATTATTGTTATTTTTTTGGAGAAAAAAGTATAGTTCATGTAGTAACAAATACAACTTCCGTCTTAAACTCAAGAGTATAACACTAAAAACTATGGCGAAAAGGATCTTCGAAAGTGTTCTTTGTGAACACTGAATCATAGGTCTTAAATAACTTACTCACGATCGCACTTAAAGGCCAAACCATATCTTACTATTCGTTCATAAATCTGAACTTGGTATTAAGTTCAATGGGTCATATACTCCAAATACATGAGAATGCATGTGGTCAATCAAGAGCACTACGACACGTTATAACTTTACCTTAAGTTACCCGTTTCTTTTTTCCTAGTAGGCTGTATTTGCTAATTTTCTTTTCTAACTCTCAACTTATGAAAGCGTAAACAACATTAATTTGCCAAAACATCTGCGAACCCGATCAAGGGAACTAATAAGACATAAGTATGCGAAAATAGGATACTTGTTTTTTAACGGTAACCCCTATTCAATTTTGAAAAAAAAAGAAAGATATATGACGACACGGTATCATCTTTCTCGAAAAGCTACGGGATTAGAGGAAGGAGAAATAAATTATAGAATATATTTACAATTCCTCCAATAGATATCTTGAATCTAAAAGGACTTGGCAACTTTGGCAGAAATACTGTTGCCATTTAGCATCTGCATTTTCAGTTGCCATTTAGCACGTCATGTGGGATACTTTCGAGCGTAAAACGATGAAATCAATCCCTCAGGTTATCCAACAAAAGGAGGAAAAAAAAACGACAATGATAACGGTAGTTAGTTACATACAAAGTCAAGTCATTGACAGATTAAGTTCCCAAATTCATAGTACCAACTCCACAAGATAATTCGCATACCATATAAAACAATCCTCTGTTAACAATCACAAGCCAAAAACACAAGTTTCAGAAAATACTCGAAAAGCTAATGCGAAATCCTGTTCTTTCCGAGCCTGAAATGCTGAATCAGATGCCCAATACATCTACAGTATCCTCCACCAAGGAAATAGCTCTCGATTCTCCATGCAATCTCAGACCTCCACCCCTATGATAACAAATAATTAAAAAAAAAGCTTCTCCTTCAAAAAGCGAAATTTAGGCCAAATACATTGAGGAAATGAATTTGGTTTTGAAGGGAAATGGAGCTGGCTGGCCATTTAAATACAAACTTTCTAATTCTACAGCAGCAAACTAGATACTGTTAGGATTTATATCGTAGGACAATGAAGCTTTTCGATGAGACAGACTATATCATACTTCAAAAGATATGGCTTTCAAGAAAAAGTAAATGTCTGAAAAATAAAACGGAAAAAGGATGAACCTAACTATTTTACAAAATCTTCATATCAGTAGCGAACTAAGTCAAGTGGTTGAGACTCGAATATACCACGCTCACCATTAGGGTTCAATCACTGACAACTGCGAAGCAGGTTATCTCCAAACAGAGTTTTAATTATTAAAAAAAAAAAACTTAAATCGGGACAAAACAAACATAATTGTTTATTTAACCATCATTAAACTTAAACTAGATGAGCAAAGTGGTTGGTCCAAGTGGTTGAGACCCGAATATACCACGCTCACTATCAGAGTTCGATCACTAACACCTGCGAAGCAGGTACCTAAAACATAGTTTTAATTATTAAAAAAAAAAACTTAAACTGGGACAAAACAAACATAAGTGCTTATTTAAACATCATTAAACTTAAACTGCGATGAGCAACGTGGTTGGTCCAAGCGGTTGAGACCCGAATATACCACGCTTACCACCAGGGTTCGATCCCTGGCGTTTGCGAAGCAGGTTACCTCCAAAGAAACTTATAATTAAAAAAAAAGAAATCTTAAACCGGGACAAAACAAACATAAGTGCTTATTTAATCATCATTAAACTTAAACTGTAACAAAACAAAAACAAGTGCTTATTTAACCAAACTTAAACCGGAACAAAACAAACATAAGTGCTTATGTAACCATCATTAAACTTAAATTGGGACAAAACAAACATAAGCGTTTATTTAACCATCATTAAACTTTAAACAGGACAAAACAAACATAAGTGCTTATTTAACCATCATTAAACTTAAACTGCGATGAACAAAGTGGTTGTTCCAAGCGGTTGAGAACCGAATATACCACGCTTACCACCAGGGTTCGATCCCTGGCGTTTGCGAAGCAGGTTACCTCCAAAGATAGTTATAATTAAAAAAAAAAAAAATCTTAAAGCGGGACAAAACAAACATAAGTGCTTATTTAATCATCATTAAACTTAAACTGTAACAAAACAAAAATAAGTGCTTATTTAACCATTATGAAACTTAAACAGGAACAAAACAAACATAAGTGCTTATTTAACCATTATTAAACTTAAATTGAGACAAAACAAACATAAGCGTTTATTTAACCATCATTAAACTTTAGATAGGACAAAACAAACATAAGTGCTTATTTAACCATCATTAAACTTAAACTGGGATGAGCAAACTGGTTGGTTCAAGTGTTTGAGACCCGAATATACCACGGCGAAGCAGTTTATTAGTTCTAAATATAGTTATTAATAAATAAATAAAAACTTAAATCGGGACAAAACAAACGTAAGTGCTTATTTAAGCCTCGTTAAACTTAAACCGGACAAAACAAACACAAGTGCTTATTTAACCCACCCAAACACAACAAACAACAAGACTGTAAAAGTCAATTAGACAAAACCACAACCTTCTCTCTCTACATCAGGCACTCTAGAGAGAGAGAGAGAGAAATTTATTTATTTTTTGGAGAAAGAAAATAAAGAAGATGGTAAGCCAACCACCAGTGAACATATACCCACTATCAAGCTACAGTTTTGGAGCTAAAGAGCCTAAGATGGAGAAAGATACCTCTGTTGCTGATCGTCTCGCTCGCATGAAACTCAAGTAAATTTTCCTTTTTTTTTCAATTTTTTTTTTCTTATTTTAATAATATGGTACTAGAATTTTCTGAATTACCCATTTAAGCTGTTTAAGAGAAAAAAAAGAAGCTGTTTTGGTTATTTTCATAAACCCTAGATCATAGTAGCTTAGGGTGCGTTTGACTTTGGGTTTTTTGGTCAAAAAACTGCTTTTAAAAAGCAATGAGACAAAAATATTGCTTAAAAGAAACTGCAATACTGTTTGCACCACCTTAGCTTTTTACTTAGTGACTTGTAATTTAATTTTGTTGTTAAATCATTTTTTACTTAAGTTAATTAACTTATAATTGACTTGTATATAATACGAAACGATTTAATTGGAAAATTTATGCTTTTGGTAAATTTTTATGTGAAAAAGCTGATTTTTTTTTTCCAGATTTGTAGCTTCTCTGCTTTTGAGCTATTTAGTTTTTTTGGCCCAAAAGCTAGCTTTTGAAAGGCTACAAAAGCTAACATACCGAACACCCATATCTTTTTTAATCAAAAAGCTAAAAAAGGTGAGAAAAAAATGCTGTTTCCAAATATGAACTGAGCTAAACGCCCTTTGATTATTGCCCAGTATCTTATCTTAGAATTATCCATTATTTTAGTACTTATTTGCTAAATTACCCATTTGAGATAGTTCAAAAGACCGGTTCTTTTCGCTAAACCCTAGTTCAAGTACCTTAGATAAACCCCTTTGATTATTTCCCATTATATTATCTTATTACCCTTTATTTGTGTACTTATTTGCTAAATTACCTATTTAAGCTAGTTAAAAAAAGATTGGTTCTTTTTCTCATATTATCTGAGTTAATATTCACTCTGATCACTACCCATCATAAATTTGATATAGTACCTTTTAAAGCTATATATGATGGTACTTTTACATATATTTTTTTAATTTATCAATTTTAAGCTGTGAAAACGATACTTATTTCTTATTCCATTCATAAGCCCTGGATCATAGTATCTCAGATTTACCGGCTGTGTGGGTTAATTTAGTCCTGAACTTATTCTGAAGGGAGGTTTTAAAGTTAAATGGCTGGTTTGAGGAGTGTGGTATGGATGAATTTCATATATGAATTTTGTTTTTGGGGAGCTAGACCGATTAATTAGAAAATTTCGGCTAATATACTTCTGAAACCAACTTTTATGATGTAATGGGTATGAGCCCCTTCGATGCTCTAGTGACTAGGTGGCTAGGGGGTGAACGACACTTGACATTTTTTGGGAATCCAGTATAATAGTCATTGTACTGTATGTATGATTTCCAAGATAAATTGAGCTATTTGATTTATAGTTCTACAACAATAATCTAACTGATGTTCTAAACTGTTTAGCTATATAAAGATTTGGTCTTTGGTTGTCTGCTACTTTTATTAAAAGAAGCTTGTTGGGCTATGAGGGCAAACCAGGCTTTAGATTTATGATGTGGGTTTCTGTTTGATTGGCATCCATATCAACGTTTATCAACTTAGCTGTTTCAGGAGAACACATTATCAACTTAGCTTTTCAGTTGGTCATTCAAAATAAATGAATTCTAAGCAAAAATGAGCTTAAAAGAGTTAATTAAACAAGCCCTCGGTTAAAAATGTCGTGTTTGGTTGTATGTCTAGACCTAGTTCACAATGTTGCATATTTGATTATGCAGGTTGTTTTTTATTTGCCCTTAGGAACTTTTATTTTATTTTATTAGGAAGGCCGTGTTTCGTTCTATTTGTCAACCTTAGATCATACTATATCACAGTGATGCTTTTTTTCATATTGTATTTCTTTATGGGTTTGCAGCTACTCCAAGGAAGGAATGAGGACTAGTGTTGAAGCAATTTTGCTGGTACGTTTCTCGCTCAAATTTCCAGTTATATATGTGATCCCATCTGTTTAGCAGTTATGTACTTAATTTTGGTTGGCTATAGTGGAACTGTTTATAGGGATTATCTTTAGCAACTCAAAATGCTTATCAAAACACTGATTGCTTCTTCCAAAACTTGGAAAACCCCTTTTAGACTGGTCATGAATTGCTCATGATCGATAGTTTTTGCAGTTAATAATTTGCGTATAAATAATTAAGCCTTTCTAAATATGAAGAGAATTGTAGAAGGTTTGCAAATGACCCTGCATGATCCATATAAGAGATTTAATAAGAGACGCATTCTCAACTTTAAATAGTCACTGTAAACTCTCTTTACTTTTTTAACCACAGCGGCAGTTGCACTCTTTTAGCTTCTTCTCGGCTTCACTCCCTTTTGTTATGAACATATAAGTTCCTGGCTGACTTGGATGTCAGACAAAAATCACCTTTCCCTCAAGGAAAGATAAAAAATAGCAAAAGATTAGAATAATGGTTGTTTGTGTGATTATTTACTTATTTTACTTGAATCCTGTATTTTAAATAGTGGCATCAAAATTCTCAATTTGCAAATTAAAAATAAAAAAAATGAAGGATATGAACTTGTTCTGGTTTGAATTTTCCAAGGGAAAACTAGATGACAAAATTAACCTCAGTTTATCATTAGCAATGATCACAATGTTTATGGCTGCCTTCAGAACTCCAACTGTTCCCTTCAAATACTTCACATAACAATGCTACGATAGTCTTACGGTACTTTCAACTTTTTTTGTAGTTCTCCTTGTCTAAGAAAATTGTCTAGGTAATTAGCATCGATTTTGATGAACTTGTCACCAAATTTTACCAGAACATCACCCCCTTAATCGAAATGGAGAGACTAAGTCAAGTTTCTGCTGTGTTACAACTCATGAACTATTATTGGATCATAACAGGACAAAATATCTGTTTACTTTTTTCTAGCAATCGACTGGTGGGGAGAGCATAAGTTACTTTTACTCCACAAAAACATAAAGACTTCATCTGTATTCTTCTTTTGCTGTTCTGTTGACAGTTGGTGCAGAATTACCTGGAGGATAGTTTTCTGTTAAGTGGTAGTTTGTGTGCAATAGATATAAGTGGTGTGTGTGAGTGAGTTAGATAATGTGGATATAGATGTGGCTGTTTGTAGGGAAATATGACAGTTCTGAGATGTTTAGGGGCTATGGAGGAAGTTTAAAGTTAGTTATTTAAGGCTGGTTTTCTTCTCAATATCTTCAATGAAAAAGGGAATTACAATTTGAAAGAAATTATGATTGACAACACAGAATAGATTCAATAGAATTTATTAAAGAAAGCTGCCACCTCTTAATTTTAAACCATAATTGCCCCTCTTATGTAATGTACGGTTTAGTCTCTGGATAACTTGTGTTCATTACAAATTACCACTATATCTAGAGCTAAGTCGAACCTTGAAGACTGCAAAGAGAAAGCTCCTGTGGACAAAAAGTTGCACATGCATAATCAAGGTTATAATATAATCTTACGATGCCCATTGTGTATATTAACTTTACCATGGGCACACGTGACACACCACTGGCAATATTGTGGGTACACGAATTTTGGAATTATTTTTGCAAATAGATCATTGTATAAATGTTGCGATTCTATGATTTGTCACTCTGTAGTGGCTTACTGAGTTACTGTGAAGGCATGACTTGACTAAAAGCTTAAGTTGCTAGGAATAGGCGCATTGTGTAACTTGATATTTTCCAGCAATTTTAAATGAAATACCTTATTAATTGATTGTTCTTTACAGGTTCAGGAGCATAATCATCCTCATATTCTGCTTCTGCAAATAGGAAATACGTTTTGCAAACTTCCTGGTGGTCGCCTCAAACCAGGAGAAAATGGTATGGTGCCGTTTTCTTTTGCCCTTCAATTATTTTCTTATAGTTTTAAATTGCATTGAACTCTTGATTTTTGTTCTGTTATCTGTTATTGCAGAGGTTGAAGGTCTGAAAAGAAAGCTGAACAGCAAAATTGGCGCGAATACACCTGGATTTCAGCAAGATTGGAAGGTACGTTTTAAATGTGGAAGTTTATTTTTTTTCTTCAAACTATTATTTATGAACAGATCACCAGTGCTTTTAGGGTACAGTTAGGGGCTTTAATCTGTTATTATGCTTATATTTCTTGTTACTTGGACTAGAATGCATCTATTGTTCAGGGTTTTAGTAGTTTTAGTTTTATTGCTATGACAACTAGTTTTTGTATTGAACTTACTGAAAGGAAAACTTGTTGAGACCATTTTCTATTAACTTGTTTTCCAAAAACCTAACCGAACAGGGCAGTAAATGTCTAAAACAATTTCTTAACCTCTTAATGTAGAAACCTAAGAGAAAAGGAAAGATATGGGAGTTTTAGGTTATATTTTCACTTCCATGATATTTCAGTAATAAATTATGGATTCATATATTATCCTAATGATTGTCACTGCAGATAGGTGAGTGCGTCGCTACTTGGTGGAGGCCAAATTTTGAAACCATAATGTACCCATATTGCCCTCCTCACATAACCAAACCCAAGGTAATCACCGAAGGAGTTATACCTGCACTACTGATTTAATTTCATTCTTTATGCGTGTCAATATAAAATGGTATCTTTCCCTATTTCTTTAAAGCCACATTGTACTAATGGTTTTCTCAAATTATAAAAAAGTATATAAAGTGGATAGGGTTAATTACTGTTATGTACACTAAGGTATAATCAGATCTTGATTTTGTTGATCAACCTGCAAAAATCAACAATTAGGATCCTAGCCTAGCATTCTTTCTAAATCAACATATATTGGATTCTAAATTAGTACAAACGTGAAACATGTTGGAATAGTGTACAAAATATAGAAAGCTTAACCATAATGTATCTTTGGTTTTGTACCTAACTAACACCCCAGCCTATTATTTTGTTTTCTGTTTCATTACCCTGGGGTTTCGTAATCCCATGTCTGCGGGATTACTCTTACAAGTATAGATGAGCCTTTCACATATAGTGTTTGGACTACCAATACCACCCTCACCTCCCACCACCACCTCCCAAATGGCATTGCAAATACACTAGTTTTGGGTCATTTAATGTCCGAAGTGAACATACAGTCGGGATCTAAAATGTTTCACCAAACACATCATTTGTGGGGTCTTCGGGACTTTTAGTCCAATCCCACCCCACGAATACACCTACCAAGCAAGGCCTGGGTGTACTAGATTGCGAAGTCGTAAAGTAGTTGTTATTTTTTGGAGGGTGATGGTACAAAATCTGATACTAATAAGAGAGTGTACAATGTTGTAACTAACTGAATATATATTCTTCTTCATCTTGATTTTCTTTGTAAGAAGTGTATTTGTTTTCCTTCTTATAAATGCAGGAATGCAAGAAGCTTTATATAGTTCACCTTTCTGAAAGAGAGTATTTTGCGGTGCCCAAAAATTTGAAGCTCCTTGCTGTTCCTTTGTTTGAACTCTACGATAATATGCAGGTAATTTTTTTTTACTCTCATCTCTTAGTACATTGATAATTAGGGGTGTATATGAGCAGCCCAGAGCTAGGTTTTACTAGACATTGTGGCCTTGTTTATTTGCAGCTTTGAGCTCAAGTTCCTTGTCTTTTTTTTGCTGCACTGCCTTTAATTGGTCTGATCGAAAGCTGTGTTTATCAAATTTTCTCGCCTAAAAAAAGTTAGTTGGATGTACCTTAGTTTCTTATTTCAACCCTTAAAATCCAGCTTATTTTCTCAAAAGTTGCAACATAACAATTGACTTACAATAAGCAAGCTTTTAATGGTTACGGCCTAGCTTGAATTGTAGCAAAAAGGTTTGGTGCCAAATCAAGCTTATGTTTCTGAGCCTCGCATTCTATTAAATTAAAGGAGCTGTATTTAGGTTATGTAGAACACATTAACACTCGAAGAAAAATACTACTAGTGCTCGCCTGTTGATGGAAGAATAGTACATGCGCTAAGTTCTTTCTTGCTCCTACTAAACAATGTTCCTGTGAAGAAAAATAGGCACAGTGGTATATGGGTGTCTTTCAGTTAAACATTGTGTAATCTTTGGGGCTTGTTTGGTTGGAGCTTTCAACTCAACCATTATGATTTTACTTAAAGCTGGACTGTTTGGTTGCCACCTTAGGGCTAAGCTTTTCTGGTTTTACGGCCTGAAAAGGCTAGAAGATGTAAGCTGGAAGCCTGGAACCCAAAAAAAAATCTGAACCTCAATAAAAACAACCTTACTTGCTTAAAATTTGCAGCCAAACAAGCCCTTAACCTTTTACTCTCAAAATGTTTTCTTGTTGATATAAGTATTGTAGATGTTCATCTCTTTTTTCTTGTGTCCTCTAATAGTATAATGAAGTCATACACCATACGCGAGTTAATTAAAAGTCATGTTTGCTTTTACTATTAAGAAATATTTTCTCACTTTCTTTTATATTTTTGTGTTTTGGCTGCAGAGATATGGGCCGGTGATATCGACCATCCCTCAGCAGTTGTCGAGGTTTCAATTTAAGATGATTCAATCTTAATTTCCTCAGTGGGGGAAGCTCCAATCAAACAAACCTCTTCAGAACACTTAAACATTTAGAACTTTAAATTTGCAGGACGGTTAAAAAATTGTGTGACTTCTTATTATGTGGTGAACATGATTTTCAAACATAATTATCATGCGAAATAAAGAGGTCTCAGCACTACAATGCTAATGACAATCGAGAGACAGCGTAGCTCATTGCCTATCATCTCTTATCCCCTCACCAACGCTTTCACTATTTATATTAAAAGAGGATAACAACTTTGTTTAAGGTTTTGGTGAATGTGTAAACGTGAGCTTTCAAGTTATGGTTTCTATGTATCACTTATTGTACCTGTCTCGTGTTGTCTTTTTGGCTTTTCAGAAGCTTTTTGTTAGGTTTGTTGTTTGCGTTACCTTGTAGTACTTTTTTTGGGGTAAGTTAGCCTTGTAGTAGTACCCGTTTCGGTAAAAACCATGTCTGAAGCTTTCTTGCTCGCTAACTGTAGTCCCTTGGAAGTTATGACATAGCAGATGTATTTTGTGTGAGTAGCTTTGAACGAGTCATTGTAATCCCTGCCTTTTTTAGGCTTTAATATCTGAATGAAATCTTTTTTTTTCCGTCGGTGTGAAATTTCATTTTGCCATACCCTTTGTCGGTGTTTATATATGCTTGGCAAGTGTGATGTCATCGTGCTTGCTGCTGTGGCAAAGTCGTCAACCAAGTGTTATGATGATACAATACAATGATCTTTCTGTCTAACATGTGGCTGTTTGTTTGTCTGTGTTTAAAAATGTGGTCGCTTGTTACAGAAGGTTAATCTATCCAAAAAACAATATGGTAATGTTGAGCTAACTTGTTACCCATTGGTCCTAAGACTATAACTAAGCTTTTGTTATTTTTTCTTGAATATTAGCAGTTAATTATTTGCAATTCTTCTCATGCACGAGAGTACGTTTGTAGTTGGAAAGATTAGGACCGTCGTGAAGAAATTAAGCTCTATACTTGGCTCGTTTTTTAAAAGTCATAACTTGCATTTGATGTAGCATGTTGCTAGAATTCGAAATTCTGAAAGTTTCGAGAAAGCCATCTTTTGTTTACCTTTTTAAGTTTTTTTTTTTTCCGAATATCACTTTTTAGTGTTACGCCAATATCTACCCGGCTGGCATAGTCGTATAGAGGATAGTCTAGAATGACTAATCGATAACATTGACATTGTTACTTATTTTGCGGCAAAATACTGTGGTAAGCCGAACCTTGTTACTAGAAATTGCTAGAGAAAGGGGGCAAAGTTGACGCCCCCTTCCCTTTCTCGTGTTGCTAGCTAGTGTTATAAATTCAGAATAATGATAATTAAAGTCGGACATTCGACAATTTATAGAGACAGATACATACTGTCTTTTGGTAATTAGTTTAAAATAGTTGTATCTTTTGGTAAATTTTCCTACTTTTTAGGGCTTTAAATAGTGGTTGGTGGTGAGGTGTGAATGGTTATAGTGATGAAGTGCATATTTTAGTGATCGTTTAAGCTCTTAAGAAAATAGTTTTCCTTAAACTAACTACGTTCACAAAATTAAACAAAATGATGAGGATGACTATGTCCAATTCTTGAATGGCCATTAAGAATTTTTCAAATGATAGTTTTCTTGAATTTGTAGGAATAAAATTTGATCTTTTGAATAAAAAGAGACTTTTTGCAAATTGAGTTCAAACCCGGCCTGTTCAATTGTGGCAATTTAGTCAAGTAGATTAATAAAAAACGATGTATATATATGTTACATCCTCTCCGGTCTCCACGCACGATTTCTGGTTTAAACGCTATAAGAAAAAGTTTGAACACTGACAATGACTCTGTCGTTTAGCTTGGGTCTAATTTGGTGACAAAATATAGCAATCTGATGCTATTCTTGCCACCAAATTAGCCACAATCACATTCGAGTTAGAATAGCAACCGAGCTTATGTTATCGTTCATGCTTGTCATTGTAATGAAATCCACACTCAGGCTAGGGGTTTTGTAACTATTGGTGTTTCTATTGACTTACTTTTATTTTTGAAATCTTCATGTAATTATTTTGTTTTCATATCATGTACTTCAGCCATTTACGGAATCGGTTTTATCATTTGCCATTTTTTTACAGCTCTGTATATGTTTATAGTTTCTGTACGTGTAACGATGGTTTAGAGTTTAGACTTTAAGACAAAAATAAAATAAAAAAATAAAAGTCTTTGAGTAAACAAGCATGAGAACACTATAATTAGGCGTTTCATCTGTATTTTTTTTTTCCCTATAGGAGACTTGTTTTGTAGATATTATCTAATGGACATTTGAGGGTTTGGTATAGTAAATGTATTTTTTTTCTAAAAAAAAAGAATACAAGTCAAATATCTAATCTTTAAACAAAGTACTTATGGGTAAACAAAATACAAATTAATTATAAAAACATTTTAGACACCAATTGATGTTAGATGACTTTTGCTTAATCATAGTCGGGGCGGAACTAGGGGTTGGCAAGGGGTGTCATCGTCATTCCAAAAAATTCAAAAATATTTTTTTATATAGAAAAATTCGGAGATGTAAGTTTTTTATGCATTAATAGCCCCAAAATGAACAAATAGTAACTTAGTTAAAATGGTAAACATAAAATTTGTGTGTCATAAGGTCCTTAGTTTCGAATCTTGTGGTTATTTTTTACTCTTTATTTAATTAACATTAACTTACTGCTTGACTTCTCCATTAATTAATTGAATTTTAAGTTATTACAAGATTTTATAAATAAATGTTTTTGTTTAGTTTCATAGTCATATTATAACAAATTTTAAACTAATAGATTCGTATTTGTAGTCAATTTTTCCGTATCGTTTGAAAATTTATATCAATGGACAGGTCAGCTAAATTTTAAACTCCAGTTTTTATGGTTTTTTATACCGTTTATTGTTATTGTACTAACAAAAAAAATTCAACGTTTTAAAATTTTAGATCAATGGACAAGTCAGTTAAGTTTTAAACTCCGATTTTTTATTTTTTTTTATATCGTTTATTATTATTATACTAAAAAAAACATTAACGACTCTCCCAAAATTCGTCCCGCTACCGATGATAGTACTTCTACTCTTCTAGTTGATGATCTGTTTATTTTATTTTAATTTTCTTTTGGTGTACAGTTGATGATTGATATGTTTTGATTATAAATTACAATTGAGTTTATTTCACGCAAAACGTCAGTTATAATATATTTTTCATTAATTTAAAATCATAGTATTGGATGGGGAAGCAAATTATTAGTGTGTTCAAAGTCAATATGGTTGGTATATATGTTCATTCTTAATTTGTTGTTCATTGCAACTGGATCCGGTTGTTCATTGGTATTTTCCAAACATATATAATTTAGGGCCGGATCCGGTTCGGTTTTTGGTAAAATCGAAACCGAAACCGAGCATATTTTTCGGTTCGGTTTTTTTCGGTTTCTGTCTTTTTATTTTTTTGACCGAACCGGACCGGTTTTTTCGGTCCAGTTTCGGGTTTTTTCAGTTTTATTTTTTATTTTTCGGTCTTTTTCGGGTTTTTTCGGTCTTCGGTTTTGGTCTTTTTCGGTTCGGTTTTACTGAAAACCGAAACCGACCCGAAAATTTTTCGGTTTTTCGGTTTCGGTCTTTTTCGGTTTTTTTTGGTTCGGTTATCGGTTCGGTTCGGTTTTTCCGGTTTTTGCCCAACATATATATATATATATATATATATATATAATATAAATAATTAGAAGCATGTACTATAGTGTAAACTTCCAACGAAATTAAAGAACATAATTTAAATGAAATCATTGAAATGATACATAATTTTTAAGAAATTTCTGCGTGCAATGTATTTATTTGTTAATTTCTATTAAAATAAAACAAAAGGGGAAGGCTATAACCCATTTATGTTTGAACCATTTGAAAATTCGTGTTTCAGTTGCCTGCTTATTGTTTCCCGCTTTCAAGTTTTCACCGTCGAGTTTAGAATTTTTGTTTTTTCTTCACGTTTCATGTTTCCGTTTTTTTGTTTTTTTTTTCCGCTTCGGTTTCACTACTCGCAACTATGGTTCTATTTGTTATGATTAAGACTTAATTTAAATGATACTAACATGAATAACCATCAATGGATCAAAAAGAGAACTGGTAATTTAAACCCTAACCCTAACACCGACAAAGATTATTACTTTTTTCGCTTGCCGAAATAGCGACAGATTTGGACTATATAAGGAAAAAAAAACTAGTTTTGAGTATCAAATTGATAGCTAGAATCATAATATATATACAATATTGGTTTTATATGAATAAATTAATACTCCTCTGTTCCAAATTGTTAGTCAATCACGAAAAAACGTGTAATTTTTTTGACCCATAAAAAACTCATATGTAAAATGCCGAAACGAAAATTTTCAAAAGTTAATTACAAACTTTAGATGTTAAACTATATAATTCACTTTTGAAAATTTTCATTTCGACAATTTAAATATCAGATTATAACCGGTTAAATTTGCATGTAGTTTCATGATAAACTAACAATTTGGAACAGATGGAGTATATATAAAGATACAAAGGATACAATAACATGAATAATTCATATGGAATTTATTTATATATATATTTAGCCTGCTAAGTGACACCATAAGGTGCTCTAATAGTTTGAGTTTTGACACCATATAATTGGTGGTCTAAGAATAAGTAACATTCTTTAGAGACACCTAACATACAAATATACGTTTTTTTACTAAGTCAATTAGCTAGTAATCAAACCAGAAGGTTTAAGTAATAATTAAGTACAAGCACAAGGTTTTTTTATAAATAAATAACAAATAGTGAGGTTGGAACTCAAAATATTCCACATTTATTTAATTATGGTATTGTTCTTGCCAAGACGTGATCATTTTATTTTTCTAACATTTCCTTTAAATACTAAAGAAACGACTGTTCAAAATGTCTCTCTCGCATATTAACCTTGACTTGTGATAATCAATTTCGTCTTATTGTGCATCATTCAATTTTTTTTATTTGAAGGAAAAAAAAGAATGGTTTGTAAGCCATTGGAGAAGCCAAAACAGAAGCACAGGAAAGGTTTATGGTCACCAGATGAAGACTTAAGGCTCAAAAATTACATTTTAAAGTTTGGCCATGGATGTTGGAGCTCCATCCCGATCAATGCCGGTTAGTACATATCTCTCTTTCTTATATGTATATAAACGGATTCGACAAAAACTTATTCGTCCGTCGTTTTTGTTTTTGTGCACCTTTACTTCGATGTGACGTTCCTTCTGCCTGTTTCTGGAAAAAAACATAATCAGCTTTACCTAAACAATATCAAAATTATGCTAGATTGTATGTTACATTGGTGCCTGCATTGATTCGAATAAGCCAACTTTTTGTGTTATCATACAAGTTACAAAGCTAGCTTTAATTAAATGAAATATCAGTTGGTCAATAATTAAGGTAAGTTTCATTGTTTTTCTTTTCATGTATAGTTCTGCTAATTACACTTGTAAGATTTGCATCCTTTTCGTATATTCATTTAAATTTCCCCAGGGAATATCATGTTTCACAAATCTTTGTGTTAGACTTCTTAGTTTGTCCTTAAATCATTCATGAAACATCACTCATCTTATTTAATTTAATTGAAAAACTAAATACGAAATTGAAAATGGCTGCTCTTTTTCCTATTTTTGAAAAGAGTAACGATATCGGAAAATTGCTTAACCTTAATATGAAGAAATCAATTATCAACAACATGAAGAGTTTTTTTTTTTTTTTTTTTCTTTTTACAAGATATAATGTACTGAAAGAGATTGATGGGTATACTCACTAATCATTGTCAAAAAAAAAAACAAAAAAAATCTGAAAAATGAAAAATACCTTGTACTATACAGTTGACTTTATAATTTATATACTCTTATATTTGTGTGTTGATATGAAGGGCTAGAAAGGAATGGAAAAAGCTGTAGGCTAAGGTGGATTAATTATTTGAGACCAGGGCTAAAAAGAGGGGTGTTTAATCCTCATGAAGAGGAGATGATTTTAAACCTTCATGGCTTGTTAGGCAACAAGTAAGCATACATAATTGTTATTTTTTCTTCTTTTTTAAAAAATTGAGTCGATCACATTGTAATACAGCAACGAGAACTCCAACAACGTTAGTATTCCAGATTAAGTCTCGGGTGACAGGCTAACGGTACAAAGCCCAGCTCGTAAGCATACGTAATTATGCATACATGTGAAGAATCAGAAACAAAACCAAATATTAAAATCACTGACCTCCCACAAGTTTTGAAAAACTGACCTAATTATTCTATTGATAAAATCATTTCAAATAATGAAAATCCAAGTGATCATTTATGTGAGATTCTTAATTTGTTTTTGTTTTATTTTATGTTGTTACCAGCTCTTTAGATCCATAGGACAATTATACACTATTTAAATATTGGGGCTACTACGTGCAAGTGTAATTGAAACTAAAAGAGCCAATAATTTTTTTTTGTAAAAACTTGATTAAACTATTTCTGTAGTATACACTGTACAGAAAACACTGAACTCATATACAATCATATCCCACGTTTTTTTTTCTTAATTGGTGTCTAGGTTAAGCTTCACACAACTTGTAAAGTAAATTAAAAACTCAGGAACAACCCTTTCCAAAATGTGTAAAATGAAATAAAAACTGATTATTTTAGTGGACAACTCACACACCAAAAAAAAAAAAAAAAATCGGCTAAGACACCCCCGCCGGAAAATTAGCCTTGACCGACCTTGATTATATATATACTCATCGCATCCGTTTACTATATAGTACATAAGTTGACATGCATTATTTAAGTAGACAAGTTGGTTCTCTATATGATGGCGAATTTATTGGTTACAACTTAAAACTGATCAAGAATATTGCTAATAAGAAAAGGAGTATTATATAGACTTGATCAATGTCATTATTATAGTAATACAAGGCTACCTTATTTTGTCTTATTTGGATTGCACCAAGGTCAATTTTTACAAATTTGTACCTTGTCACTAATCACCTATGACTCTATCTATAAAACTTGTGCCATAAATTTTCTTTCTTGTCTTAAATTGAACTGATGATATTAATTTGAGTTAGGTCGAAATGATGGATATATATATATATATATATATAATGTAAACAAATAGGTTTTGTTTCATGTTGTCATCTATATTAGTTAGCAAAGATACAAGGGGTCGGCTATAATTATTAACTTTCAAAAAATATTGTTGGCACAATATTCAGCATTTTTTAATATAGATTTTCATTCCTCATATATATGATCAGGTGGTCTCAGATAGCCCAACATTTGCCAGGGCGAACAGATAACGAGATAAAAAACTTTTGGCATACGTGTTTAAAGAAAAAATTTGTGAAACAAGAACAAACCGAGTATCAAACAACGACGCCACTAATTACAAATGCAAACACGGGAAATAACACCGATTCCTCTATCTCCTCTCAAAATTCCAATTTGGAATTATTCGGAAACACTGAAGGATCATCGACCCAATTTTCCAATTTGCCTAAGGTCTTGTTTGCTGAGTGGCTCTCGCTTGATGAGTTTCAAGGCAATGATTTGGTCGAAAGTTCAAATCAGTTGAATGAAAATGGCGAGAGTTATTTAAGTTCTGAAGATAAGCTTCTGAATCGATTTGAGAACGTGTTTAATGATGAATTTCGAAAAGATATCATGAGCAATAATATGGGAAATGAAATGTTCCACGAAACTGCTTTTGCAAATTTTATGAGTGAAGATCTTATGGGAGATTCCGCTAACATGAACAACGGTGTAATGTACAACTTCTGAATTTCGAAAATACTAATTAAAGCACAACTAAGAACAGGTCAAGTATGTATATCCGTCACTTACATGTCTAACCCTTCTTGAAGCAAAGTAAATATTGTACTTTTCGCCGTTGTTGTTTCAAGTGCGATATTTAAATGTCCGGAAAAGATCATGTTAAATTTGCAAGTAAAATTGTGCGAAAGATACGTAAATTTTATGTTTCATTGGCTACTGTTTTTTATTATATAAATGTTCAGACCAATATCCACTCTACGTACGTTTATATTCCTTACCTTGATAATTATTGGCATAAAATTTAGTTTCCTTTATGTTGACATAACACATTCTTTGGCATTTTGGTGAACAGCAATTAATTGTGAAAAGTAGTAATCTAAAAGAGATATACAATGGTTTTCAACTAAAGAAATATTCGCGTAATAAGGACCAAAAAATACTTTTTTTATGGAAAAGTTGAAAAATATTTCACATATTTTAGGGTTTTATTCACACGTGAAATACTCTTGTTTTTTTTGCAAGTGAGAAGCTCTTGCCTTTTTTCTTTGCAAATACTTTCAATGAATTTCATTAAGAAAAATAGAATTCGTTAAATTCATTAAGCAAATACTTCCACGATTGTATATATTGTTGCAGTTTTTTTTTAACAATAATTAGTAAAGTCTTGTGTTCATCTCACATGATAAAATGGTTTTTATCTTCATGAGGAAATGGTTAGTAATAACGAATTCTATATTGAATGTAAATCGTATAATTATACTATTAATATAAACAAATTTAAAAAGTTGAGATTGTCCAATTTTGTCTAATTTTTCAAAAAATACCCTCATTCTATTTTAATAATTACAATGTACCTAATCTAATTAATTAACAATTTGTACTAACTATATTTTACTAATTACGGATGTACCCTAAATTAATTAACAATTCGTTTTAACATGCATAACCATAATAAATTAATGATATCAAATCTGAATATTAGAGCATCCATAATAGTTTTGTTAATTTTTTATTGTTAACTAGTGACACATCATTATTTAAAAATATATTAAATGGCGCATATGTATATTAAGTTAAACACTCATATTAGTTTTAATTTTAACAATGTTATCTATTTTAATTAAAAATTAATTATTCAAAATATAGTATTATGTATAGGTGGCGGGAGAAAATAAATAACTATGATAGAGATAGAAAATATATACGTGAGAAATAACAGTTAATTATGGCGTGAGTTATAATTTTTTGTCATGTCATCAAGTAATAACAATTAAAAAGTTTGTTATATTTAACAATGTTTTTAACATATATAAAGTTAACACACAGTTTAACACAACTAATGAGAATATAAAATTGCATTGTCAGCTAACATTTTTAGTTAGCAATAGAGATAACAACACTATTGTATATGTCCTTAGGTTCAAAATTAAATATATTACGAGATTTATGTCATTACGTGTCTCACATCGTGGATAACTTTACTAGTATATAATTCCTCCGTTCCTATTTAATTGTCCACTACGAAACTATGTGCAATTTTGACCGGTCAAGAACTTATATCAAAATTGTCGGAATGAAAATTTTCAAAAGTTGATTATATAGTTCAAATGTTAAATTGTATGATTAAATTTAAAAAAAAATTCATTTCGACAATTTTGATACAAGTGATAAGACGGTTAAAATTGCATATAGTTTCGTAACGTATAATTAAATTGGAACGGAGAGATTAATAGATAAGCTAAGGAAGCCGATTTTCTTGGTCTTGCTGGCTCATATTCAAGATAGTGATATGGTCAAATAATTGTTGGTAAATGAAAAGCTGGAAAAGAAAAACAATGTTTAAATGTATGGGAATGTTTTGCATGTTGTTTTATATGTATAAATCTAATAAAAGAACGATACAGATGGGAAAATATTATATTCCACTGATTGTTTGTAAGATATTATTTGGCGTTTTCATACGCAACGTATAATTGTTTTTTAATTTCTTAATAATGTTATATCTTAGACTAAATATTTGGTTTGAGACTGTTTCTACAGAATATTCATAACATGATAGAAGTATTATTGCAGTGCTCCCTCCGTTCTCAATTAATTGTTATTTACGAAATTACGTATAATTTTGACCGGATTATAACATGTATCATAATTGTCGAAATGAAAATTTTCAAAACTAAATCATATAATTTAATGTCTGAACTATACGATTAACTTTTGAAAAATCTTATTCCGACAATTTTAATACAAATTATTGTCCGGTTAAAATTGCACGTTGTTTCATAATGGACAATAAGACTGCAAATTTGTTCTTGGAAATAAATGACCTTGACATTTTCACAAAACTTGGCCTCATGGAACTAAAATGACATATGGCTTTGTTTCGTTGCAGCTTTTAAGTTCAAATATTGTTGGGCAAAACTGACTCCATTTGTTGATCAGCTTATAATCTGTGGTATTATCGAATTTCGGCATGGAAAAGTTTCAAAGATTTAAGCTGGATGAGCATATATTTTTCGTTTTTTGTTCTTTCTGAAACGTAGAAATTAAAGCTTTGTTGCCTAATAGCTGCATCCTAAAAGTTCGATTTTGGTTCTGCACGATCAATGGCCTAAATGCATAAGAATAGTTGGTTCAGGCTTGAAACTAACTGCAATCATTTTCTTAAAATTCCTATCCTAATTGATGGCGTTGATCGAGCGACTTTAACCATAGTCGAAGGTTTTGACACCCAAACCCTTGATGGAATTGCCCTTTCACGACTTATTCTAGCAACAGAGACATTGGCACTTGTTAAGTAAACACACATGACCAGATTACAAGTACATTGAGAAGGAAGGATCCGAAAAGAAGAGAATTTTAAATAAAGAAACACCCCTAATTTTAAATGTTTTTCCTTAGTTTTGGAGCTATTCTTAACATGATAAAAAACTTTCGAATGACTATCTTAGACCAGTATATTAAGTGCATGTCTCTTTGCAGCTTTTAAACAAAGAAGTTAGTAATTTTCCAGACTGAGCAAAAAGTTGTGCCAAACAAGTCTAAAGCTTCTAGCAATATTAAGCCAAAAAGCTAGAAAAGCTCAACTAAAAAGCAAGATAGCCAAATGCAGACCATTCAAGCAAAAAAAGAAATCAACCTTAAACATGAAGCCAAACAAACCTTTGAGAAGTAATCAATAACAGTAGATATGGCTCAAGATGATTAAATAAAATTAGTTTACCACAAATGTAAAAACCAAATTGTTGTTGCTTGATATATACAAACATTAAATACATCACTATGCACACATTAATAAACAAACAAATGGTTCCCCCCATAAGCACACAATACACATACACCGATAAACCCCAATCGAAAGAAATAAATCCAAACAACAATTTAATTTACAAGCAAGAAAGTCATAAATCAGTGCCAACTCGTTTTTTCAGATAAATCCTAATAAAAGTTTCTTTGGAGCAGTTCCTGTTGCACGGTATTTAGCTGCGGTCTCCTCTGCCTTGAGAAGTTCTTCGCCTCGTTGGGCTTCGATTACAGCCCTTTTCTCTTCTGCCTTCTTGTGGATCATAGCTACCTTGTTTTGCATTTTCTCAATATATCCGGCCTTCTGTTTCTCCAATTTTTCCTGTTTATGCAATTTGTAACATTAAGAAAACAACAACCACTCCTTTATCTTTCACTAGGATTTAAGCCGAGCTTGTTTGCACCGAAAAGCTTGATTATCTTTTTGCTTGCTTAAAAAGTTGAACGGAATTTAGTTTTGACCAATTTAGTTGAGATTTGTATGGTTCTTTTGACCAGATATAGCTAAAAGCTTTGAGAAAAATCCAGCTTAGATGCTCAAAAGCAGCAACCAATCAAGCCCTTAGTCTACTGTTTTGGCTCCAAATAAAACTATTTGTCATCCGCCCCGCTATATTTCAATATGTGATTGCAACTAGGAACTATTAATATGTATGTAAAATTGTATATCACTGGATTTTCACCTCAATTTTCTTCAATTCTGCTTCAATTGTAGCTTTCTTGCTGTTTTCCCATGCTGCAATAGCGGACGCCTTTTTCTGAGCTCTGTTGAAAAGTTTGATAGTTATAAGAACAATATAAATATGAAAACAGAATGCAGACTAAATTCAGAGTTGGTTTGGCATTTCATATGCTTATGTAATCGGTGCAAGTCATATTCTATCTGCTAAATCAAGAATGACCATTTTCGTAAACAAGATAAAAAATCCACAACTTTCTTGAGATTTAGTACCGCCATGTATTCACTACATTAGACATTCGTCAAAAGAGTAGCTAGTTTTTTTGAGAAATCCAAGTAACTCAGTTTCCTAGCCTGTATTTCAAAGCACAAGTTTAGAAAAACGATTCATCAAGTTGTTAATATATTTAATGATTTAGAGGCAAAACATAAAATGGCATTAAAAGAAACAGATAAAACATTACCCATACCAAAACGGTTAAGCATTATATAACAAACTTAAAGTCTATGCTACAATATGAAAATTTTCAACCACCACCACATGCGTATAGGTTTGTTACCTGTAATTATTAAAGGAAGAGGTTATAGCTTATTTGGGTAGAGAAAAATTGGATCAGTCCAACTTAGGAATAGTTTCTCAATACAGAAAAAAGGGACAAAAATGTTCTGTGTCCAGCTTAAGTGCTATAACTTATAAGCAAACAAAATTAAGGTAATTTTTTTTTAATTTTTTGTTGAAACCAAACAAAGCGTAGATGTTTATGATTAGGTAAGTAAGGATGCAGAGTGGTTTATTTGAAAAAGGAAAAAAAAGGTTAGATGATCTTGCAGAATGAGTTTTTTATTTGAAGATTTTTTGTTGAATAATGAATATAATGAGAAGGAGCCACACAGTCCTCTCTACATGATCATATATCTATCTTTTAAGCAACTTTAGGACTACTGTTAAGCATATAAAAAACTTAAAGATCAATAACAGAGATTAAAAGCAATTTCAAGACGAGTACTTGTTTTCCGCTTTTGATTTTTCACTTTCCTCCCAAGCCCTGACAAGGGACATCCTCTTCTCAGTCGCAACGCGTGCCAGAACAGCATCTAAAAAACATTATTCAAGACAAAACGAATGTAATCAGGAAGCTATACACTATTTTAAAAAAATAAATAAAATATATATATATATATATATATGTAAAATTGCAAAATTGGATGAGTATGGCTATAGAACCTTGTTACCTCTGTTAATAGATCCCTCGGCAGCCTTTTCTTCGACAACCTCTGGAACCGCTGCAATAAGTTGGTAAATTATATTAACAAAAACTAGAAGAGTAGTATCACATGATGATTCTTTGCTTGAGAAATTGGGATTTTTTTCTGATTGGTAATTCATATGTCCTAACAATTGTCAGCAAACAACTCAAATTCTGAGCATAGACTGAAAATACTAGGATCTGTTTTTCCGGATTTTCGAACCATTTTTTCTGCTTTTTTGCTTAATTAAATCCGATGGTGTAAAACAAGTTCTTTCCAGTTCAATGAAAGGCTACTGCTAAAGTTAGAAGCTAAAATACTTCAGCACCATTTTTCCAGTTTAGGGTACTTCCTGCAAGAACTAATTAAATTTACATAACTTTTTTTTACGTTTTAATACGAAATGTTCCCCCATTTACAATACGACTTCCGAAAATATAATTATACATAATAATCACCCACCCTCAAATACCAAAATTAAATCACTTCATATACCATATTTTTGTTTATTTTAACCATCTAACTGCTTTCTTTAGAAAAACTTTGCCTAAAAAAAGAGGTGATATACTTGGCACATCCCCTATTTTTAACATTAATGTAAATATGTAATAGATGTCACACCTAACAAGTCCAATTAATAATATTATAAAAAAAATGATGTGGCTGAAAATTAGAGGAATCAGGAATAGCAGATTTTAGAAGCAAAACTTGCTGACCTTATCTTTTGCAATTGAAAGCAAACGGACATTTAAAGTCAATAATATACTAACATTTATTGCACAAAATTACCCTATGAAGATATTTCTTTGGTTCCATTTTTCACCTTCACTGCAAAACCACCAATTTACCTTTGTCTAGCTAAATACAGTAATATACAAGAAACTTTTGATAAATGTCACAATTTTAGCCTTTTAAAATCTAATTTGCACATAAAGCAAGTGTATTCTTAAACCAGTTATTTTAGGCTCTCAATTTACTAAGGTCCTAAAACTTCAAAATTCTCATACTCTCTCCGTTCCTATTTAATTGTCCATTACGAAACTACGTGCAATTTTGACCGACCAAGAACTTGTATCAAAATTGTCGGAATGAAAATTTTCAAAAGTTGATCATATAGCTCAAATGTTAAATTTTATGATTAGATTTAAAAAAAAAATTATTTCGACAATTTTTATACAAGTTATAAGCCGGTCAAAATTGCACGTATTTTCGTAATGAACAATTAAATTAGAACGGAAGGAGCAGTAAACTATAAAAGGAAAAGATCAAGGTTCATTCTATTAAGAAAGACTCCAAGATTTTCATAAAAGTAATAAGTATAAGAAAACATAGATTTATAGTATTTCATACAGTTGCTTACTTTATTCATGTTTTTGTTTTAATTTAGCCAAACAATATAAACAGGGTAAATTTGAACTAAACAAGATAAACTTGGGTGAAATTGAACTATAAAATAAGCTATTCTACAAGAGCTAAATTCTTTGATTTAAAAAGTTGACTTCGTGGTAAAAAAAAGCTCGATTCAAACCTCGATTCAAGGCTTAAAAATTCATCGTGTTTTTGCTATTGAGGCCGCTAGAAGCTTATACTTTTCGCGTAGCTATAGCAAAAACGCTTTAGCTAAGTTTCTGCTTTTCTAAAACAATGCTTAAATAACTTAAACATATGTAAACAGAGAGAGAATTATACGTTCGACGACGACAAGTGCTTTGGAGTCATCGGGTTTATCCTCGGGAGGTGGAACTACTACAGGTTTATGCTCGGGAGGTGGAACTACTACAGGTTCCACCTCCGGAGACGGAATTACAGCTTTCTCTTCAGGAACATCTTTCGTTACAGTTTCCGGTGCAGTAGTCTCGGTTTCCACCTTGGCTACTTCCTCGGTCGCCATTATATATATATATATATATATAGATATATATAGATATATGTATAGATATTAATATATAGAGAGAGAATGTAAGTAGGAAAAGATAGGAAAATATAACTAACTTTGTGAAGTTAGCTCAAGTAGTTCTTGGAAAATGTTTAGGTACTATTTGTACATATATAGAAGCATGAATAAATATGTATTTATCACTTAATTATCTATTACGAAACTGTGTGTAATTTTGATCGGTTTATAACTTATATTAAAATTGTCAAAATGAATTTTTTTTAAATCTAATCATAAAATTTAACATTTGAACTATGTCGTCAACTTTTAAAAAATTTCATTCCGACAATTTTGATTAAAAAAATTAACATTTGAATTATATGGTCAACTTTTAAAAATTTTCATTCCGAAAATTTTGATAAAAATTCTTGATCGGTCAAAATTAACACGCAGTGCACATGGAGGAAGTATGTACATATATATGTAATAAAAATGTAAATTATGTATTTATTCATGTAATGTAATGACAGTAATGTGTACATATATAAGTGGCCAGTTAAGAAGAGCTGTAAACTGTCACCTATCTGTGATAAAGACATACAGAGAGATGGAAAAAAGAAGCAAAAGGAGACATATTATGAGATATTTTGCAACTTTTGTTTGTATATTGTATGAAAATTGATTCTTCCACCAAAACTGGTGGGACTGATTGATTTTGTAATCTTTGAAATTGTATTCTTTTACTATTAAGATACTGTGAATTTTTCATTGATTTACTATGTGAAATCTTAACCAGCACGTTTTTGTAAGAGTTATGCTAAAATGTAAAAAAACGTAATGGTTTAATCGAGCAGGAAAACGAGTTTTTTAAGAATTTATTAAGCATTGAATCGAGCTTTTATCGAGATTTAATTCGAGCTCTTTTTTACAACAAGGCGCTTTTTAAAGGAGTAGAATTTCACATAGTTCCATTAACATGGGACATATATATACCTGGTTCACCAAATACTATTTGGCTCTCATTTACTTGCGGTTCTAGTAGATTCGAGATTAATATTTTGATCTGAAATGTGAGTGAGATTTTGAACGAAGGCCAGCATAGCAATCCCGACGAGATTAAACTAATCTAATTAATCTCTCGTCTAGCAGTACTTTTGGATAAACTTTTTGTATTAAATTAAACGGCGTCACGTCATTGTTGGCTAACGGCAGAATCTTGAGCTCATCGGATTCTTTGGGTTGATGGCGGCGACAAGAACGTTAGTGGACCCGTTAGAAAATGGCGTGTTATATTTATCTATAGTTTTGGCCTACAGTATTTAAACCATTGAGCTATAACCTACTAATAATTGGACAACTATTATTCATTGCATGATAAATCTGTTAGATATTTCTTACTTGCAAGGTTATAGTAGTAATAAAATCAAGAAAATGTATATTTTTGCAGTTCATGATACTTTTTAAGGTTAATTTTCCGTTTAACAGTTCGAAATTTAGTATTAATTTCATAATACGGGCTGCCTATTTAATCTAATTTTTTTATCAACTAAAACAACCTTTTAGGTTTCCCAATGATTGGGAGTACTTTTTTGTCGAAACTGTTTTTAGTATATTTATTCATAATCTTTGTTGAACATTGCAATTACTAGATAATATTATCCAAAGTATGGTAAAATTAATGAACGTCTAAAATAAGTACTAGTTCAATGTTATTGTAATTGCCAGCTGATATCTATTCACTCCGTTCCTAATTAATTGTCAACTATAAAACTAAGTGCAATTTTAACCGGCTAATAACTTGTATCAAAATTGTCGAAATCAAATTTTTCAAAAGTTTATCATATAGTTCAAACATTAAATTATATAATTTAATTTTAAAAATTTTTATTTCTATAATTTTGATACATATTATGAGCTGGTCAAAACTATATATAATTTCGTAAATAACAATTAATTGAAAAAAAATGAAATATCATGTTAATATGGAATAGTGCTACAAGTGCAAGTTCTATTGGGAAAAAATACATATATTAAATTATACATACAAGTTTTATGTATATTAATATACGAAATAAATGCCATGTCGGCTATAAGAAAACTGAAAGTGATACTCCACGTAAGGGTATAACTTTTGTACTGATCAATTTTCGAAGTATCGACTTTTCGGTACGATATAACCGAACCAAACTTTAAAAATTGGTTCGATTTCGATATCCATTTCATATGTTTAGTATAATACCGAACCAACCCAAACATTAAAATTATAAAATATATAGAAATTTACACATAGTCACAACTTACAAATAAATTGCTTTATAGTTTAGTTTAATTTTACATACGACTTATTTTCATATTTACGAAATAAAATACAATAATTTCGTATTTATTCATTTTATTTTCTCATGTTTTAAAATAATTCTTATTTTATTAGCGTTTACTATTTTAATCAAGTTGACGATAAATATAGAAAATGTAAGAATACTTGTACACATTTTATTTTTTATCTTGCTATTTTATTGTTATCAAAAATTGTCTTTTAATAATAGTAATGTTTCTGTATAAAACGGAAAACCGAACCGTACGGTATACCAATTTTTTCAGTTCGGTTATAGTATAATTTTTTTTAAACCAAATAAGTTCGGTTCGATATTGATATATAATCAAACAAATCGAAACTAGACAAGTCATTCATAACCCTACAATTCATAAAGACAACTAGACAAGTTGGTATCTAGCTTTATCCCATATAAATCATGAAAAAATAAATCAATTACTATCACTTTTCCAAAAGAATAAAATAAAATTTGAATCATGGTTAACGTTAAAGCAAATATATCCAGAGAAGCAGAAATGATAAATAATTAAAAAGAAACACAGCAAAGATAAATTTAAGTTAAAGAAGAAACACTATAAATTTCCCTCATGATTATTCTCATCTTTCTTGAATATTTTTGTTAAAAACAAAATAATGAATCACTTTGCAAAAGCAAGTAAGTGATTGTACACCTAAGTTTCGATAAAAGATATGGACTGGTTATTTATTATATATGCGTTTGTCAACATGCCACGTTATTAAATGTCAATATCTAAATTTATTTCATATCTAATGCTAGCTTAACCTATGCTTAGGTCATGCTCAACTGTAATAATCGAATACTACCTACTCCTAATCCTAAATGATAAATTAATATTAGTACAGATATAACCCAAAATTTAGTTCGAACTAATATCATAGTCCTTGTTTGGTGAAGGGGTTATAAAGCTCATCTTGAATGAAAAGTGCAAAAAAAAGTTCAATTAATGGTTAACTATAGTGTAGAGTATAAGTTTGGTTTATACCTTTATTCGGGTAACAAATAATTTTACATTCGTATCAATTTATATGAAACAATGTGTAACTTTGATCGGGTTTAAACATGTAACTAATTAATGGTTAACTATGGTCTATAGTATTATAGTATAAGAGCAAACACTATAGCCATCCCCATAAGATCATTTTCTTTACAATTTGAGGAACTTACAAAAAAAAATACTCATTTTTGTTTCATTAGCAGGTTCCTTATAATGTTTATCAAATTATTAAGTATCAAAACCTTCCTCGAATAAAAGAAATCAAATGGTTTTCTCAAATTATCTCTGTTCTACTTTTTCATTTTATCCCACATAAATGTGCATAAAATCACAATATTAATATAAAATAAAAATAAGAAAGTTTATAAGAGAGGTTTTGTGTTGATTTAATAGTGTTAAAATAGAAAAAACAATATTTTTTGAATAAAATTTGAAGAAAATAAAGAGGAAACTTGCTTGCTCCAAGTTTGGTTGATACCTCTTTATTGATCTAACAAATAATAATTGTCATAGAATTTTTTTGTCCATTTCATTGTTTGCATAGATGTCATTTTCCAAGTACAGATAAGATGCACATGTTAATGGTCCTATTTACAACGGAAAAAACAGATCATTTGTTAGTACTGAGTAAATTTTTCAGCAAATGTCATCAAATAATAATTGAACCATATATATATATTTGTACACACACTTTTTGTTACATCCTCTTAGATCAAGTGATCAACTATTTATTTCTATTTTTTAAAAATCTTAGGATCAATTATGTTTGACATACAAAGGGTAAATTATGCTTTAATGACCTGAATTTTGATCAATTTTAGGATAAGTGAGCTAAGTTTTTGTAATTTCGGTTTTGTGACATAAGTTTAACTCTGTTATCAATTTAGTGACATGTCATCCTATTTTTCGAAAAAAAAACATATTTCTTGCTAAAAAGACTAAAATACCCTCAGATTTTACCCTTTTAGTTAACAGACGTGAGTGCACGTGATAGCACGTGTAACGTATTCCGTCCACTGAATTGACGCAAGGTCACTAAAACAATACAAAAGTTAAACTTAGGTCACAAAACCGAAATTACAAAAACTTAGATCACTTATCCTAAAATTGACCAAAACGCAGGTCACTAAAACATAATTTACCCAGCATACAAACATAGAAACTGAGTAGAATTCTGGAAAATGATATGACAATCAAACGCCATGAAAACTATAGAAATGTCAAAATTTTGGGAGAAAATGTCAAAATATTTATCATCTACAAAGTGATACATAGACGTTGGTCTAATTCTCATACTATTTTCTATCATTTCAAAATTAAATAAAAATTATGCTAGTTTCTAACTTTCTATGTCGTGCTATCTTACCATATTCCTCTAGCTTTGAAATATTGGTAGTATGGCTCGTTCTCTTGCAGCTTTTAAGCTGGGCTTAAATGTCATTGTTCATTTAAGTGGGAGTACATTTGGTTGGTCGCTTTTGAAAACCGAGTTTTAATTTTCTTTTGCCCAAGTTCTAAGGTGAATGACCTTAAATTTTTCAATCTCAGATAAGTCACTTTAGTGCTAACTGCTAACCAAATTCATTGAAGTATGCGAGGATGAGTACACTGTAGAATTAGATAAGAGACATAAAGGCGAAAAACATGAAAATATAATCATCCCATTGATTCTGCTGTTAACCATTCACCGATGCAATAGTAGTTAGTATTCCAGAGAAACTCAACCGAGGAAAGATGTTTGATTGAAGAGCCCTTGTCAAAAGTTTGCAGCTTCTAAGGAAAATAATGTTTAGTGGAGAAAAAATCGAAAAAATCGAAAGCCATGCCATCAAGACACGGACCACCGAACTTGGAAGAACCATGCCAACACCATAACTCGAGCAGGTGGTTGTTCTTGTTGTTGGGACATTAATTTAATCACAACTTGTCCGACAAAAAGCAACACGAGAACCAAAATCAAGACGATAACAACCCATTCAAGCTTGAGAAAATAAATTTTGGTAATAAAAAAATGAGGCCCCTTTAACAATAGAGTCAAAAGTGCAGATAGAGGTTAAAATTCAAAATGATGTATAACTCTTTCTATTTTCTAACTTGCTTTTAACTCAGCTCAACACAACATAAAACAACATAAACTACTCTTGTACGATGTAATGCCAATACTCGATATCATTTTCCAGCATAAGGTTATTGAGTAGCTCACCCGTCGTGACTCGTGACCAGGCAACAAATCAGTACTCAAGGGAAACATTATCATATATCCTTAACTTTCGCCAAAAATGAGAAGATCAAATTGGTTCATACTTTGCCATCAGAACTCAGAAGAACTAAAAAAGAACCATATTATAAAGTAAATGGAGGATTAGTGTGTTTTGAATCAAAATCTGAAATAAAACATATAATTTTCTGTTTCAATCCGTCCATAGCATCTCACGCCTCTGGATATGAAATGGGATGACTCCCGAAGTGTACTGCCTCGTCCAATGGAAAAAAACTCAAAAAGACATGCTAAAAAAGAATATATTTTTTTACAATAGGCAAGTTATGATAGTTTTATTTTAGAGCACAATTTTATAGTAACAAAGAAGTAGAGAGAACGTGCGTAATATCTCACAAAAAATATGGAAATAAAGGATTTGAATGCTGTTAGTAATATGATTAGACGCTTTCAAGAGTTTAAACCACAATACTGATAAAGGTCTGTATATATAGCCTCCCTTTCAATAGCAAATTTCTCAATCGATACTCAAAGCTGCTTGTACCATCTTCGGATGGCAACTTAGGTGCTAAACAGCTAAAGCATCACAAAATTACTAACCAAAGCAACTAACAGATACTACATGTAGACAACCAAAAGGCAGCTAAACTTTAAGAAATATTCTACTTCAATAGGTCTTTACGAGATTTTCCAGGATAAACTTAACCAAAAAAAAAACATTTCCTTGATCGCTGGCAAAGATATGAGAAACAAACTAAAAGCTCATTTGTTTAGAAAAGCACAAACACCAGTTGGGCGGAGAAGACATGGATGGCCAACAATCTTTATTCATAGTAAAAAAAAAAGTGCAACAATATGCTTTTAACGTCTAAACGAGTTAATAAAATAGTATAAGCGCCAACTTAATTAGATTAAGACACGGATTCTCTTTGGCGTTTACTCAATGCTGGATTATACTTACTTGATAACTTGATAACTGATTGTGTTTAAAGTCCATAAATCGACTGAAAATAGTACTTTAAGCAGGTCCAAAAGTCTCGCTTATTATATTAATCTGGACAAAGAAACTAGAAATAAAACTGGTATAATTTTAACAATGAATGAAATAAAACTATTATTTTGCTTCAAAACTTGATCAATAATAGTTTAGAGACTATGACTAAAAAATGATCTTACAGAAACAAGTTAAGATATCATACTTTCCAAATGCACATACAGAAATTGCTGTAACAGATATAGCAACAGAATTAATCTATTCAAACAGAAGCATGTGGGTAACATAACATTACCTTCTCGCCTTAAGCATAATCGATAGCAAAAGTGATTAATTTAGCACACACTTGCTCACTTAGAAACAACTTACATGTCTGGAATCAGTATATACTTAAGATGAATTGGGCTTTTGATAAAAAAAAAATCGATACATACCTCATCTAAATTGCAAACTTAAGCAGCTTGTTTCCGTCTTAATGACATAGGTGCAACCCTTTGTACATAGGTTTATACAGTCTTCTATGAGCATAGCTAGACTAGAATGATACCCAATATAGCTTGCTTAGTTGCTTGCGATTAAAATGTGTTTCAAAACTAGATAACAGATACGTCCTCAAGTCGCTTTTCCGCTAACTTCAAAACAAACTTATTGGTTTATTAAATAAGTATCGCAAAATTAGAAATCGCTTACTCTATTGGAAGAAGAACTTGGATAATAATCTTAACGAACTAAAACTAATGTTTTTTTCCAGAAATCACGAGAATAAAGCAGTAACTTTCACAATCAGCGGAAAGAAAAAACAGGTCTCATGATCATAAATGGAAACCCCTAAATATTTGGAAGCTGTCCATTACAAATAACATTATACAGAATACTTGCAGTGAAGCAAAAATTGAACAATACCACACTAGTTGACTAGACCATAAACATGATCATAAATGGTTGAATTTATGAGCGGCGTAAAAATTTCTAAAATGTTCTTCATTTTTCATGTTCATTTTCAGGTCATACGTGGGTGACAAAAGGTCATTTTGGTATACAAAAACAAACAATTAATTCTGAGGAATCGCTGCACATGAGATCCATGTCCGGTCTTCATTCTTGTGCCTCTAAAAGCGACCACTTCCCTAACGAAAGGTGTTTGCTAGATCAATTGCCCTTTTCCATGAAAATAGAAACACAAAAGATATAACAGATAGCTCGACAAAAGAAAATACAGATACTTAAGATTAACAATCTTTACGAAATATCCATAGACTACGAAGTTGCACTGTTGAGCGAAAGAAAAGTATACCTTTGGATTATAGTTGTCGGATCGCAATTATCAATGTTGAGTGAGACTAAGCTCTCAACATAAGTAATTGCCATAACGCTCAGGATTAATGGCAAAATCTCTATACTCACCGTCAATCGGATTGTATTTAAAAAAAAAAACTATATGAACCTAGCTATCAGTAAGACTTCATCTTTAATTGAAACACACACAATGGACGTAAATCGTAATCAAATAACTCGCCAGTTATGCTCTACGGAATAGTATACAACTTTATACACATATTTCCAACACCGTATCCTTTCATAGCGCCCATATATCAAGACAAGCTTTTTCACAACTATCATCATTAAAATGACATAATATCGAAAGAAATCCATCTAAAACACCTAGATTCAAATTAGAAATAAGAGCATCACCCTTATGAGGTTGCGAAATTTCCCCATAAGTTTCGTTTCCCATATCAAGGGAACCAATAACCATTGACAAGTGATAATTAACATGGAAATATCGCTAATACTTTGTAATCATTGTTAGTTTTATCGTACCCGAGTGTTGGATACGTGGGTACAACTAAACATGACCACACATGTCGCGCACACCGCCGTGGCACTGGAAAAAAAGTATACGAAAAGAAAATCCAATTTTCAAATTTTACACTTTGACCCTAAAAATTACACACACACAAAATTAAAAGAAAAAGTGAAAACAGCAATCATGATAAGATTTGTGTATTTTGATGGATAATCTAATATTACTAATATTTGTATATATATATGTATCATTTAACAGTCATGTCACTGCCGTGTTGCATTCTACGTTATTAATATTTATCGTTTCCAAGACATATTAATGTTCATGCTACGTGTAAAAAAAAAAAAAATACTGTAACTATTGCAACAATTTTTATGATACTACCTGAATTGTTGCTGAAATTTATCACAAATTTAACAACAAAAACTGTAACTAACTACAGTTAAATGTCGTTTAGAGTCCGGATCCTCTCATCTGCTCTCTGTTTCTTTTCGTGTCCCCCCCTCCTTTTTAACCTAACATATCTGTTGAAAAAAATTCTACAGTTACGATTATACATATATCGATATACCCCAACACTTATTTTTAATAGAAAAGTCACGCACAATTTAATTTGGAATAAGTAAAAAACCAGTATAAAATAATTAGTGAAATTAAAAAAAACTTTACATCGATATTATATCCAAATATTATGAAATTTGCACAGAATATATTATAAAAGTCTATAAAAGTATGAAACAAGTTGTAAAATATAAGATTTGAACGGAAATAAGTAAGAAAACAAAGAGCCGAGGACAAAAGATCCGGACTCATTTGGATGGTGTTTTAAATTTTTATCAACAACAATTTCTACAATTGTTATCTTGGAGTAATTTTATTATTGTATATAGCTTGTGAAAAGAAATATTATCTTGGACCAAACGCAATTTATTTTAAAACTATGTTATCAAATTAATGTTAAGTAACAAAAATATTTACATTTTTCTCGTCCAGCCGCTCTCTCTCTCTCTAAACCATCACTCGAAGCTATAAATAAGCCTTTGGCATTTGATTGAGAAATTTAAGGTACTCAAATTAACCCTTTAAAATTTTTGAAATGATTATTAAACCTTTTTTACATAATGGGTTTTTTTTTTTTTTTATTCAGTTTGTGGTTCTCATTGAGATTAATGTTTTTTTTGACAGTAGTTTTTAGGTTTAATGAGTTCTTAAATTTTGTTATAGTTTCATATTGCTATATATATATATATATATATATATGATATGTCCTTTTGATACATTATTAATGAAACCTTGGGCACTTTATTGAGAAATTTAAGGTACTCAAATTAACCCTTTAAATGATTGTTAAACCTTTTTTACATAATGGGTTTTGTTTTTTTTATTCAGTTTGTGGTTCTCATTGAGATTAATGTTTTTTTTGACAGTAGTTTTTAGGTTTAATGAGTTCTTAAATTTTGTTATAGTTTCATATTGCTATATATATATATATATATTATATGTCCTTTTGATACATGATTAATGAAACCTTGGGCACTTTATTGAGAAATTTAAGGTACTCAAATAGTCAAATTCACTCTTAAATGATTATTGAAATACTTTGTACTTAATGGGTTTTGTTTTTTTATTTAGTTTGTGGTTGTCATTTGAAAGAAAATCATTGAGATTTTTTTTTTCTTTTTCTGTATCTAATTTTGAGGTTAATTGTTTAGTTGGTTTCCTTCTAATTGCTTGATAGTAGTTTTTAGGTTCATTGAGCTTTTTAAATCTTGTCATACAATCACTTGTTATAGTTTTCTGTTGCTAATTATACATTATATGCCCTTTTGATACTGGTTTTTTCTGTATTTAGGTTTAATTTTAAGACGTAGTGTCGATACTAGATGATTACTGAAACCTTGGACACTTTATTGATCACCCTTAAATGATCATTAGACCTTTTTTACTCAATGGGTTTTGTTTTTTTATTGAGATTTATGTTTTTCTTTTTCTGTATCTAATTTTGAGGTTACTTCTTTAGTTGTTCTCTTGCTCTTGCTTGATAGTAGTTTTTAGGTTCATTGAGCTTTAAAATTTTGTTATACAATCACTTGTTATAGTTTTATGGTTCTATATTTATTTTTATGTTCTTTTGATTTTGGATTTTTTTTTTTTGGTATTTGGGTTTGATTTTTATATTTGACAGAAAGATTAAACCTTTATGAAGTTCTCACGCTCTCATTTAGCTCTCTATTAAGCTTTGAAATTTTAATTGAGTATTTGTTATTAATATTTATGGGATTTTGGAATTTATTATGATGTTTTGATATCCCTTAAAAGATTGCATCTTTATCATTTTTACATATTCTTACAGTCTTTTCTTTGATAGTTCGATGAGCCTTATGTTTTAATATACTTTACATTGTGCTATACTTTTTTGATGCCACGTTTATCGTTAGTACTGTACTACCAGTTCTTGTTTGGTTGCTGTTTTTTAAGAAAAGTGTATTCTTTCCATGTGGTAAAGAAGCGTTTTTAGATTATTCAGACCAGAAAAATATCGGGTTATTGGGCAGTCAGTTGCATAGCAGCTTAAAAGTGAAAAAAGGGAAAATAATAAGCTTAAACTGCGGCAAAAAAAAAACGGAGTTGAAATTCTTATGTTGACTCACTTCGGATACAGAATATTTCATCGTCTTAGAATTTGTTGTCTTTGGTAATTGATGATAATG
The DNA here is from genome assembly GCA_963682055.1 of Primula veris. Taxonomy (NCBI): domain Eukaryota; kingdom Viridiplantae; phylum Streptophyta; class Magnoliopsida; order Ericales; family Primulaceae; genus Primula; species Primula veris. The sequence continues at coordinate 1,918,383 of OY821742.1, forward strand.
TTACACATCAAATGCTTAGAGCTCAATGACATTCGCATACTACTGAGTACGCAATTATTGTGTGAGTTAAAAAATTATGGTTTTTAATACATTATGCCGGGTTCGATTCATTGGTCCTTTCCCATTTTTGTTTCAGGTTGTAGTTGGTTTAAGGAATGAAAAGTAGAATTCATCAGTAAACTCAATTGAGTTATGAAAGACTGAGTCTTTTGATCATTGTACGCCAAAAGTATTTTCAACCATCTTTTTCATATATCTGGATGAATTTCGAGTTGTGGTTACTATATTCTATGGAATTAATGTGAATGGAGGAAAGGGCTTAAGCTGCTCAATCGAATTCATGGTTGAGAAATGTTTGCTGTAGCTCTTCTTGGAAAGAGAATAATTAGAACAATGCATCATTTATCAGGTATTTCGCGTTCTTTGTGCCATTGCAATATCGGTAATAGTGGGGATGATGGTTTCGAAAGCGTAGATAGAGCCCTAAAAGATGCGTGGAAGGGTGATAACAATGATTTTAGATATGATAAATTTAATTTAGACGAGACGCCTTGTAGTATAGGAGAGGAGCCGAATTATGAAAGAGATTATTCAGGTAATTACTCGGGAAAACGAACTTTTTTCTCAAATACAAGAAATGATGTTGAAAGGGTCATCCAAGTTCTTCAACAAGATGGTCCTGGTTTTGATACACGAGCCGGGTTGGATGATTTGGGAATAAGGGTATCGGGTTTATTAGTTAGAGAAGTGCTTTTAAAGATATTGAGAACTATTGACTACGTAAACAAGACCCGTTGTGCAAAACTAGGGTACAAATTCTTCGTTTGGTCGAGTGAACAAGAGAATTATAATCACACCGTTAATGCGTATCATTTAATTATGAAAATATTAGCGGATGCCGATGAGTTCAAGGCCATGTGGCGATTAGTCGACGAGATGACGGAGAAAGGATTCCCTACAACAGCACGCACGTTCAACATTTTGATATGTGCATGTGGTGAGGTTGGATTGGCTAGGAAAGTTGTCGAAAGGTTTATCAAGTCGAAATCTTTTAACTATCGACCGTTTAAGAATTCATTCAACGCGATTCTTCATTCGCTTCTTTCGGTAAATCAATATAGATTAATCGAGTGGGTATACCAGCAGATGTTAAAAGATGGTCATTGCCCCGATATTCTAACTTACAATATACTTATGTGTGCAAAATATAGACTTGGTAAGCTAGATCAGTTCCATAGATTGATTTGTGAGATGGATAGACATGAAATTTCTCCGGATTTACATACATATAATATTTTACTTCATGTACTGGGAAGAGGAGATAAACCAGGAGCTGCAGTGGCCCTTTTATGTCATATGAAAGAAGTTGGTATTAGTCCGTGTGTTCTACACTTCACAACATTAATAGATGGGCTTAGTAGAGTTGGAAACTTAAGTTCTTGCGAGCATTTTTTTAATGAGATGATTAAGAATGGGTGTACACCCGATGTAGTTACTTATACGGTTTTGATTACGGGATATGTAGTGGCGGGTGAGCTTGAAAAAGCTCAAAATTTATTCAATGTGATGATAGATAAAGGGCAAATGCCCAATGTTTATACATATAACTCAATGATACGCGGATTATGTATGGGGGGCATGTACGATAAGGCTTGTTCTATGCTTAAAGAGATGGAATCTAGAGGGTGTAATCCCAATTTTCTTGTTTACAACACTTTAGTTTGTAATTTACGTAATGCTGGAAAGCTTACCGAAGCTCATGAAATTATACGACAAATGATCGAAAAGGGTCAGTATATTCATCTTGTTACGAAGTTTAAAGGTTACAGAAGATGCTGAAGAGATGATTCACTTGTGCAATGTTATTGATCTGTTTCGACTAGCTCTCTTGGCATCTGGTTCCCGCTGCTCTTTGCCAGTATGATGTAAGTTCAAACATTAAAATCTTACCTACTAAAATGATCAAGTTTTTGTTTTACTCTTTTGTTGTGTTACTATGGAATGAAATTGTCTAATTTTTACTGTTAGGCCTTTGACTTCCACATAATGAAGTACAGCCAGGGACAAGCTTGCACTCTATGTTAGGACTTAGGACTTTTGTTGTTTGTCTAAATAGTATTAGAGTTGCATATAGTTGTTGGGTAATCAATCTTTGCTTTGAAAGTTCATCATGTACTTTGAGTCCTTTGAAACAAATACATAACATCGTGAAATGTTTGCTGATACTTTTTTTTTCTTTGCTTACATTAGACCATCTTTCTTGGTTATTTGTGTGTTTCTATGCTTGATTGCTTGCTCCTCTGTTATTATAACTTCGGCTAGCTTTTTTTGTTCTTCCCGGTGTTAGCTTTTTCCTGGTTTTTGCTTTGCGTTGTGTCTTCTTCAAAGGTCAATGCATGCTGTAGATGGCAGTTTTACTTGCTTAAGGTTTGTTTGGTTGCATCTATTAAGCTCATTTTTGTATGCTTTATTTTTTTACTTACCAAGTTACAATGCAATTGGTAGTCCGGCTTAAAGTCTGAACCTTTTTGGTTTCGTGACCTGATAAAGCTTTAAGTTTTAAACTGGGGGAATTCATATTTTCAGCTTTCTAATTGCTTTGTAGCTGCAGCCAAATGAGCCCTAACTTGTCAATGGACTGGTCATGAGTAGATTCAAAACTTTCGTCACAATTTATGTTATCTCGAGCATAGTTCTAATTTGTAAAATCGTTGTCTCGATCTGTTTCCTCTTTTAAAATCAATTGAGTGGAAACAAAACAAAGAACTGTATATCGTTTCTACTTGATAATCTATCTGTTCCACAATGTCACAGTTTCATTTGGTGGGCCAGCGTATTATGTGACCCTCTTGACAGAATGTTCTCGAGGACTTTGGGCTTACTCATATCGACATTAATCCAAGGTAAGAACCCTAAAACTAAGAAGGTAAAGGGCATTTTTGACTGAGTAATATTTCTAAATTATCAACTTTTACAGGTCTATTGCTAAGATCGTAACTCAACCTGTTAAACGTCGATGTCTAATGCTTTATTTATGTACAAACTGGCAAAAGATTTGAAGCCCCATAGAAATTGGAGACCCCGCAATACACACCCTCCTAAAGACGACACTTTATGTATATCACATGGTAAATACCCTTGTTTGTGCTATAAGCCTATTGTTTTTACGTTGAATTGTTGAAACATGTCATTTAATAGTTGATTCTTTGCAGCTTTAAGCTGAGTGATAATCTCTTTTTTTTCGTCTTATAAATTTTATTCCATTTGATTGGGTGATTGTTTAAAGAAAAGTTTTTCGGCATGTTGGCTCCAGAAAAGCTAGAATTCATTTAGCTACACATGGTTGGGCTGTTATTCTTTGGCGATTGAAGTACCACTCTTTAGCTAGTATTTACGAGCTTTAATGGATTGTGCCTTGTGGTTTATGGCAGTCGATTCACCCCAAAAAAGATTGGATTTAGCAGAATAGTGCATAATGAGTAATGATAGCATTCTTACAAGCGAAGCTTCTCTCATGCGTTCGAAATAGGACAATTCCCCCGAATCCTCGTTTTCTACACTATTATCATCGCGGTTGGTGGAATCTGAGTCGTCTTAGTAAATAGAACCCAGCTGCAATTCTCTCTGGATAAGAAACCCATTAATTTCAAGGTATTCCATTCCACATACACAATAGCTCTAAAAAGAAACCAGAACAAAGAAAGAGATTAAACTGGCACCACCAACCAGCATTTTCCCCAAATTATAGTACCTTTCTCAATGCTTGGTTTCGTACTGATATAAAATGGTCCGTCTTCGGATGTGAGGTGAGATAATAAGAGTATGACGTAGTTGTTCCATAAACATTTATGAAGAGATCAGGAAAACGACTTAAGACGGTTTATAATTAAATTAATCCCATGAAAACCAAGTGTTTGCATACAAGTCCGAACTGATAACAAGTCTCCCTGTGATTTGAGAAGATACTTAATGACACTGGTAAATCGTCGATTGATATAAAGGTTTTTATTGTTTTTGACTATCGGTTGTCTATTTGTATCAACTCGGCTATAAAGCGAGATACGATACAAATATCCTTCATGAAAAGCTAGATCATTGAGTAGATTCATCAGGAATGCGACTCTCGGTAGATTGATTAAATTCCAAATACTATGATGAAAATCATCTGATTTGAAAAAAGGCCAATTTAAATCACCCGTTAATCGTTATCATAGATGACTGCAGCCAGGGTTGGGGAAAAACCGAACCGCACCGATAATCGAACCGAAAAAGACCGAAACCGAAAAAATTTCGGGTCGGTTTCGGTTTTCAATAAAACCGAACCGAAAAAGACCGAAACCGAAAAAAACCGAACCGAAAAATATGCTCTGTTTCGGTTTTGTTAAAAACCGGACCGAATGAGACCGACCGAACGCAGCCCTAACTGCAACTGTAAAATTATTAAATGGCTCAAAGTAGGGTGCCTGGTTATATTAATAAAATATGAAATGATCCCCAATAATAAAAGCAATTCTTATTATTTTATCCAATGTTAAGTACCTAATTTTTTTGTTGGTAATTACTGGACTTTACTTGGGAAGTATCAAATAAACGAAAAACCTAACCACTAGGGACAATCCAATGCTTAAGTTTCAAAGGTTGATTGTATATATGAATATCGAAAAGGTTAAACATAGTATAAATATATTTTTATCACCAATAATACTAATAAGCCTGATAGGCGTATCCAGATTCTCAACACACCAGTTCTCAATGTGAATTTAGAATTTCATTTTCATTCCGAAATTTAAAAGTACTATTCAGGTATATATTTAATATTTTTAATTAATATTTAACTTTATGGCAGTCTTAAACATGTTTCTATAATATTATATTTGGATTTTTATTTTATTTAATCGTCAAATAAAAAATATATTAAAATCATTAATTTTTTAAAATATTTTTAATTAATATTTAAGTTTATGATATTCTCAACTAGAGTTTCATAAATATTATATTTAGTATTTTATTTTTGTTTTGATTGGAGTATAAAAATAAATTTAAAAATTACATGAATGACTGTTTGACAATTAGTCTGATTAAATCAGTCTGATCTCAAAGCAGTCTGATCTTAAAGCGTTACTGTTTTATCACGAGGTTCTACTTCTTCTTTTCCTTATTTTTGTTTTTTCATGTATCACGATTATTTCACATATCACTAAGTTTTCCTTTTTTATTTTTATAAAAAAATTCATTGATCCTCACGAGACCTGCGAGTATCAAATATTAATATTGAAATAGTTACACTGTTGGTCCCTATTTTAATAGCATTTCTATAAGTTTTCATGAAGTTTCTTATCATTCACCAAAACCCATAGGCATTGTTTCGCATTGACGATGATACCAATACTAAGTTGCAAGGGATGCAATCACTCACGCCGTCATGCGATGTAAGTCACTCACACAGGATATATACATTATAAGTTAGTTTAGAGTGACTGGAATGCACAAAAGCGATCGAAAGAGATTTAAATCATTGACTTGGAAACTCAAAGTTAAATAGAACCCAAATTTAATTAGTGGCGGGTAAATTGAATTTAAGGGGACTTTGATCATTTGAGTAGTACAAACACTGAAACTTTTTTCTTAAATAAAAATAAAAATTGAAACTTGCTCTGTATTCAAGTAAATGGCCTCATAAACATAAGTTGTGGACTATAACTGTTCAAATAAAATTTACATGGACAAAACAAAATTTTCATTTAAAACTATATGGATCATTGATATATTTTTTAATCATCTTTTAATCTTACAAAACCGTTCCATTAACTCACTTAACCCAAGTCATTACGTCACCGCTTGCATTAACACTTAAAAAATTACAAGTAAATACTCGCTCCGTTCCGATTTAATTGTCCATTATAAAACTACGTGTAATTTTGATCGGTTTATAACTTGTATCAAAATTATCGAAATGAATTTTTTTTAAATTTAATCATAAAATTAAACATTTGAATTATATGATCAACTTTTGAACATTTCCATTCTGATAATTTTGATACAAGTTATTGACATATCAAAATTGCATGTATTTTCATAGTGAATAATTAAACATGCACATCAACTTGGACACTTTTTTTTTTTTGTAAAAACGCTTCAAATCAAAATTTGGCTAATGCAAATCGGTTTCACGACGGGAACACAAATATGCGTCTTGTTTTGTTTTTTTCCGATATTTATAATAACATGTTTTAGAAATTATTGTAAAATTTAAAAATTCAAAACATGTCATTATACATATCGAAAAAAAAAAAAACAAGACATATTTATATTTACATCGTGAAACCATGAAAAATTATATTAGCTGTAAATTTTTGTAAAAAAGTGTGGATGTATAAAGTGATATCATTGTAACTCTCGCTGCAAAATAATGTTTGATTTAGTGAGAGTCAAAAGTTGTCGTAAATCTGTCGCTAATTTAAAAAACTGTCACAAATTTATCACAAATTGACTAAACTGTCACAAATCCATCACAAATGTCACGCTCACCTGTCTATGTATTTTCTCTCGCATATATATATATATATGCTATATAAAATTTCAGCTCATACCGGTCCAAAAAGATTACCAAACATTTCAAACCAATGAACAAAAGTTAAAACACTTTTTCTTTTTTGATGTATATATATACAAAAAAACATCTTCTTTGAGCTACATATACATACATATATAGTTATATAGACATACATATTTACATATATATATATATATAGAGAGAGAGAGAGAGAGAAAAAAAAGATGCAAAGGTATAAGTGGAACAGTGGATCAGGAGTTTATAAACATTTTAAAGACAAGATTTGGGATTTAATTACTAATATAAAAAGGGCATCTCATTCAAGATCTTCTATTGTTCTTTTCTTATTTTTGCTGTTTTTTTCTGGGGCTTTTTTAGCTACACACTTGCTTCATACCACTTCATTCACTGTAAGTTTTAAGAGTTTCATAAATTTGTTTATATTAATAAAACCGAGCAGAGTAAAATTATTACAGAGTTTGAGATAAACGAACAACAAACTGTGCCGCTAGTACTCATTGAATAGCAAATCATAACATTCTAACATATTCAGCCGAACCTCCATAATAATTATTTATTTTTTTGTCATTTTTTTTTTCTGGAAGTTGAATTGTCTTTTTTCATGTATAGATTTAGCTCATTAGAGTGAGTTTACTCAGTTACATAAAGTTACCATTTTTATTTTTGTTCTGTAGTTTCATTGAAACACTATTAGTCCATTTATTTAGAGAACTAACAGTTTGAGTCCCAAATTTGACAGGTATGCTATTTTTCATTGTATTTTCCTGATAGTAAATTATGCAGCCACATGGTTAATGTGTTTATTCTTTTTAGGTTTCTTGCTTGTTTTTCTAATTAGCTTCTCTTTGTTTTAATTTTAGTTTTCTTATAGCAAGTTTTGCAGGTTAATGGTTATAATTGACCCCTTAAAAAATGAGTCTTTTGTTATTTTTAAAAGTATAAACCAAAACAAATAAAACTTGAGTCTTTTGGTTTTTTATAAATAAAAAATTTGGTCTTTTGTTTCAACATAGTCAAACAAGCTCCTAGGGAATTTTTTTACAGCAAGTATATATAATTCAATGGGTTTGTTATTTAATATTGGGGATCATTTCATATTTTAAGTAAAAAGTATAGCAACTAAATAGAGTTTTATTGAACCAAAGGGGAATCTTTTCTATAATTAATCTCATTAACTATGCTGTTATTTTGTGTACTTGCGTTAAAAAAAACTCAGTTTTGGAATTTTCTATAATTGAACCAAAGTTGCAACGTATGCCACGTGACATGTATTTAAGTACCCAACACGAATTTCAAGTCTTTATATAAGCTTGTTTTTTTTTTTAATTTTATGTGTTAAGAGTCAAAATATTGTGCACTTTGAAATTTATAAATTTATGACGTGTGCACAGAAATGAAGTATGAGGAATGTGGCCCCCATTTTAGGACAAAAAGAATTGTAAATAAATTGCATTATAGTCTTTTTAGAATATTACTTATTACATGATGCATCTAGTGAATTGTGAAAAGTTTCACTTTGGACCTATGTTGCACTGATACAGATATAGGTATCAATCCCGATAAGGCGATATCTGATATGATACGGATGGATATACCGATTCGATTTAAAAAAAATAAATAGGATATGATGCGGTTAAGATACGTTAATTATTTTCTATATTAAATATTATTTTTTTATAAAAGCTAAGGTTTACATAACATATAAAAAATATAAATGTTAGAACAAGGAAGTCAAATTAATGCATTACTCATGATTCATAACTCATACGTGTTGAGTCGGAGGTCATGAAATAGACTCTGAATCGAGCCTTTTGTATAGTCGCATTCGACAATTTTCTATTTTATTCAACAAATTATATATATATTGAATATAATTTGTATAAAACAGTAATTTGGCACCCCATCTTAATTTTTATATGATATTGTTCATTCCCCGTTAACAGTTTTTGACTTCACGGCTTTCCTGACGTGAGTACCTTCTCTTTATAGTCTATTATGAATGAGTAGTTAAGTACATAAGTACTTGGTTCAAATCGAGACTAGATGCTTTAAAATTAATTTTTATTTGAATTTCTTCATTCCCCGTTTACAATTCTGTCTTTGGTGCTCGTGGTGTGGATATTTCTCTCTATAGTCTATTGAAAATGAGTACATAATTTGGTTCAAGACGAGATAATAACTAGAAGCTTTGGAATTATTCTTATATGAATTTCTTCCTTCCCCGTTTACAATTTCTGGCTTCGTTACTCTCATGATGTGAATATTTCTTTTCATAGTCTATTAAGAATAAGTAGTTAACTTGGTTTAAATCGAGAGAGTAACTAGATGCAACTCCCTTTTAGCTGCATCAATAAAAGACAAGCAATGCTAAAGGCAAAATAAAAAGGGGAATACTCAATTAGTACTCAACTGCTTTTCCTATTTATTTTTTATGCTGCTCATTTATGATTTTTTGTATTTGGTCGGAATATCATACCAGGCTTTGATTGCTATATCAGTTTAGAGCCAAATTCTGCCTTTAGAACAATGACCGGCAAAATTTAAGGCTAATTGCAACAATTGTCTCCACATGTTAAGTAAAAAAATCCTTCTGGTCCAAAAGATTCATCCATAGTATTTTTGGACTAATGGTTTAGGAATTTAGAATGGTAGTTCCTAATTTAACCGCTGTACTTTTCACGGTAATGCACAATATAGAGCATCCTATGAGGAATAAATAGAAATTTTGTCAAATTATAAAGACCAAATTAATATTTTCGCAGTCTATGGTAACCATTCAATATTCATGACCAAATTAAGTTCAAAAGTGATGCATTCGTAGTACGGAAATCGTTTAATTTGACAGAGTATGTTGTTTAATTTTTGTTATTCGGTATGAAAATTGTTACAAGGTCTAGGTCGATATGAAATTTGTTACCGGAAGATTGTGTGGTTATAGTAAACATAAATTAACCCATAAATGTAAAACTATGCTTAACTCTTTAGTATACACTTTTGACTCATAATCATCTTCTGTTATTGCAGTCTATTGAAAAAAAGACCCCTTCAGTAACAATAATAACATCAAGAACAACCCACACGTCATCATATCCAGAAACAAAGAAAATATTCAAAATCACCAGACAGCCCCCTAAAAAAATCGAAATTCCACTGAACTGCTCATATGGCATCGAAACACGATCCTGCCCCACAAACTACTACCCGCTAACCTACCACCCTCAGAATGATCCGAACCGTCCATTACCCGCCACATGTCCCGAGCATTTCCGTTGGATTCACGAGGACCTCCGTCCATGGCGGGACACAGGTATTACTAGAATATCGATAGGTTTGATTGCTTTATTATTTAGGAAGTTTACTTACAAATACATGTGAGTTTTTTCTTTCATGTCACCTAATTGTCACGGATACAATATTTATACTAGATGGAGCCAATTTTTGAACTGTATACCATGATTTAAAACTAATGACATAATTAGATACATCGTGATGATAGCAAATGACGCACATGTTTGAACCAAATGTAACATTTTCTTCCGAATATATACACTAGAAATAAGAAAACATAGGTTGGGATATCGAATAAAAAAAAGATATGTACAACATATCATAAACATGATTGAATAGTTTATAAAATGTTGGTGTTTTATTAGACTTTTAGTAACTATAAATAACCTAACTTAAGATTTTCATCTATTCAGTTTACTAGAACTCTAGGTATACCCAAATCGTCTAGAAATACTATGTTTGTTTAATAAATAATACTAATTTTTGTATGTTACTGTATAAAATATGATATTTTGATTACATCTCAATGCACCAACTTATAATTAACAGTTTAACACTGTATTTTATAATGTCCTAACAGGTATCACCAGAGAGATGGTGGAGTCTGGCCGCAGGACAGCCAACTTCCGGCTCGTAATTATTAACGGTAAGGCCTATGTAGAGACATACAAGAAGTCTTTCCAGTCGAGGGACACTTTTACCCTGTGGGGGATCCTACAGTTGTTACGAAAATATCCAGGGAAAATCCCTGATTTAGACCTTATGTTCGACTGCGTTGACTGGCCGGTAGTGGTGGCAAAATTCTATCGGAAACATAATGACACGTCACCACCACCGTTGTTTCGGTATTGTAAGGACGATGCCACGTTGGATATTCCATTTCCGGATTGGTCCTTTTGGGGATGGTAAGTATTGGAGACCAGAAATAGTATATATTTTGTAATACTTACATACATACAAATGTATGTATATTGTATAGTAAGTACATAGTATTTCCAAAAATCTGTATGCATAGAATTTCTAAAAACTACTGCCAAGGAAAATCTTTTCTTCCTGTTGGACCGATTACAAAATACAAATGATTTTTCAAGGAATATCTTATTAGTTTTAAACCAATTTGTAGAAGCAAAATCTGTTCATCTAAAAGGCTTTTCTGGAATCACAACCGAAGGTATCCATGCCATGTCAGTGGAAGCTGAACTTGGTGACCCGTCTATACTCTGAAGATTTGTAGACGTGAACTGCAATTTCTTCAATATAATATGTTTGGATTTATAATAACTACTGAAACGCTAAGTATATCTTCGTGATATGTGTTTCCCCCCTTTACTACATCAATGCCTCTGCACATCAGCGTATTTGATGAGGTGGCCAAACTCTGAGCGTGTATTTCCAAACAAGAAGATAATCCTAAAACGCTGATTTGTTTTTTTACCTGAGAAAGAGACATTTTTTTATGTCAACCCATTTACTTATAAGTTGTAGCCAAAGAAGTCCTAAGTGAGTATTTTTTCTTTTCAAAACTTGTAACCACCTGCTTTATAAAAAAAACATGTATTTGATGCTTAACGAAAAAAGTGTTGTGGATGGTTAGGCCGGAGATAAATATAAAGCCCTGGGTGAAATTATTAGAAGAATTAAAAGAAGGGAACAGCAGAGTGAAATGGAAAAATAGGGAACCCTATGCATATTGGAAAGGTAACCCAGCAGTGGCCGAAACTAGAATGGATCTACTTAAGTGTAATGTATCCGACAAGCAGGATTGGGGAGCTCGAGTATATTCCCAGGTAATATTTGATCATTTTTTTATGTTTTTATATTGAAGTTTTATTTGAGAAAGACACTTGTTTGTTGTGTCGGGAATCATCCTAGATGCTTTATGGTTGCCTTCTAGTTTGTTAGGTTGCGCTCTTCCTCAATCTATTTATGCTTCTTACCTTATAGGTTGTGCTCTTCTCAACCTGTTTATCTTTCTTACCTTAAAATAGGGTACTATAAGTTTTTCTTGGCCTAATTTGTTAGAAATCTTAACCTAAAATAATCTCAGTTTTTTGCAAAATCTCAATCAAACTAGTTTATTTGTTTAAAAGCTGCAGTCAAACTAGCCTAAGATTTTTGCTGAGTATAATAGTGAAGTGTATCTTCTTCTAAGGAGGGGATTGGTTGAAAGCTCCTATCTTAGTTCCTATCTTCAATGTTATGTTGGGTTTTATACCAAACAACTTTTAGTAATTTTTCATATCACAATTTTTAGAGAACTAGTCTTCTGATTGTTGAAAGTTGCAGTGAAGCTCATAGTTGTCTGACCGGATAAGACTAGAAGTTTTCAGTAACATGGACCGGGTTCATCCTCCCGAAAACCCCCTTTATCTTTTCCCAATCTAATTGAGCCAATTTAATTTCTCAGATGTTACAACTAAAGAAGAGGTAAGAATTGTGGTCTGGTTAATAACGAAATGTCATTTTAGCAGAATTGTATATTCTTCTTCTTTCCGGTGATTAATTGAAATCTCCTCTCGTGCTCTTCCTATGTTAATTCGGATTTGTACCATTTTACCCAAACATACAATTTTTGGAACCAACAACTTCACACCGTGAGAAGTTTTCATGTTTAGTTGCCATCATTGAGTTTTCAATATAGTAGCACGATGCATTGCACTGTTTTTCATATTTTTCAGAATTATTAAACAGTTTGCAGAATCATTCGGGATGTTCTTCTTTTTATTGAGTAAATGAGAGAGTGTGACAATGTATTTATATCTTACATTTTGGGTACTGAGGGATTATCGAATGTAGAAAACAGTTGTAATGTTTAGCCGAAATTTCAGGATTGGCTCAAAGAGACGCAACAAGGTTTTAAGCAATCAGATTTGGCAAGCCAATGCATTCACAGGTAAATATAAGTGAAAGCATTAGAACATACAGTATAATTTTGTCAATTTCCAGTATGGTTTATCGATAGTTACATATAATTCAAGAAGGCACTATAGTTGGCTTCTAATTATCAACATGTACTTGATTTGCTCAATCTTGCTTGTAGTTTTTGTTAGGAATTTCTACTACTTATTTTCTTTTCCTTATACGAGCAGATATAAAATATACATAGAGGGGTCAGCTTGGTCGGTGAGCGAAAAATACATCCTCGCTTGTAATTCTCTCACTCTTCTGGTGAATCCCCGTTACTACGATTTCTTCACCAGAAGTTTAATGCCAGTTCAGCATTATTGGCCTGTAAAGGAAAACGACAAGTGCAGATCTATTAAGTTTGCTGTGGATTGGGGCAACAGCCATAAGAAAAAGGTATTTTGGTTATTTATTCAATATCCTATTTTGATTCTGTTTTCATTATATAAGTTCCATCTTGGAAACAACATATTGAAAGATGTTTAAAAATCAGCGAAAACAACATAGTATAATGTTATTGTCTCCTCCAAACATGTCTAGATAATATAGGATTCCGTATAATGTTATTTTCGCTTTTATACCCAGGCACAAGCTATAGGTAACTCAGCGAGCGACTTCATGCAAGAGAACCTAAAAATGGACTATGTATATGATTACATGTTCCATCTGTTAAATGAGTATGCAAAGCTCCTAAAGTACAAACCCTCGATTCCTCCAAAAGCTATTGAGCTTTGTTCAGAGGCTATGGCTTGTTCGGCACAAGGGTTTTCAAAACAGTTTATGATGGAGTCGATGGTGATGGGTCCCACAGATGAGGGGCCATGTATTATGCCACCTCGTCATGATCCCGCTGCTGTTTATGCGCTTAGGAAAAGGAAGGCGAAAACGATAAAACAAGTGGAGTCGTGGGAGAAGAAGTTTTGGGATAACCAAACTATACACACTTAGAAGTTTTTCTTTTCTTCCCAGTTGTTGATCAGTTAATAGGTTTTGTTATCCTGTGTATTAATTCGGGTACATTTATAGTTTTGAGTTATGTATGTTACCAGAAGAAATCTAGTTAAAAGTGGTAATCGCTGTGTAAAGATCTGATAGCAATAGATGAAGTGTTGAAGTTTTTTGGTGCGTTTTTTATCTTAGCTTTTGGGAGTGTGTTTTCGGTAGAGTGCAAAATGATAATCAAAATCATCCACTTCTTGAACATGTGAAAAATGATGATACACAACACCACGAGGGTCCGTAGGTTGGTTTGTCAAATGAAGATTAACAAACCAACTTGCCACCTCTTAAATCTCCTTGGCTAGAAAAAGTTGAAAAGGAGAATTGTTAAGCTGGCCAACGAAACGCATGCATGATGCAGCTTAAAAGTTTAAATTTGTAATCGAACAAGCCTTCAGCAACAGAACCTAACCTTTTAGCTTGAAGGTCTATTGAAAATATGAATATATCAGTAACTCAGTTATCTTGTATACAAACATAGAAAGTTAAAAAAACAAAATCACAGATGTTCTCGAGGACCCAAATTGATGAACCGAAAACTCATAACGGATTGGCAGTAAAAACCAAAAAATGGAAATGGAAGATCGGAGAAGAAACAATGATATTCAGAGTGCTCGGCTTTTAATAATATCCATGCTCATTTCGCTAGGATCCGTGGCTTGGAGCTCAACTTGAATGCCATCGAGTTCTCTTTTGAATCTATCCTTTGAGCTCGCGTACACCATCTTCATTCTCACCCTTGACGTATCGGGGGACCTGAAAATTTAAATAAAAAAAGTTGTGGCATTTCATCATAGGCTTATAAAGACTATTATGAGAGAGACTCCCACATTGCACACGGTATGTTGCAGCTTTTAAGCAAACAAGCTAGGTTTTTTGAGTTGCAGGATAAGGCCATGTTTATCATGCTCAAGTCTTGTAGCCTTTTCAGGCCAAAAACCCATCTTTTATGCTTATCAAGCAATTGCAGTCCAGCTTTTAAGCCAAAAAAAAAAAAAACAAGCTTAGATTTTACAAGTAGACTCCTAACTGTTACAGAAATTTATTGGACAAAAAAAATTAAATTAGAAGAACAGCGTCAGCCTTCATAGAACTGCCTTGCTCGAAAGCTTACGCGTGGTATTTAGTAAATTGATTTCACCTCCGAAATTCTCTAAAAGCTGCAGTCGCTCATGAATAAACATTGAGGTTTCATGCTTGCAGCTTTTGAGCTCATAATACTGATTTTGGTTGACACCTTTTTAAGCTAAGTTTTTTTTATAGTTTTCTGGACATGGATGAACACAAATCTTTCTTCATCTTTCTTATATTCAGCACCGGGGGTCTCTGGAATTGTTTATATTCCCGGAGAAAGAGAATGCTTCCTTTATGAAGAATGCATCGATATCCTGGTTATCATTTTTATAATTTTCCTTTGGCTTAATTCCTAATTCATGGCACCAAGTAAACTAGGAAATAGCATTTCTATAAATAATGTTATCATTCATGGAAACATAAAGATGTATTAGTATTATGATTAATCTTACCAAGCAATGAAGAAAATCTTGCTCTTTTGGCAGTTTTCATTAGTGATGAAATCAAAATCGTATACAGCATATCGGCACTCATCAGCAGGAAGAGAAGCGGCGAAATCATCATAGCTCTCTTCGGGGCTCCCGAGCTTTTCAACAACAACTTCTTGGCCCTCAATTTTGAAGACAATAAAACGGTATATTCTTTTTGCTTTTAGTTCCAAAAATTTGAGCTTGCATTCATCTTCCACTGCCATTCCAGACGCCGCATTTGCCTACCATAAAAACAACATTATGATAGAAGCACATGAAAAACAAATCTTGCTACAAGAGAACTACTTCGTTTTTAACCCCATGAATATAATCTGGAATATTTGTTAACCCGTGGTGGCAGATTACACTTTCCATACAAAATATCAGTCACATCCAGATATTCTTAACAGGGTCTTTTGTCGGTAGTCTCTCGGCATCTCTAGATGAATTTCGCATGGCAATTGTTATATCGACGAAGCTTTTGTTACGAGAAGTTAAATGACACCCCCATATAATTTAATAACCCACCTAACGTAATTTTCTTTTAGTAGTCTAGTAAAATTTGGCACCCCTAATTAATAGTTTCGCTTGAATACTATAATTTCACCTAATTTGATTGATAATCAAGTGTGGAAACTCTGTTGCATTTAATGCTAATCTTTTATTACATTTTGACACCCCTCAGAATCGAGTCGTGGCTTCGCCTCTAGCTTTTGTTGTCGACAATCTATTGCTAATTGTAAATTACCAACAGAATTAGCTAAATAGAAAGCAAAATATTCTGTTCGTAAAAAGCCTTTTCTGATAGCATGAGACATGATTTAGAAAAGCATCACTGTTTTCACATAATCTCTGTTTCTTTTAGGCCGAATCTTATTCAAAAAGTAATTTTCTTTCATTCCTATTAGCATTGCTTCCAAATTTCTAGCTTTCAAGATCAAACAAAAATGATATACTTTATACCATAGTTGCTGGGAAACTCGTTTTCCTTTTAAAAATTGTGTTTCCCGCTTCCCGCTTCCCATCATTTCATGTGTAAATTTTAAAAAATTTTCATTTTTTTCACATTTCGTTTCCTCTCCTGATACCTATTCTTTACACAGATACCATGGCCTTCTTCTTGAAAGATACTAATGCCCAAATAATTTTTCGAAATTTGCAAGACATACTTTCATGAAGATAGAACAACAACCAAGGAAAATTAGGCCAAACAAATAAAAAAAAAGACACAAAACTACTAGAACATACCATGGTGGCTAGTGATGGAGAGAGATATCAACTAGGCAAATGAGAGGGGGGGAAAATTGAAGAAAGAGAGATTGTAGAGGAAACCTAATGAGGATAAATATTAGATCCTTGAAATGGGGAAGAATGAGAAAAATAAGGGCCATTTTAAGAGAAAAAATTGTGTGGAAAACGAGATTTTTGAGGGTGAAAATAAAGGATGAGAATAGTCTTAGCTCTTAAAGGGTTTGATTATTTCTACTCCTTACATTTTATTTTTATTAGTCACACTTGCACGTAAATCTAACATGGCATGCATGTTTTTGACCTATCCTTGGTTTGTATTCTATTTTTACCCACATCTTATGAAAACAATCAAAATACTGCCCTTTTTATTTTTCACCACATTCTTTTGTATACACACTTTAGGATTGTATACACTACTTAACTAGATAACTATTGTATGTATGTATGTATGTGACAATTCAACCACTAGCATCATAATAATACTGTCATTCGGAATAAAAAAGCTATGTCATGTAAGGGAGAAATTATTCGGTCCTTAACTATCAAAAAAATAAGTATTCGGAGTAGAACAATAACACCATATTGAGCTAACTACTAGTTAAATACAAGGGTCTGAATTCTGAAACAATAAAACAATGCTTGAAATTCAGCAAAAACTATAATCGACAGAGAATTAAGTATATTTCGAACTGGCAAACATAGCTTCTCAACGCACAACTTCATTAGAACGAAAAGGGGGGATTACCCAAGGAAGTTTACAACTTTTGGTCCGTTTTTCTTCTTAGCTATAACATTATTGTCTCTAATCTCAGCAACAACGGCACTTTTGGTCTCGGGATTGGTTTTGCTATCCTCTACCATAAAATCATCTTCAAGATCGTCACCACTGGTGAACTTGATAACCTGTCTTCTTGGTTCTTCTACAACACCATTTGCTGAAAGAGAGAGAGTTTCGAAAGTTAGTACTAAACTACTTGAAACTGAATAAGAACAATATCAACTGTAATGCTTATTACTGGAAGACCGAACTATGTCATATCTAGGGCTTGTTTGGGTGGTAAGCTTGTATGTAAATCTACTGGCCTTTTATGCTGAGAGAAAAAAGCAAGGTTGATCACGGCCTGAATATCTAAGCCTTTTCAGGCCTGAAACAAAAAATTGAACCTTTAAGCGGACCTTACAAGCAAAAAAGAAAATAAGTCGAGCTCAATACTATATAAGGAACATTTTAAACGTTTGTTTGGGCAAAGCTTAAAGCAAATAAGGTGCCTTTTTCATGCTGATTGAAAGGTAAGGATCATCAAGTTCAGGCTTATAGCTTTCTTAGGTGTAATTTATTTGGCTGGGCAACTAAACACACCACAGCTTACAAGCAAAGGTAAATAAGTTAAGCTTAATATCTGAAACCAAACAAGCTCCTAACAAGTTAAGCTTAATAAATAAATAAAAACATGCTTTGTAAAGAAAAGGCCAAAAGTACACAGATCTAGAACCAGATAGTTGATGTGGCAAATGGGCCCCCCTCAAATTAAAAAATGTAGTCATGTACCCACAACAAATTTGGGGAGAAAGAACCAATTTCTCAATATCTCCGGATGGTGCCCATTTAGCTCTAGATATGTTTTTACTTCTAGGTGCAAACATTATTGGAAAGGAAAAAACAACAGCTTATCCCTCTGGGTAAGTAATAATTTATTTTAAGAGCGGGACTTACATATTTTACCAATGCCATAAACTGCATTAGAATTTCTGACTACTTTGTTCGGACAATCTCTTGCTAAATGTGTTATGCCACCACAAAGTTTACAAGAACCGCCCTACAAAAAAAAAAAATTTAGCAAAACCATGTAAAGAAAACCATAATAAGGGCAGTGTCTCAAATGCTAAAGCATTTAAGTGTACTCCTAGATAATGTGTACCTTAGGATAAATCCCATGAGTATTTTTGGGGCAATTCTTACTCAAATGTCCTTGCTCATTACAGATAAAGCAACTGGCAAACTTTGTCCCCCCTGTATTACACCAAACAGATGAAATGAAAACGCATAGATGAAATGAAAACGAAACACGTCATCAGATTTTATAGTCTAAAAGCTTAACGATAAAAAATGTTTCAGAAATTTCAGTTATATTAATTTTTCTTTCACTTTCACGGGACTTGAAGCCATGTAATCTTCCTTAGTCACGAAAGGGATGTTTAATATAGAAGCCAATTCAGATGCTACTATAGTGTTTGTTTTTGAAAAACTCCTATGATAACCTTCAAGCAGCAACAGTCAGCAAATGCATACATGAAGCAAAAAAAAATTAGTTTGGAGATTTAGAAACGTGTAAACTTTTGAAACTTCCTTTGACATGAAAGAGTATGCTCACTATAGTAGCCAATTAAGATACTACTAACTACTGTAAGGTTTGTTTATCAAGACTTCTACTAGTGATTACATAACCTTCAACCAAGTATATAATAATCTTCAAGTGAGTTACATATTTACAGTAAAGTCTTAGCAATAACTGATCACAAACAATATAGTTATCAAGTGTATAATCAACAATTAATTATAATATATAGAGTTCATCAAGCGGCATGTGAGTGCATTTTCACTAACAAGTGTTAGATGGACTCATAGAAGAAGCTAGCACTGATGTTTCATTAAAGTCTTAGCACTTAACTTATTTAATTTCAAACTGAGGACAGGGAAGACAAAATAGAATTACTTTGTTTATCTATAAAATGCAATCACCATATCAGAATAACGACTCTGGAAGTGTCGCCCATAATGCAAATCAATATTAAACTCAGCATATTTCCTAAGACGAGAACTTACCATCTCGAAGAGGTTGGGAACATTTATCAAGTGAATGTCCAGTTTCCCCGCAATTATAGCACAATTTCTTATCCACCATCTCATCATTCTTTTTCGTACAATTCTTCAGACTATGCCCACGACACCGACAAAGCAAACATATCTGCACTTATTTCATAAATTAATAAACCAGCAAGACAAAAAGTAAATGCATGGTTCGCAAATTGGTTGTACATAGGCCAACAAAAGAAGCAAATTTGGATAACTTTAAAATTCTCGAAAGCAAACAAAGGTTTCTTTACTCTGCAACTAAGAACAATGTTTTGCAATCTGGTCCACAGTTGACTTTACAGACAAGTTGATTTGACTAACACATCTTGAATCAATGTACCAAACAACAAAAAGGAGGAGCAGATCATGCTCATACAAAAATGGAGAATTCTCTATCTGAAAGACTGAAATATCCCATATAAACGGGACACATCTCTAGCCAACAAATTCAATTATATTCCACTGTCAATATTTGATATTTGTTCTTAGTCTTGTATGCAAGTGAGTTTTCCACTGATTGAGTAGATAGTAATTCTTGAGAAGACGAAAATATTTCATTTTCATAGGAAATAATTTTCAAAAAAACCTAATTGTTTGACTAGTTCACCAATTTATGTTCCTGTCGTATACTCCAATTGAATACAAAACCAGCTAAGGGCTAAAACACATGCAATCTATTTTTCCTTATTACTCACATAGAGAATAACAAGGATACAAGCTAGGGCCTGATATGTACCATAAAAAGAGGTCAAGGTTTCAGTCATGTTTCCAAAAACTATCAAACAATATGGGAAACACATTTCGCACATTGATCTTTCAGAACAATATTTCAAATATAATCCAAAATATTTAAATAACATAACAACCAAATGTATACATTTCAATGAATCAAACTGACTACAATGAACTAGGAAGTCAGTGACTGGTGAGACTAGGGTAGAGCCATAATGACAGTAAAATTATTATTATTTTATCACCATCCTATTTTGTGTAGACTGGAATCATAATCCAGATTAGCTCCTTCAGTAAAACATCTGTCTTTATTAAATTTCAGACAGTATATAAGCTTAAGCTATGAGGGAGTCACATGTTATATACATATATCTGGGGAAAGAACTTTAAATCGATGCTATTAAGAGGGCACCTGCTAAATGTTTAAACTCATGAACTCTCTCTTACTCTAGTACCATAATAAGCAATACCATGAAATTAAACACGAAAACCTTTAAAAAGAAATTGGTCCTTAAACTTACAAATAAATAGCTCTTACCTGGTTGCATATCAGGTACCTTCATCGAATATTTCTAAAACCTCAAAAAGGTCACATCTATATTTCTAAAGTAATAAACTGGCTTATTTTGAAGGCAAAAGAATTAGGTTTATTCATGTAAAAATCTCCACTATAATTTTCAAGTTAAACAAAGTATTCTACTAACATTTAAGCTACTCAACCAAATGTAATACTAAGTATACGAAAAACACTCACAAAACCGAGCTTAGAAAACGCAACCAAACAACAGTAAAAGGGCCTCAATCCCAAAAATAAACCCAACTAAACACATTAACATATAGAATCAAAACGACCCAGAGTAATAAAAAGAGCTAGAAAACTCAGGACAGTATTTGCAAATGGTTCTTACCCTTACATATATAACAATGTAAGCAACACACTCATACACTCACAAAACCGAGCTTAAAGGCCGCAACCAAACAATAGTAAAAGGACCACACACCAAAAAACAAAACCAACTAAACACATTATAATAGAATTACAAAAACCCAAGAAAATATAAAAGCATTACATATCATAAGCAAAATACTCCAAAATTTAAAATTTTCAACCAAACAATAGGAAAAAGATCACACACCAAAAAATTAAACCAACTAAACACATTGATACATAAAAAGATAAAAACCCACAAAATAAAAAAATAAAAATAAGTAGAAAAAAGACAAACCTTGTTTTTCTCCCATTCAGCTTTCTCAGGACAGAATTTAGCAATATGGTCCATACCTTTACAAATATAACAGCTCTCACCCGGTTTCATTCCCGGTACCCTCAACGGGTGTTTACTAAACCTAGAAAACCCTGAACCTTTTATACCTTCCCTTTTACTATTACCATCATTATCAGTTTTTTTCTTTTTTTTAAACTTGTTTTTCTTTTTTTTGTTTGGGTCTTTAGGTGGAGTTGGTTCTGGTGTGGGAAATAAACCTGGGTTTTCTTTTTTGAACCTTTTTCTAGCTTCTATTTGTCTCTTGCTCACCATTTTTTGTGTTTCTCAAGAAAGTGAGGCTAAAAAACAGAGGAAGAAGATGAAGAAAGAGAGGGTTTTTGTTTGGTTTTTGTAATGTTTTTGGTTCACTTTTTTCTGTGGTTTTTTACAGTTTTTTGTTAGGATGTGATTGGATGTGGTTATTGGGTTTTTTTTGTTGTTGTTAAAATCAATAATCCAATGTTTAGAGTTGTAAGGCCCGATATAAGAGCCCGGCTCTTAGCTAAAGCCGAATGAGCTAACCGGGTGAGCTGACGGATCGAAAATAATTTTTATTTTTTATTTTTTATTATAGTTTTTAAGATGTGATTGGATTTGGTTATTGATTTTTTTTGCTAAAATCAATAGTCCAATGTTTAGAGTTGTAAGGCCCGATATCAGAGTCGGCCCTTAGCTAAGCCGAAGGAGCTGGCCGATTGAGGCGACGGATTGAAAATAATATTTTTTTTTGGTTTATTATAGTTTTTAGGATGTGACTGGATTTGGTTATTGGGTTTTCTTTTTTGCTAAAATCAATAATCCAATGTTTAGAGTTGTAAGGCCCGATATCAAAGTCCGGCCCTTAGCTAAGCCGAAGGAGCTGGCCGAGTGAGGCGACGGATCAAAAATATTATTTTTTGTGGTTTATTACATTTTTTAGGATGTGATTGGATTTAATTATTGGTTTTTTTTTTTTGCTAAAATCAATAATCCAATGTTTAGAGTTGTAAGTCCCGATATCAAAGCCCGGCCCTTAGCTAAGCCGAACGAGCTGGCCGAGTGAGGTGACGGGTCGAAAATAATATTTTTTGTGGTTTATTATAGTTTTTAGGATGTGATTGGATTTGGTTATTACTTTTTTTTTTTGCTAAAATCAATAGTCTAATGTTTAGAGTTTTAAGGCCGATATCAGAGTCGGCCCTTAGCTAAGCCGAAGGAGCTGGCCGAGTGACGCGACGGATCGAAAATAATATTTTTGTAGAAAACGCTATTTAAAGGTTGTGTTTTTTTTTTTTTACGATAGACGTGTAAGGGCGAATACTATCGATTCAGACTAAGGTGTTGAGAACCTTTGTATTGACGCCGTAAATATGTGTCTGATTTGTAGTTTATGGGGGTATTCTAAAACGCTACAAAACTAGTTCTTTTTTAAGGTTTTTAGACCATGTAGTATGGACTATGAACGTGATTACCATCGGGCACGATACGAATCCGAGACAGAGATACGCCAGTTCTAGACGATATTCTTCATGAGAACGAGAATATGGTTTTTATTTTTTCCTTGAGATCATTATAGTGTGTACTTATTTGTATGTTACATGTGCTTACAATAGGGTAAAAATATAGGTAGAGGTTTTTTTATGCACGTTTATGCATAGACTCGTCGATGGCCATTGATCATATTCCGAGATAAATCAATGGATCTCCGTCTCTCCAAAGTCTTTACCTATATTACCACCCGTGACCCGCGTAGTATTTATGAAAAGTCGAGCAACTTCATATTTGTACTCCTCTCAACTCTCTCATTTAAGTTGTTGGGTTAGTCGCTATAGTGTGTTCACCTAACGACTAACCCAAGCTTGAAATAAACTTAATGGTCTCTGTCTTTTATATGATTCACCTTCTATGCAGAAAATATTGCGATTTTAATCATTTAATTTTTTTTATCGATCTCGTCACTTAATTATTCAAAAGCTATTGCTTTTGGGATACCTTAAGCTAAATGTTTCTCTGTTGATACAATTTGCAATGTATTAATTATTTGTGAGGGAAGATTCTTGGTTAATAATAATACAACTTAAAATAATTTTGAATAAAGTTTGACAATCTGAAAGGTGGCCATCACGATACACAACTATGAAATTAAACAATAAAAGTTGTAAATAATAACATAGTAATAGTAGTCTCCACGTCCATTCCATAAGAAAACATTTAATAAAAACATTATGCTATCTCACAAGGTATAAATACCGGCTCAACTATTTACAATTCTTCACAAAAACCTTCAAATTTCAAGTATATACGAACAATGGCAAACACTCATATCATTGCTCTTGTCGCGTTGATTGTACTCCCGTTGGCGTTTTTCTCTGTATCTGCCGATTATGATGAAAAAGTTCCATTTCATGGACTACCCAAGAAAAGCGTTGTAGTCGAAGGCATGGTATATTGCCAAAACTGCAAAAAATTGGGAACATCGTCGCTATCAGAGGCTAATCCAATTCCGTTTGCCAAAGTTGGGGTAACGTGCATAAACTACAGGAAACATGTCTTCTATTACAAAGAGCACACCGCAAATGAAAATGGTTATGTGTACGCAAGGTTAGAAGGTTTTACCATGGAACATCAACTTTTGGACCATCCTCTCACTTCTTGCATAGTTAAACTTGTTTCGTCACCTATCGAGGGTTGTAATATCCCGACGAACATTAATAATGGGATAATTGGGGCATCGCTTAGGTATGAGCACAAAAGATTAATTACAAAAGATCGCGATACTGTATTCTTTTCTGCAGGACCGTTGTCATTTCGCCATGATCAGTGCAACGCTGATGGGACTCGCTATTGATTTTTAAGACCAGGCCAGCATACCCAATATTATGTTTATTTGGTTTTCTTGTAATTTCTCATTTATTAATTCAATGATTTATCAGTATCATGTATCACATGTATTTTACTTTGTATTTGATGAACAAATTCTTAGATTTGCGGTCTCAAACTGAAAGACTACATAACTGTATATCGAGCTTGTCAGTACGTTTCATTATGATCTGCAATGTCAAGAAAATCATACCCTGACTCTTCAAGACCAGTACTAAATTAGATGCAGGACACATAAATAACCCGAAAGGAAATGGAATACAAAAAAAAAACAGAAGGATCGGACGATCGGTTAACAACTACTAGTAAATTACCTTAATTTAAATCCGGTGGCATTGCAACTTGCAAGTATTTAGTTTGTCACCAAAAGCTTCTTTTGTACACAGTTTGCTCGAAAACTACATTTTTTGGCAGTAGACATTGGCCTCGAAGTCCCTTCTCGATGGTCTAACTCAGTATCGAGAAGGATTTCAGACCCATTCACATTTTTAAGTTTGCTAGTGGTGCCATCATAATTTTTATTTTATAACTGAAATGGTTACGATAATTTTGCTTTTCACAACAACAAAATTAGGGTCGACAATAACGGGACACAACGTCAGTTTAATAGGATCACAATTATTCTGAGGGCATAATGGTGGCGGCAACCAACCACCATGACAAAGGTTGATGATGACAGAAAACAAAAATAAGAGAGAAAATGGCTCCATATTTCATAGAAAAAGAGATCTGGATTAGATATAGGTTGAAAATGAGATGGCAAAGAAAAAGAAGATAATAAGATTAAACATGTCACTATGTTACCATAAAGAGAGATGTCGAACGGTATTAGGGAAGTTTCTTTGCACTCAGGTAAAATCTACTTCGACTGCGAAGTCTTTTCCAGCTCACATAAAATTCTAATCTTCAGCCATGAAAGAAGTACTTTAGTAATTAGAAGTTGCGATGAGATTACATCTCCTCACCATATATCCGGTCTAAAATGTGTTACGCCGTCCAATCCCATTATACGTATAAAACTGAAATTCACATATAGCTTGATATTTAATTAGAAGAAAGTCAAGCAATCACTGCTTGAATTAGGTGCTGATAACTATAAACAAAGCTCTTACAAAATCCATACTTTTATTTAGATCCGGACTTTACACCAAACCTACATAATGGAAGAACGATCATCTGTCGCTTCTTCAAATATTATGCATATTCTTAATCATACTATGTGCAACAAAAACTGCACAATCTTCCAATCTAGCTGCAGGATACTTATGGGCATATACCAATTAGCACGTTTAGTAATTAAGCTCCGAATTTGGGCACTTTAGCGGCGGAGATCTGAGATAGGAAGTGCTCAGCTACAATACGCCTTTGGATTTTCCCTGTGGCGGTTTTGGGGACAGAATCGGTTATAAAAACCTTTTTCGGCACCTTAAAAGCAGCAAGATTCTGTTTGCAGAACCTTGACACCTCAGCTTCGTCGAGGTTTGATCCTTCTCTTGGTATGACAGCACAATTTATCTGTCAACCAAAGTTACCAAACAACAGAGAGATGCAGAACTAAGTTGTCGATTGATAAAATCATAACTAATAGCATTATAACTTTATTAAAGAGCTCACAAATTTAATCTTACAACACGTCACGAGTTATTAGTACACTTCATCTTTTATTTTAAGTTGGCACATGAACTAAGAGAAAGCAAAGAGATGAAAGTGAAAACAGAATCATGAATTTTCTTTTGGGACAAAACACTCTGCTTTTCTACACGTAAACATCATTTTCGTGTTTATACTTAAATTTCATCTTTTTAAAATTTTGTTCCCTGTCAAATTCAATTTTATATAACGCATATCTTCTTTTTTGTTTAGAAAGAGGATTATCAAAAAGTGAAAAGTCTTAAGAAGGGTGAAACTTGTATAGGTGACTAATAGAATTACGGTTAGAAATGGGTAAACTTTTGGCTAAAGTGCATTTAAGGACGACCCAAAACATGAATTATGCAATATTCAGCTATCAAAATCAGGAAATCTGTGGTAACCAAAAAACACGAATTATTCAATATTCAACTACCAGAATCAGGAAACATGTGGTGCCAAAATCATGGATTACGCACGCGTACACGTAATTAAATCCCTTTCAAGGAACCCAAACGAAACATTCCTAAGTTTTCTATTTGCCACTTATTGAATTGAAAACTCATAGTAGGACCACATGACTCATGAAATTATGCAACTTGTACTAATGGGCATAAGTTTTCAACACCTTTCTTGACTGGAAAGAAATTTGAATACAATATTGGTAATTACTATTAGTGGTGACCAAGTATTGGAAGTTTGTTAATGTGGTAGGGCCTAAGATGTAGTAGTATTACTCATTCGTTAAATCCAACATCAAACAGTTTTCGATACAATAATAGTGTTAGTATACGATATAGTGTATTGGCCCTACTTAGGAAAAAAAAAATCGTAGGTACTATGTCGGTAACGATATCTTAATCGTAGGTAATTTTCAATCAACTTAATATATAATTAAGCAAAGAGTGATGTCCCCACACGACACCTGCTAACGACAATGGGTTCTGTTTTATGGCTCTTCTTTGTGATATTTTCAGGCTGCATAGCGTTAACCGAACGAAAATGTTTTAAATAATGCAATCTTGTTTCATAAAGTCGTAAGATAATCTGTAAACAAATATTAAATTAATTTACCTCTTCACCGTATTTCTCATCAGGAACTCCGAAACAAACCGCTTGAGCGACATCAGGATGAGCAAGTAGCACAGCATCTACTTCAATTGGTGAAATCTTCTCCCCTGAAGTAAAATTAATTTATACATAGTTATTGCCACATGTTACTACTTATATTTAAGACTATTGTACAACAAATACATTACACATTCCACAGATAAGAGTCATAAAACATACTAAATGCTTCAAATAATTAAGAATTTTTATCTCCTTTCTTCCTACAAATAAATTAACAACAGCACTTAACAAACATAAGTCATTCTAATAAATAAAAACCCACAACAAAGTTTATAAATCACTCCCCAAACAACACGTAAGACACGTAGGAGGCTATTTTCAATTTTGTTAGCTTGTGTACAAAACATCGTTTTCAAATTTATCACTGACAAAAAAGGTTCATAATTAAGTCACAAGAAACCAAAAATTGCTACGAAAGCTTGAAAATGACACGTTACTATCAATGCATATGCATATTTCACTGAATAGGACACTAAACCACTAATCTACCAACACAAAATTGTAGTTGTACACAACTATAAGGGAATATGCTAATTAAAATAAATATGTCGACTATGGTTTTTATATATAATATAAAAAGGGAATATGATATACACCGTCGACTGACATTAACTTAATACTCCATCCGTTCCAAATTGTCTGTCCACTAGGAAACTACGTGTAACTTTGACCGGCAAAGAACTCATATGTAAATTGTCGAAATCAAACATTTTGTAGTTTTGTAGTTTTTATATATACATAATTGTAGTTTCGTGGTGGACAAACATTTTGGAACGGAGGGAGTACTATAAGTTTTGAAACACTAAAACACAAAATACGACGTGGAAAACAACAACGATTAATGCATTTCGAATATATGAAACAGTGACGGAACCGGGAATTCTAAATGATTATTTGAAGTTTGAAACATAGAATTAATAATACCTCCACGGTTGATGAGCTCCTTAATTCGGCCAACAAGGTTCAAATAACCATCGGAATCAAGGTACCCAAGATCACCCGTATGAAACCATCCAAACAAGAAGGCCGACTTATTAGCCTCGGGGTTGTTTTTGTAACCTTTAGTAACATTAGGACCCCTAATGCAAACCTCCCCATGTTTCCCGGTCTCTTGTTCTATGCCACTCTCGTCCAAAATTGCCAGCTCTTGGCCTACGGGGAGACCCACCGACCCGGGCTTATGCGGCCCAAACTCCGGAAGAGGGTTCGAACACATCAAATGGCTTGCCTCCGTCATCGCATACGCCTCCAAAACCGGCGCACCAAACGCCTCCTCTAGCCTACTCAAGATGCTCGGTGCCAACGAAGCGCTGCAGCTACGGATGAACCTTAGCTTAGGATACGAGCTCTCGGGCTTGGAGAGGTGGCGGTCGAGGATGATTTGATGGATGGTAGGGACCGCGGTGTACCAAGTTGCCTCGTAGTTCTTCATGTCGGCCCAGAACGACGTGGCAGAGAATCTTCCGGCGGATGGGAGGGTCACGCCGGCCCCCGCCGCTAGCGAGCCCAGAAGGCCACACATCAACCCGTGCACGTGGAACAAAGGGAGCACGATCACCGTCGAATCAGACTCGGACATCTTATACACTGACATTATGTTTTTCACCGACGATGCCAAGTTGAGTTGGGTTAGCGGGACGCCTTTGGGGCGACTAGTGGTGCCCGAGGTGTGTAGAAAGAGGGCGTTATCCGAAGGGTCGTTCGGCGAGAGGTTAATGTTGTTAGAGTCGGAATGGGATAAGGAGAGGGTGATGTTGGAGTCGGGTTTGGGAAGCGATGACGTGACATGAGGGATGTTGAGCTTGGAGGCTGCGGACTGAGCGGGTTGGTTACCGGATTCGGATGTTAGGAGGAGTTTGGACTCGGAGTCGGAGAGGTAGAATTCGAATTCCTCGGCTGTGTAGGCTGCGTTTAGAGGAGCAGCGGTGGCTCGAGCACGGATAACAGCTAGAAACATGATTATGAACTGAAAATTCAAAAAGGAAACAAAAAAGAGACAAATTATCATCTTGTAAAATGCTTACCTTAGGTGCAAACATCAAACTATAGCTCATTATTAGTACTTTTTCTTTTTCTTTTTTGTTAACCTAGTTATACTTGCTGATATAACATTGATCCTATTCTTAACCAGATAATATTCTGGAGTCAAAATGCATAAATTTATTGAGCAGCACTGTTATATATTACAATATTTGTACTAGTATGTTATTCTGGTTATCTTTCTGTAATCAAATTACAGTAATTTTGGTTTACAAAGCATTACATAAGGAGCTAATTTAATTATATTAGATGCATGATACTTGGTTCAGAACTCTGTTAGGTAAGGAAAATGATAAAGAAACAAACAAATTTCCTGTACAAAATCTTGACTAAATTTTTCTATAGAATATAGAAAAATCAAGTATACACAAGAATATAGTAGCTTTTAAGTACTCAAATATATTTTCAAAAAAAAAGTACTCAAATAGATCTTAAACAAACACAAATCCCCAATTTGGTTCAAGAGTGAACTAAACAGATGGTCACTGTTTTAAAAAGCGTTCTTCGTAGTAAAAAAAACTTGATTCAAAGCTCGATTCAAAGCTTAAAAAAAGTTTTAAAAACTTTGTTTTTCAGCTTTTTAGGCCGATAACACAGCTGAGGAATTCGAACTTATGAAGTTACCCTTGGATTCGGTCCTTTTCAAGCTCTCTAGTTTCAAAATCCACAAAATTTTCATATACTTATTTACCTTGAAAACAAAAACACCATAATCACTACTGATTGTTTCAAATGAGTAAAAGATCACTAGAGGTAAAAGATCAAATTTTTAGTGATTATTCAAAAGTTGGGCCTTTTAGTGATCAATTGTTACTTAGTTACTTATTGAGGGAAAAAAAAAACCATTTTCCACTTCTTCACCCCAAAAAACACACACAGTTTCTCTCTTTCTATAACCAGCCAATTAAAACATACAGTTTTACAAACTGGGTATTGAAAAAGAATGGATCTTGATGGGAACAAACGCGTATTTAACCTATTAGGACCTTCCCCTGCCCGTTTCTCCATCAAAAGCTGCCCAAACTGCCCACCCCCTTTACGAATAACGGGTCGTTTACGAAACGGGTTTTCAGGTGATCAGGCTGGCGATCGGGGGAATAAGAATTACAGTAATTTAGCGAATAATAATAATTAGGGTGGCTCTTCAGAAAACGCAACTTTTATGTAAAAATTGATCACAAAACAGAAATGGATTGTATGTAACAACTGATCACAAACTGATTCAATTTCAGTTTAGTCTCTCTTTTTTTCACGTTATCATTCCATCCAATAATTAAACGTTGCGCTATAAAACCGTGATAATTAATTAGTAACGCGCACTTAACAGAAACGGAGTGAAATTAGAGGGTATAAAAACAGAACATCCCAAAAAAATCCAACTTTTAAAAATTAAAATTTCTAAAAGATAAACCAAATCAGAAAACATTAATTCTACCAAATCCTCAATAAAACAGTAATCTATAAGCTAGTCAATCAATAGCCCAACAAACACAAACTTTTCATCACAAATTCTAAAACAAACAAACATCAATTCTATTTTCCCAAACTCTCAAACATAAACTTTTCATAACCAATCCTAAAAAAATAAAAACAAACCTCGACGGTGTTGGGAAAGGTAAGGGCGACGACGTCGCCAGCCTTAACGCCAGCAGACTCGACAAGCTGTTTAGCCGCATGGTCAATCAGCTCGTCGAGCCTCGCATGCGTTATATCAAATTTACCCGAAACAGAAATCGCTCGCCGCGACGGAAACTTAGCAGCTGCACCCTTCAAAAGTCCTGTTAAGGTCTGGCTATCCATTTTATTTTATTTTTATAAAAAAAAAAAAATATATTTGTAGAGAAAGTTTAGGGTAATGAGAGGATATTGTTTTGTTTGTTAAAAACTTTGAATGAGTTTGTTATATGTAACATGTAAGTGTTTTGTTTGTTAGAAAACTTTGAATGAATTTTTTGTAAATTTGTGAAAGGTATATATAGGAATATTTAGTGGGACACGTGGCATTATATGAGAAGATAATTCCAACGTGGCGGCATTGAAATGCAAACCAACTAAGGTCCAAGTTTAGTCATTTGCCTTTTTTTTTCTCTATCTATCATTTTTATTATTTATTAATGGTGAGATTTATTTATAGTATATATTGAATTATGGATTATTCCTTAAATTGTGAGATGAAAGTGATGATTTGAAATAAGTGAGATAATAGAAGAAAGTACTAAGGTGGAATTTTAGTATATGAACTATTTCTTATGTTGTGGGATGATAGTCGCACGGAGAAGAAAAAAAACAAAAACAAAAAATTACAATCATGGCGTCTGTTGTTATACTAATGATAACACTGTAAGAAAAAATTCATTTACCATCGGTTTACTTTTTGAAAATTGTTGCTAAAATGAGTGTGTCTAAATTTTACCAACATGATAGCAGCTAATTATGTTGCTAAACTATTGCTGAAATTTAGCGACACTCGGTTTACCAACCGTTTTAAAAAAGTGAACTGTTGGTAAAATGAACTTTTTCTTGTAGTGTTAAGTGAGTGTCGTTAATTGCTATTATTGCTAAAATTTAGCGACACTCACTTTATCAACAGTTTTCAAAAAGTAAGTCGTTGCTATCTTAACTTTTTTTTGCAGTGAGTATGATATCCGTGCAGAATACTTTGAAAAAAGTGAGATAATAGTCGGTGCCGTCCCGCTAGTACACAGCTTGTACGAGACTAAAAAAAAATGGTTGATCCGATTTGTATTTTTTATATAAAAAAAGTTAAAATTGGACATTGAATGGATTTGAACCCATGATGATTGAGTGTTAAAAGTTTATCTTTTACCACTACACTGCACACATTCATAATAATATTTAATGAATTAAGTTTTAGTATTCTAATAATCATATACTTGGTTGGACATTAATTCGGGCTGTCTTAAATTTTCTTTGATCTTTCATTACGCGAGACTCTAGCGTTGCTCGACTGCCACATACGCCGCCCCTATCGTAATAATAATAATAGAAGAAAGTACTAGCTAGGGTGATACTGATTTTAGTACAGTATATATGGATTGTTTGTTAAAATGTGCGACGATAGTATTATGATACCCGTGCAAAACTTAATTTTGTCACATCCTACCGCTTTATAAATTTTATACGAAAACATGTGTAACTTTAATTGGTAAATAGCCCGTACCTAAATTATCGGTTTTTTTATTTTTTAAAATTCTATCATGTAGTTTAACATTTAAACTATGTAGACAAAATTAAAAAATTTCATTTCGGCAATTTAGTTACACGTTCAAAGCCGCTCAAAATTATACGTGGTTTCGCATATAACTTACAAAGTGGGACAGAAGAAATATATAATTACAAGAAAGTACAAAATTAATCTTACTGGTTTTCCTCTCTTCCTAATTAGAAAAAAACATAATGAAAAAAATATTAAGCGCAAGTGTTTTTTGGTTAGAATAAAGGTGTGGATTTTTTTCCCATTGTTTTCTTTGCCTTTCAAAAGATATTTTTAGTAAAAAGAACTAAAAAGACATCAAAAATTGAGAGGCCAGAGTTTGAATTCTTTTTACCTTTCCATAAATTAGAAAAAGGTAATCAAAATTGTAGCTTTCTAATAAAAGTTATCTGTATAACTAAAAGCCAATTATATAAGATCATGAAATAAGAAAATAATAATTAGTAAAATAAGTTAAAATTAGTTATATATAAAACCCTGAAACAACACCAAACACGACATCAGATTTTTTAAAACAAACTTATTTCCTACTGCTTTTTTAAGTGGACTATTATTAAGAAAAATGATGCCAAAGAGGCCCTAACTATATCCCAATTTCTCCCTACTTTTCTTCTATTTCGTGAAAAGAATAGACATAATAGGGGGAACATTTCCTTTTAATCTTCTAATTGTTTTATGAAAATGTAATCTCAAGATTTGTAATTTTTACGCAACAAGTGAACTGTTACATATATTAATTAACAAATTTGATTAATACTATCGCTTTACAAATATATGTGAAGAAATCAACTAATAGTTAAAGAAAACAAGATCAACAAAAAATAAAGTCCGTTACGTAAAATAAGTCCAAATAACTTCACCATCCTCCACTTTCAACGCGCGCATCAAAAACCTATGTCAATTCAAGTGCCGTCTGCTCAAAACCTTTTCAACACGTCGATTTCGAAACAAATTAGTGAAAAAACAAGACCTTATCATCATATTTAACCGTTTTTCGTTACTCGACTTCTCATACACTCTCGTCAACTATGGCTTTAGATGGTAAAAGAAGAAAATGAAGACAGTGGACACACTATGGTTTTTAAGAAGCTCTTATTCATGCTTCCTTTATTTTTATTTTTTTGGAAGGTAAACGGACCGATAAATATATTAAAACATGTGAAGCCTTGCAAATTAAACGAGCTACAAGCTATTTAATACTAACTCTAACTCTAACTCTAGCTAGATTATCCGTTATTTAATGCTTCCTTTATTTTTGTATAGGTACTATAGCTAGATTATCAAGCACTAAGAATATAATTACTATAGTTGAGAAATTGTGCGAAATTATAGACACCAAATAATTCCTCACTATAGAGACCGTGAGGTTGATCGGTCCAGGGCACATCTTAGATATTAATTGTAACACAATTTATTTTATGTATCTTGATATTACGGAAATAAATTGGTTTGGTATTAATTGCAATAATTATATCATTGTAACATATGGTGCATTAAACATAATTTATTTAATTAATATTATGTTACGTCAAATAAAATATATTAAAATTATTAAAAAATATATATTTTTTTTTAATTAATATTTAACATTATATTAGTCTCAACTAGGGTTTTATAATATTATATTTGAGTTTTTATTTTGTTGTAATGTTCCGTCAAATAAAATATATCAAAATCATTAAAAAAAAAATTAATATTCAACTTTAAAATAGTATCAACTAGAGTTTTATAATATTATATCTGAGCTTTTATTGTGTTATAAATTTAGTTTTAATTTTCAAAATCATAATTACGCCATTTGTTAAATTTCATAATTTATTAATAATAATTATGATTGTTTTCTACGTATTGTTATATTAAATGCTATTACTATGTAAATACTTGTTACCGTATTAGTTGTATCTTAACATGTGCTCGGAGGCATATGTAGCCACTACAAAAAAAGCGACATATTTTAGCAAAACTTAGTTTGGACGTTATTTTAGCCAAATTTCTAACATATTTTGTCGTCCCGGATCGAAACCTTTTTTTTTTAAACATGTGGAACGTTGGTCACAAAACTTAGTTTGGACGTTATTTTCCGAAGCATATATATTGACCTTATGATTTAAAAAATAAAAGGAGAGAGATATGCATGTAGTATATAATATTGGTTACACAAAATTTAATATTGAGGTGTATTGTGCACATGTAATAAAAAAAGCATAACATTTAATTCTTCAAGATTAGAAGGTTCATAGTGATGACCAAACTCGAATTTGGCTTTTTCAAAATTGGAAAGCCTAACTAGCAGCCTTTGTATACTTGAAGTTGGACTTTTATTTTATATATAGAAATACTTGGGCGGGCAAAAAACCGAAAAAACTGAATCGAACCGATAACCGAACTGAAAAAACCCGAAAAAGATCGAAACCGAAAAACCGAAAAAATTTCGGGTGGGTTTCAGTTTTCAGTAAAACCGAACCGAAAAAGACCGAAAAAAACCGAAATTGGACCGAAAAAACCAGTCCGGTTCGGTACAAAAAATAAAAAGATCGAAACCGAAAAAAAACGAACCGAAAAATATACTCGGTTTCGCTTTCGGTTTTGCCAAAAACCGAACCGAACCCAGCCCTATATACAATATTAAACTGTAGAGAATCGTCTTTTCCACTCCATTATTTGATAGTTTCGTGAAAACTAATCAAGATAAATGAGCTATATATATATCAACAACAAAAAAATGCATTTAAAATGTTGTTTCACATTGAAAATGCAATATTTTGACAGCTTGAATATTCCTAGGTTAATTGTTAAGACAAACTTGAGTTTTTGATAGTTAGAAGTAGCAAAGTTTAATTTTGTTCCCTCGGCGTTACATTTTTTATCGCTCCTTGGACCACAAACTAGTGAGTCCGTACTATTAATACGAGGTGCAGGGTTCGACTCTTGTTAACAGGGTAGTTATGAAATAACTTGATCATCTATAATAAGATTTAAAAAAAAAAAAGTAATTGCTAATGATATCTTAGAGACTGTAAAATTTACCATACACGTTGATAAACAATTCAAGTTCATTTGTACCAAAAAGGGATACCTCAAAATTCCCAACAAAAAAGATTGATAGGCTTTTCTTGATAAACAAATTTATTTTTTAGCAGCTGAATTATATGTAGATATATTTGATTGTATGCATAAACCGTGTCATTTTAAAACTCTTAAAAGTATAATTAAAACGAAGATAAACCGTCTCTTGGGACTGTTAAGGGGCGTTTGGCCTTTCCCTTTTAAGTTTGTTAAAAAATATTTCCACTATATCTTCATTTGCGCAATATTAAATTTAAAAAAAAAATTATTTTTAATTAATATTTAAATTTAGGGTGTTCAACTAGGGTTCTAGTATATTTTTATTTGGGGTTTTAGTGGGTTTCATTTTTAGATTTAACATTTTTTTTCTTATTTTTAATTAATATTTAAATTTAATGTAGAATCAACTAATCTTCTATTATATTTTTATTTGAGTTTTTACTAGATTATGTTTTTATTACGTTACGTGACTTGTATTGCTATATATCTTATAATTTTTTTTTACTAAAACGTTAATGTCAAAATTTGACCATAAGATTTTTAATAGCAACACAAATCAACAATATGTATAAATAAATAAATAAATATAAGAAATTACGCTACTAATTAGTGTTAAAAATGAGATCCCTCTTTTTTTTTTTTTTAGTAGTGGTATCATTTTTTTGCCACATGCTCAGAAAAGTTTACTAGGACCGTTTCATATCATCGGATAGACTTTTAAGATAAATTAGGATTGTGACTATAGCATAGCATCGCTCTTATAAAAATAGCACGGATTACTGCCTCTAATTTATTTAAACATGTTTCCATTTCTGCTGATTAATAAATAAGCACGGATTACTACTACCTCTTATTTTAATTAACCAAATGAATTAATTAATGTAAACGTAGGTCATGTATTCTTATCCTGGTAATAGTTTTACGTCACAAACGTAGAAAGGAAGTGAAGTTGAGGCTTTTTTTTTGCACTTTTGTAGACTTTTTTTTATCCAATTTTTGTGTTTTTTTACACTGTATATTACCAATTATTTTAACTAGTACACTGTACACCATACTGTCACATTATTACGATTTTATACATTTTTTTTATTGTTTGGTGGATGAAAAATGTAATTTTACCTAAATACATCACTACAAGAAAAAATCTATATAAGTAACAGTTCAGTTACAATTTGTCTGATACTACTGCTTGTTGCTGAAATTTAGCAACAATATATCAACAAAAACTGTTGCTAAGTGTTGATAAATGTTGCTATATTGTTGCTGAATTTTCTGTAACAAGCCGTATAGTAACAGAAGGATTGTTGTCATTCTGTTATTTTCTTACAGTGTATGCGCCATCAATCCTCCATTTTTGCTCATTCCAAAGTTGGTCAGGAGTAGTTTGAAACCAACTGATATTTTTATTTACTTCAAATTGTATTTTGTAAGTCCTAGAATTTTACAGAAAATGCAAAATCATACAAAAATACAAATAAAAAAGCAGATTTTTCAATTAAAAATTCCTTAAATTGATAAAGACATTTTTTAAACTTTTAGTTACTCTTGTGGCAGGGTACCCGGAAACAGTGGCCTTTCATGAGCTGTTACGGGGTTGGTTTTCGGACTTGAAGCTCGAGGTCAAGGTTAGTTTCAAGGGGGGAACGAGTGATGAAGACAGTACCAGACGACGACTAGGAGGATCTCATGGCGCTTAAAGGCTAAATAATTCCATGACGTGCGCAGTGGAAATCCAGACCCTATAGGGCCGACGGTGACACGATGATCAAACGACTACTATTTTTTTTTTGTTATTTCCTTTTAGTACAATGTTCGGTTTAAGCATATGTTTTCTTTTTTGTTATTGTGAAAGAGTTTACATTCGCGCTTTCTCTGTACAATTTTCGTAGGAATATTCTTTCACTAAATTTACTTGTGTTTCCTTGGTGACTAGAAACTAATGGCAAGTTGATGAAATTCTTAAATGATATTACAAGTTTTGACAATTTTATGAGAGTATCTGTCATAAAAGTGATTATTTCAGTTTTGGTTTATGATCAAGTTTGACAATTCTTCATATATTACCTTTTTGAAAATAATATGTTTGACTGCTGGTTTGATTTGAATCATTTTGAAGCAAAAGATTTAGGAAGTCACTAAGCAAATTCTTACTTTCTTTTCAGCAAAATTAAGGAGTGATAAAAAGAATCCGATTTCTAATATCGACTGTCTATAAGTTATCGGTCTAACAAGAAAGCGTAAACTTCGACATCCATACTTGCTCATTGCTCCCGATATTGTGCGGATCTACTTATGAAATTTCCTTTTGTCTTCTCGACAGGAGTTTCGTAATACTGAAATTCCTACTAACTGTCCTTATAAGCTTTCGTTTCCGTCCTATGAATATGGACTTGTTCGGAATACTCTTTAAGGGAGCATTCATCGCATAGACGTGGCATTAGAGCTCTTAGAAAGAATTCATGTTACTTGAATACAATAACAACAAAAAAGGAAAGAAATCAACATAACAGGACATTTTCGAGCCTTAAACTCTTGTGTAAAAAACTTGATAGGACAACTATCAAGGACATGAAAAAAAGTTTTCAAGAAACTTAAGTGGCGATTTCGAGACTCTGCTCATAAATTATTTTTGGTGCATTATGACCTATATAACTACACTTCCATTCAACCCCGCTCCTTGGAAAAGTTCAAGTGAAATATGTTATTGGACGTTAAAAAAAAAAATGTATCAATTAGAGACGACCAAATCCATTACAAATCTGTCAGTAAAACATAAATCCGTCACCTTGCCGTCCCTGATTATGGTGTTGGAAAACAAAATTTGATACTATTTCCGTCTGCGAATTGAAATTTTTTTATACTGTTTGCCACTAGATTTAGGGTCAAACTTATATTAAGCAAAATAACTATGATTGGCCTTATTCACGAGAAATCATGTCGATATGTTGTTATTTCTTTAAGGCTTTCCAATATTCTAACTATTATATATAAACATAATGTCTTCGTTTTCGCAAGTGATTTCGAATTAGATAATTACTAATTTTAGCGAGTTAATTTAAAAAAAAAATGTGTAAGGACGATTCTACATACTATACAGTGAATGAAAATGTTTACACTAGTTTCACGTATAAAATAAATCAAATAACAATTAATATTGGGGAATTTAAGAGAAACTGTTAGTGCTTATTAAAAAGTGTGATTCATGTATAAAATGTGATTTTATTTTGACAACGAATGAACATAAAAGTAATCAAATTTATTTGAGTATTTCGTAGCTTTATATTCGTAATCAATAATTGAAAGAGAAAAAAGTGGAATTTAATTGAAAATTTGAAAAAACTATCGCATTCAGGATGTTGATAACATGCATAATCACAACTCGATAAAATAATTAAATAAACCTGGTTTTGTTAAATAATATCTAACATTTTCTAAACTGTGGGAACCAAATTAACTTTTGCTAAAACATTGAGGATTAAAAAATTACTGTTTAAACAATGTAGACCATTAGTATTGTATATTATTGAAACTAGTATGAAAACCAAATACTCTTGATTTGTAGCTTTGTGAGTTTGTGTAATTTCTTGATTTTGACCAAGTATTGGAACTTCGAATTCTCAAACTGACATCATTGGTGTAATTCATCCAAAAAATACAATTTATCTCTGGGATCATCTTAATTTCTTAAACAAACTCCTATAAATCTATAATAGTAGCACTTCTATGAACAATATCAATATAAAAGTTTCCTTCTTACAACCTGAGTGTGTGCAGAGAGCGAGAAAAAAAACGAGCGATTTTTTTTGCCAGAAACTGATCGAGGGAATTCTAAGTACTACAGGCCGGCATGCCGATATTCTATATGATTTTGTTTTCCATAGTATGTTGCTAATAAAACGCTAATTGTTCGAGAATTTTAATCAAGATACCAGGGAAAAATTACTTTTTCATTATCTTTTTTCTGTAATTGTCACCACCTATATTAAACAGTTTACAAGTTGTTAAATTAAACAACCGAAAAGCACAACTACACATTGTTAATTTTCAGATGATTATACACACATATCTATGGCAACCAAAAACATACCTTATCTTGCCGTCGTCTAAATTGAGCTGTGACGGAAAAATCCGAAGGGATAGCATGATCCAATTATCAGCTAGCATAATGCTCTATCTTAACAAGCATATATATGTAAGCATTTACGCGTAACGTTGATTTCGGATCAATGCGATCCCTTTGGATCTTTCCATCAGCACCAAGAACAAGCAGCTTTATATATCTTTTATCTTTGCATCTGGCTTAATGTTTGCTATATATAGATATATATATATAGTAAGAAAAGGTGAATATGTGATAGCTAGCTGTTATTATCTCATGCATATATGTATGTTTTTCTTTTTGTTGCGTGACTTAATACTTATGGCTTTCAATGTTCATGCACTTTGTGTGATACAAGGTAGTTAACTATAAGCCATATTTAAGTTTCTTTAGCTGAAAATACAAAATAGTTTTTAATATAACGAGTCAAAGTTTTTGGTACTATTGAATTTTAGGTTAATCTGTGTTAATTTGAGTGTATATAACACAAAAAGATATTACACATTTACACGTATATCATATTCATATGTAAAAGTATAGTACTTAATTACTTGCGCACGAAATGATATGCATTTGGGAGATACAGATAAAAATCTTAAAATTCATTCATATTCAAATTAGCCAGTTTACAAACGTTAATACTTACATATTTACTAATAATTAATCATTCATAACATGTGAGTAGTGCACTGTACGACTAGTAATTCACGAAAAATTAGTTTTCCATGACTAGTAGTTCGGCTATGGCGTGATCATTAAATTTTAAAGCGCGTTTAAAAAACTAAACTGCCATTACGCGCAATACAATATTTCACAAGTTTCCATCAAAAATTATTTTTGGACCTTTGCCAATGGAAGTAGGCTTAAATTAAGAATAAGCATCTCCTAAATCTTGATTAGTTGTCTTCATTAATCATTTTTCTCATATATTCCAGTATTTCTATTTACTTATTGTTCTTATCTGCCTGTTATTTAGGAAAACGCCACTTTGACATGAAATACAACTTTCATGTTCATAACAGACACATATTTATGTAAAAAAATTAGCCTGGAGACAAATACGTCATTGTTTACACCCTCACTGTAAGGGAAGCAAATTGATTAATAACAAATAACGTGTCGAAAACTTAAGAAGCAGTCGTCGATTTCCGTCATTCACGGGCAATCACGCACAGAATAGTTTTCTGCCATTAATCAATTTAAGGCTCTCCTCCAAAATTTATTTTGATTTCTTGTTTCAAATTTAAACAAAATATAGAGTATATTGATAAATAGTATAACGGGTGGTAATGGAAATTGGAAAATTACTTTAGTGAACAAAGTGCAACCAAAATTATACAATCCAGTGAATTAAAAGTGTTGTAAATAGTAGTATATTGAAACTTAGGTGTGATGGTTTTTGTTTCTACATTTTTGGAAACAAATCTCGAGACTATATATAAGAGTGTTACAAATATGCATGTCACAGTATCGCTCTTTTTAAGCATGTTCATGTGAGGTTTTGGGAGTTTGTTCAATATAACTTTACATAGATTACAAGCATATCAAATCAAACACATGTTCTCACATGATGTTGTATTGGTTTGAATGCCTTTGATCTACTTACTTTACTTTGATGTTTTAGCGGTTCTACTTTCATTATAAAGGTTGATTCGATCGAAATTACGGTATTGTTGTTCTATGGTTCTCGTTTTCATTAGTTCTACGACTAGGAAAAAATGATGTTAAAACACGTAGATTCCACTATTCCAGTCGGTTTTTATTCCTTGGAATGTTCTTTTCACTTAAACGCAAACCAAGTTCCAAGTTCCAAGTTCCGCCTTTGTATATATAATAATTTCGTCATTTTAAGAAAAAAACTTTCCAATGTTAATTAAGTTGTAAACATACCTATACTGTGCAGTAACGGGGGAACTGTGGTATGTAGACTTTTCGAGTGAGTGTTGGCAAAGTCCTTGTAATATCGAGATTTCTAAACGACACCGAATTTAATACAAGCAAGAAATTTAGTTACCTCAACTGTATTAAAACTACTTATCTATCTAACCAGAGGTCCAGAGTGTGTCTTTGTAAAGTTGTAGTCACGACCAGATGCCTCTAAAACAAGCAATAATAGAATGTGATCATGAGGGCACTACAATCTCGAGAACTACTCGTCTATTTGGTTTCATAATCGATCAGGCTTGTATTTCTAAGTACAGGATGTGATTACGAGGCCACCATATTATCTCGTTTGGAACTCAAGTTTGTATTTTTCGTAATGAAACAACTAAGGACAGAAAAGAGTAGAAAATATAAATCGGAAATGCTTGAAAGGCACGTCCGATTCTCGAAAAGAATACTGAAAGTAAGAACTGAGAACATACTTAGTTAAAAGGGAAATTGTGTTACGCAAATATGACTTATGAGTGCATATTTAATAATAAAAAACTCATACAGCCAAACAAAAGAGTTTTAATTTACATATAGTATACTACTAATCGTGTCCCACACGTTGCGTGTGCGGCGCGTAATGTAATAAAAATATAAAAAATATGTATAGTTATGATATAAATATGTGGATAATACAAAAAAAAACATAATTTAATATTTAAAAGAATGTTTGGTTGTTAAAGAATAATAAACTGTTTTACTAGTTTTTACTTTTTATATTTTTATTTGAGTATGGTATTATTGTAATTAATATAAAGGTGTAGGGTATTTTTGAAAAAAATTGGCTAAATTGGGCAGACTTATTATAATAGAATGATAAAAATATTATTGTTAAAAAAGGGCCCAACCGGGTTCGAACCGGTGACCTATTGATCTGCAGTCAATTGCTCTACCACTGAGCTATGGACCCATTTAATTTAAATGTACCTAAATATATTTAATATATCAAGTTACAAAATTATGCAAATACCATAGTCTAGTCACATTTATTTAGGTTATATCGTTTTAAATTAATAAACTCACATTTTGTTTATTTCAAAAATAGCCCTACCCAATTGATTAAAATTTTATTATATATTAGACAAATTATGATTTAGGGTAGTGTACCACTGGTTCACGATTTAGGTACTAAAATATCAATTTTAACAATTGAGTTAACAAAGTACGAAATTTCGTCCAATTAAAGGACTAACCGTATAAAAATAAAAAGTAAACCGCAAATCCAAATTACGGTTTGTAATTCGGAATTCGAATTTACGGTTTATGTTTGTTATATTTATTAAAAAAGGAAAATAAAAAGTAAATAGTAAATCCGTAATTTTGTAATTCGAAATACCGTGAAAATAGATTTTGCAGTCGAAAAAATACAGACTTAACAAAAATAGCGGTGTAGAGAGAGAGAGAGTTGGGGAGAGAGAGAGAGAGAGAGATGGGGACGTCGGTGCAGGTGAGTGGATTAAGCGGAGTATATAACGAAGATCCTTTATCTTATTTAGTATCTGTTGATGGTTTTAATTTTTTAATCGATTGTGGTTGGAACGATCTCTTTCAACCTCACCTTCTCTCTCCCCTTTCCAAGTACACTTTTACCTTTTCTCTCTCTCTCTCTATATATATATATCTATATATATATATATATAGATACCAAATAGTATCATTTTAGTCCCTGCTTATCTTAATTGTGTCACATTTGGCCCTATTTCATTTATCTATCTCTCTCTCTGTATCTCTATATCTATACTGTTACTTTATCTCTATCTCTAGACGTCTTATGAGGCCAAACAAATATTTGCAAAATAGTATTGATAGTTTGAAAAATTACAAATAAAAAAACTGATAAGTAAAACTGCTAAAATAAAAATAACTGCTATTTCACGGTTACCATCTCTCTCTCTATTATCTCCCACAATGCTATGATGAAATTCTTCTCTCTAGGTAATTGGCTCTAAATACAAATATTTAATATATATAAATTTAGTATATATGTATTTATATAATATTATTGCGTAACACTG
Organism: Primula veris; assembly: GCA_963682055.1. Classification (NCBI taxonomy): domain Eukaryota; kingdom Viridiplantae; phylum Streptophyta; class Magnoliopsida; order Ericales; family Primulaceae; genus Primula; species Primula veris. Next base: position 1,961,800 of record OY821742.1, read on the forward strand.
CTCCACAAATCACACCACGCATCGCGTGGCCTCCGTGCGCTAGTATATATGTATGTGTGTATGTATATATATTCACCTCTACAAAAAGCTACTAAATAGTATCATTTTAGTCTCTGCTTATCTTAATTGTGTCACATTTGGCCCTATTTCATTTATCTCTCTTTCCCTCTCTCTCTATATATATGTATGTGTGTATGTATATATATTCATCTCTACAAAAAGCTACTAAATAGTATCATTTTAGTCCATGCTTATCTTAATTGTGTCACATTTGGCCCTATTTAATTTATTTCTTTCTCTTTATATATGTATGTATGGGTATATATTGGTGAGTTTTTAGATGTTCTATTTTTGGTCGTTGAAAGGTTTACGTAGACAAAAACTGAATTAATCAAGTTGAATAATACAAGGGAAATTTATTAACAGGGCAGTTGTTAATGTTATAATATTAAGTCAGTTTTTATTAATAGGATAGTTGCCAATTTTATGAAATCAGGTCAGTTTTTTTTATTAATAGTCATCTAGTGGGTTTTATAAGGGTTTAGTGTGTTGGTTATATCATTATTTCTTTGATTGTCGGCTCTACTTACTTATTAACGCTCTTGTTAATTAGGGCATGGAAACGTGTTATTTGTGATTATATTGTAGTCATCTAGTGGGTTTTATAAGGGTTTAGTGTGTATTATATATATTTCCCTCTCTCTATATATTTATATGTGTGTGTGCGTGTGTGTGTGTATTCATTGTTGATTATATCATTTTTGCTTTGATTGTCAGCTCTACTTACTTATTAACGCTCTTGTTAATTAGGGCGTGGAAACGTGTTATTTGTGATTATATTGTAGTCATATAGTGGGTTTTATAAGGGTTTAGTGTGTATTATATATATTTCCCTCTCTCTCTCTATATATATATATATGTGTGTGCGTGTGTGTGCGTGTGTGTGTATATTCATAGTTGATTATATCATTTTTGCTTTGATTTTTAGCTCTACTTACTTATTAACGCTCTTGTTAATTAGGGCGTGGATACGTGTAATTTTGATTTTATTTTATTCATCTAGTGGGTTTTAATAGTGTTTAGCGTGTATTACCCCTCTCTCTCTCTCTCTCTCTATATATATATATATATATATATATAAGTAAATATGTTTATACATTCACGTTTTTAGTTATCGTTATTGGTTTGATTGTCAGCTCTTTATACTTGTAATAGGGGGTGGAATAATGCTCTTTATATATGTATATATAAATATGTATATGTATGCATGTGTACACACTTTATTTCTATTCACATTGTTGGTTATTATTTTTACTTTGATAGTCATCTCTGTATAGTGTATACCTATTAATACCGTTGTTAACTTGGGTGTGGAAATGTGTTATATTTGGTCGAGTGGGGTTTACTAATGGGGTCTAGGGTTTAAGATACCTTTCTCTCTGTATATGTATTTACCTATTTAAACTGTTGATTATCTCTTTGATTCTCGCTTTGATAGTCAGCTCTATATACTTACAGTGGCGAAGCTAGGCCTCGTTAATCGGGGTTGCTGGAATTCAAAAAAAAAAAAAACTTCAAGTACAAAAAACATATGGGGGTTCCTAATCCTCCTTTTTAACGAATTTATGTGTAAATTATGTACCGTACCGTTTTAAAAAAAATATATGGGGGTGTTGTGCCAGCCCCCACTTGTGTTGATTAGGATTTAGGGGGGAAAATGTGTTGATTTTGGTCAAAGTGGGGTTTAATGTGATTACGGCTTTAGATACCTCTGTCAAAGTAATCAAATGTTCCCCCCCTCTCTATCTATCTATTTCTTTTTCTTAATGTTGCCAATATTAATTTTCTGTTTTTATTTTTTGTGGTTGGACTTAAAGCTAAGGTTGAAAGGCAAGTCTTGATATGCTTGGTAATTTAATCTTTTTTTTTCTTTTTTGTTCAAAATTTGGACACAGAAACTCATTGGACAAATGCAATTCTGTTCTTTAGGTTTAAAATTTGAAAACGGAAACATGAAAACAGATAGCAACAGCCAACAACTTCTTCCCTAATTGCATCTGTTTTAGAACCCATAATACCAACCTTCTTAAAGAAAAACATCAACAGTGTTAAAAAATGGGAACTCATCATTTATGATACTTTATTGCAGTTCATTTCCGCATGTATTAATCTATCACTCCATTGGTATCCTAGAGTAGCAAGGTGCTTATGCTTGTGTTTTTGGGTTCGCTTCTTTATGCTGAAAAGCTGGGTTTCTTCTAGCTGGAACAGAAAACTAGCTTATCTTGATAGTGTAAACGGTATTGATGCATTTAGTTCCCAGTAGTTTAATCTTTCAGTTATGTTTCGGAAACTCTAATGCCGATTAAATTGGAACAAACTCCATTATGATAGGGCACCAAGTTACATCTACTATACGAAATATTAATTGCTACCAATGTTTCTACATTGGCCGATTGTTTGTTTATCATTTTTTCTCCCTTTACTTATTAACTTTGAAATTATTGTCTTGTTTTAGGGTGGCTTCAAGCATAGATGCAGTTTTGTTATCACATCCGGACACCATTCATCTCGGTGCACTTCCTTATGCTATGAAACAACTTGGGCTTAATGCTCCGATTTATGCAACAGAGCCTGTATATAGATTAGGCCTCTTAACAATGTATGATCATTATCTCTCTCGGAAGGTACAGTTTTGTGTAGGAGATTTATTCCATGGTTTCTTTTCTTAATCAATCGATCTTGTTTTTACCCGCTCATGACCAGATAACACTCGTTGAAGTGTTATATGGAGTGACAGAATCATTAAACATGAAAAGTTTGATGACATAAGTTATACTTTTACCTGGTTTCAGTAAGAATATTTAAACTCGCCTCTCCATGAGATTTTCATAGTTATTATAGAGGGTCACATTTTTTAATTTTCAGGCTAGTTGTGGCGAAATTCCTTGTTACCTTGTCAGTTGTTGAAAATCTGAAAGTATAATATTGTTCACAACCTCGTATTATTTTTCTTGTAGTTAGAACTTAGAAGTGACTTTATTTCAAATCTGCCTTTCTATTCTTCCAAAATACCAAAATGCAATATTTGTCTTGAAAGGAAAGTAATCTACACCACTTAATTGCCTCTCTCTCTTTGTATTTGCAGCAAGTGTCAGAGTTTGATTTGTTTACATTGGATGACATCGATAATGCCTTTCAGAATGTCACAAGACTAAATTTTTCTCAAAATTTCCATCTTTCTGGTAATAATTTTCCACTTCGATCTCACATTTATTTGTTATCAACTCCATTATTTTTACTTTGAGAAAAAAAACCCTATAATTATCTTTTCCTACTCCAATCGTCTTGATTTGTCTTTTATCATTTTCTTTTGCCGCTCTAAAAAACTGAGAAACTGAAGGCGATAAAATATTTTTTGATATGTGAAGTTTGTTCATGAACTTCTTCCTTCTTTTCTGCTTAATTAAACTGATTTGTTAATTCATAAATAATGTAACTCTGTTTGGACTATCGCTTCACTTTTTCTTCTCTATTTTTGGGGTATGTAATGCAAGTTTTCAGAATATAGATGTAAATTTTATGCTGATAAATTCCTTACTACATTTGATACATCATCTTTTACGTGAATGGTTTTACGTCCTCGAGTAGCCATCTGGTACTCTTTACTAAGAAGAAGTATTATGATTAAAAAAGCCGGATAACCTCTTGTTTATTCTCTGTGTTCGTGTTTTTCCTGAAGGATAACACTTTTTCTCTTAATCTCATGATTATCCCTTCTCTTCATTTTTTTCCTTTCAAGCGTAAAACTCTGTTTTATATTAGGGAAAGGAGAAGGAATAGTCATTGCTCCTCATGTTGCTGGACATCTCTTGGGTGGTACAGTTTGGAGGATAACGAAAGACGGAGAGGATGTTATATATGCTGTTGATTTAAACCATGGGAAAGAAAGGTCTCTTTTGTGGTTTTGCATATTAAATTATATATCTATTTAACTTTATATATGCAAAAGCTTACTGATGTGTATCATACTAGGCATCTAAATGGAACTGTTCTTCAAACATTCGTCCGACCTGCTGTTCTGATCACAGACGCTTTCAATGCACTGACCAGTCAATCCCCAAGACTACATAGAGAGAAAGAATTTGTTGGTACTTTCACTTTCTTTCTACTGTGTGCCAACAAGAGTATGTCTGTTTTAGGGCATGTTAAAAAGTACAAGTTGTTTTGGACCCCAATATATGTGGTGTGTAGACTTGAGTGTCTGACTTAAGTGTTGTCTGATCTTTTCCCATATTTGTGTGTTTACGTGTGTGTCTGTGTGTATATGTATGATCTTTTCTAAATATATATGTATGTATATACATAAACATGTGTGTCAGTGTGTGTGACTGTGTGTATCTATATAGATATCAATATTGATATAGATATATATTACTAAGTTTTGTTGTACTTTTGCAAACAATTCTTTCTCTTTCACTGTAGTTTTGCTGTATGTGAGTGTGAGGCAACCACTCTGTGGTATTTGCTTGTTTGGTCTTTAAATCGTTGGTGCCTTTACTCTCTTTTTGTTTTTTTATACAGCTGGCTCATATCTTAGTAAGGGCTAGCTTGGTTGCAGTTTTTAGCTAGTATTCTTGACTCTTGAGATTGAGAAAACTGTTTAAATCTTGTAGCTTTTACAGGCCAGAAGAGCAGAAAGCTCAGGTTAAGCTGATCAACCAAATGCTATCCAGCTTTTAAGACTGAGCTTAAATGCTGGAATCGAGCATGGCCTGAGTGTCGGTCATATTTTTGCTAACAACTCTTGCTTTTTTTACTATTTATTTGCTATTTTAAGGTATGCTCTCTATGGTATTTTCAGTTTTTGGTTCTTAGATGGTTTTCTGTTAAATTTTTATGTCCTTAAAATTGAGTTGTTTTTGCATTGATGTTCTAACTAGAGATGCACGTTCATTTAAATAAAAATTAACTACCAAAACAAGAAAGGGAGCCTAATTTTGTAGGTAATATCCCTTTATTTTTCGCATATAGTACAAGTTGTTCATAGCTTAGCAACTCTCATCTTACTCTTGCAAATGGTTGTTCTTGTCGATTTCTCCTTTGTTTGCTGTTTGTTTGTCATGTTTCTGATAGAATAGACACTCATTTGATTCCTGCATAAGGGGTATTAAATCAATAGCTTGTTTCTTTTCATGTTTTCATCATCGTACTTTTGGAATATAGGCACTATAGTAAATACCATGAGAAAAGGCGGAAATGTGCTGTTACCTGTTGATACTGCTGGTCGTGTATTGGAGCTGCTTCTTGTACTGGAAGAGGTCGGTTTGTTTATATGCTAGATTGGTTGTTATGGTTTTGTTTTCGTTGTTGTATTTCACTTTTTTGTTGTCATGATTTGCAGTATTGGACTCAGAATAACTGGCCATATCCCATTTATTTCCTCACCTATGTTTCATCAAGCACAATAGATTACGTGAAGAGTTTTCTCGAGTGGATGAGTGATTCAATTGCGAAGTCATTTGAACAAACTCGTGACAATGCTTTTCTTTTAAGGTAAGAATTGTGAAAAAAGTTCCTTTATTTTCTCATGTAATCTGTTTTCCAAAATTTGCTTTCAGAAGGAACATGAACTCATATGGAATATTTTGATAAAATTGTAGGCATGTCACTCTTCTCATCAACAAGACTGAGTTGGAAAATGCTCCTGCTGGTCCAAAGGTTAGTCATTGTGAATTATTCTTATGTTTTCTTTACATTTCTCAACTTAGCACTTGTGTACTTCTAGTATAAATACAATATGCTATTACATATAGGTTGTTTTAGCATCCATGGCCAGTTTGGAAGCTGGATTCTCACACGACATATTCATAGATTGGGCTCCTGATCCGAAGAATCTTGTTCTTTTCACAGAAAGAGGCCAGGTATTTTTACTATTATTGACATGGAGAAGGCATAAGACCTTTCTTTATTTTTTTAAGAAAATAATTAAGTAAAATTGTGATAGTAAGTTTGTCTGCATTTTTGTCTAAATCTAGGAGAGTTCATTGTTGTAATAATTTATCTCCTATTGGCCCTTATTGAAGTTGAAAAAAGAAAGAACAAGGCCTAGTATGCATATTTGTTCAAAGCCTTCCTGGTGGGATAGTAAACGCCCTGCATGGGTCGGAATGCTCTATTTTCAATTTGCAATGTGCAACTTTTATGATCACTTTGGTTTTCAGCAGAACTTTTTTCTATCTTTTATTTTTTGTGTGGACGTTATCTGCAAATGGAAGATTCTATATTGCAAAAGTACTAGTTTACTTGTAAATGCCCTCTTTGAAATATATATATATTAGCTTGTTTTATTGCCTTGATTTTTTACACACACACGCACACACACACACACACACACACACACACACACAACATATATATATATATATATATATATATATATTTTTTTTTTTTTTTTTTTTTTTTTTTTCTATTATCTAATTCGATTACACATTTGCAGTTTGGTACACTGTCTTGCAAGCTTCAAGCAAAGCCACCTCCAAAAGCTGTCAAAGTCACAAATTCTAAAAGGGTTCCTTTGGTTGGTGAAGAATTGGAGGCTTATGAAGAAGAACAAAGCCGAATAAAAGAAGAAGCTTTAAAAGCTAGTCTCATAAAAGAAGAATCTAAAGCAGCTCGTGAACCGTCGTGTATCACTGTGGTTGATCCAATGGTCATTGATGCTAATACCACTCATCCTTTTTCAGAAGGTATTTCTTTCCCAACATTCTAAGTTTCTAACTATAAACAAGTTGGGTTCTTTTCTTTTGAATGAAACTGCAGATGACTATTATAGGGAAAACCGACTCTTTAACAGTTCCATTTAAAGTTTTGTCATATAACCAATTGATTGTGTAGCTGTCTTTTTTTCAGTCAGATAGAACATTTATAAGATTCTTTATATTTGGTTGTTTTGTCAAACTTCAAACCAACCGGATATAAACCGTATCTTAAACACGTGGATGTTTACGATAGTTATCAGTCATAGACTCATAATGCAATGTTATCTTGCTTCTGAAGAGTTTTTTCGGTAATTTAGAAACTGGCCTAGTATTTGAACTGGAACTTGAATTTCTAACCTGTAATATTATAAGGAAATCTTTTTCTTTGTTGTATGATATACGGACTGTAAATTCAATTGAGATTCAGCAAAACCTTTCTTTTTCAAGTCGAGTCACATGGTCTGTGAAACACGTTAAATCTCACATCTTATTACCCGAGTTTAATTGACATTTTACTACGTTGCAGATAGTGTCAGCAACATACAGCGTGATATATTTATTGATGGATTTGTTCCAACCTCTTCCGGTGTATCCCCAATGTTCCCTTTCTATCATAATTGCTCCGAATGGGATGATTTCGGTGAAGTCATAAATCCTGATGATTATGTTATTAAAGATGAAGATATGAACCAAGGAGCTTTGCAGGTTAAAATTCATCTTGTACTCTGGTCTGCTTAGAATACTGATTTTAAATTTTATATCTTAAGATTTGTCGAAATGTATCAAGTTGCTGCGAGTCTTAATAAGGACTTGTTCGGTTGCAGCTTTGTACTCAAGCTTTCCCCCCTCTTATTTGCTTAAAAACTACACTTGGTTGATCGGCTTGGTAGCTGAGACTCTCCTGGGGTTATGGCCTGAAAAAGTTAAAAGCTTTTAGATGGATGAACCCAGCTTTTTTTACTGCCAGCTGAATAAATTTACTTTTTTTTTCTTCCTAGATCAATGGTGATGTGAATGGGAAACTTGATGAAGGGTCCGTTAGTTTAATTTTGGATACAGCACCTTCAAAAGTCGTCTCTGAAGAATTAACTGTAAGTGCAACTTCTATTTTCTCCTCTTTTTATATCTTTTAGGAGAGTAGATGCTTTGTCCTCTTGCTTAATTAGTTTGTGTAGATGGACTGATTAGCTTGCTGAATGCTGATACATACACAGATAGATACACATGTCATCATTTTTAAGTACTGCAGAGATAAAAAAAATATTAAGTTTCTTCTCTCATAAGGATTTACGTGAATGTGATTTTTCTTATCTTTCTTTTATGAAATTACACCATCAAAAACCAAAATATATCTTTTGACTTTGTTAATTATTAGAATAAAATTTCGTTATGAACTTACAGCTCCATATTTGTTTACCTCTGTCCATCAGGTGCAAGTGAGATGTTCATTGATGTATATGGATTTCGAGGGCCGTTCTGATAGCAAATCGGTCAAGAAGATGATGTCTCATGTGCATCCTTTGAAATTGGTAAGAGTCTTTTCTCCCCAGAAAATATGTGGAAGGATTTTGTATCTGGATACTAGACATCGGATAATATGAACAGTTGCAGGAAAAAAAACAGACCAGTTCTAAAGGTCTTTTAGAAACTATGCGAACAGTTATTGAAAAATGAAAGAAGTTTATGGGGAATATGACAAACTGTCTGAATGAGAAATTGGTGATATAATTTCATCATTGCTTTAGCTTTTAGCTTGTGCTTGCAAGTCTGAACTTCTTTGTTTTGGTTTGTCTTTTTTTACAAATTACCTTCCAATAAAACAAGAATACTGTGATATGTCTTGCAAGTAACACAGTAATCTACACCAACTTTTGGTATTCTGTGTTTAGAGGGTTGTCCATTTTTTTGAATCTTATAAAATACAAGGAAGGCAAGGGAAAAAGGTTGATATGCAGAGTTGATTTATAAATAAAAATTTGTATGACTGCGAGAATCACTGTATATTCTTTATCCGTTAACTAAGAAAACATGTTAAATTCAAATTCAGCATTAAATCCTATTCTGGTGTTTTTCTTCCAAGGTATTGGTGCATGGATCAGCGGAGGCAACTGAGCATTTGAGACAATATTGCGTAAATTCTGTTTGCACCCATGTCTATGCTCCTAGAATTGAAGAAACAATTGATGTTACCTCAGATTTGTGTGCTTACAAGGTATTTACATAGGCACATTTCTGTCCAATATTATCAAGTAATCTGTGAATAGGAATTAATTATCCTTATAATGATTTGTAGGTGCAACTATCCGAGAAGCTCATGAGCAATGTGCTATTAAAGAAGGTATGGAATGTATATAACAGGCCGATTCACAGATATTGACACCTTTCCACTTACCAACAATCACCAAATTACTTTTCTTAATTTTTTTTAGCAATTAGACTTGAAAAGTTGTATGTTTTGGTAATTTCCCCTCTTTTTATTGGGAAAAATAAAAGAATATAGGCTCATGGTTTACTTTACAACTTTAATGGTTAAAGAGAACTCAAACCTATTTATGATTAAAGCATGGAAACAAGTGTAGGCCTCTCTTTATCAATTTGTATTGCTCTCTAACGTGACTGTGGTAACAGCTTGGAGATTATGAAATAGCTTGGGTTGATGCTGAAGTAGGAAAGACAGCGAGCGGCACTCTCTCTTTGCTCCCTCTATCAAAACCAGCTGCGCCTCATAAGTCGGTATTAGTTGGTGATATCAAATTGTCCGATTTTAAGCAATTTCTAGAAAGCCAAGGCGTACAGGTACTCTTTCATGCTTTTGATTAGACTGTTTCTGCAATAATTAAGTATTTATTTCATACAAACTTCATGTTTCCTTAAACACACGTGCTTTGATATGCAAATTAGTGGAAATAAGATGAACGCTTAGATGCTATACATATATTAAATTAGGGAAATGCCCTAGGCATTGGTTACGGATGTCTGGTATTTGGTTTTAATTGTAGATCATAGTAATTTACTAATAGCATTTCATTTAATCAAAGCTAATTGAAGGTGTGATTTTGAAAATGTTACAGTCAAGTGATAGTATTTACCATATAATGCTTATCAATACAATTGCTATTTGTATTGATTAACTTGAATTTGGAAGGATAATTAATGATTAACGAATGCCTGCGAGGCAATTAGCCGAACCGATAAAATTATTGACTATATAAAATCATGCTCTAGATTGACCAGAGTCAGTAAGCTTACTTAGGAGTATAAATCAGCTCAATATAAAAGCACTAACTCAATTCACTCATACTTCCAAAGGGTTATAGGCTTATATCCGAGTGTGAAACAGATAATTTGCTAGTTGCACATTATTTATTTAAGACTATAAAAATCTGTTTGATACATTACAGCCGGATTAACAATATATTGTATCAATTAATATACTAGTTTTTGTGTTGATATCAATTTATGTTCTGTTGGACATGGGGTGACAGTGTTCTTTGAATGCTTCAGTTGGTAAGGATTATGCACTTTTCTTAAAGGGTATTATAGCCCCCTCTTAGCATATGGTTTTTAGTACTAAAAGAAATGATCAAAAATGGATGTGTTGACAATTGAGATAAAAATTCTCTATTTCCAGGCAGAAGTTTCTTGTGGGATTTTAAGGTGTGGGGAGCATGTAACACTACGCAAAGTTGGGGATGCAAGCCAGAAGGTGATTAATTTCATAAACGCTTTGTAATTTATTAGGTTATACTAGAACCACGGCTTAGTTAATAGACTTAAATCTATAATCACAGAGTATATGCAAACAACCCAAACTTATGTATCGTATTTTTGTTTTGCAGAGTGGTAGTGGTGGAGTTCAGCAGATAATTATAGAAGGGCCCTTGACCGAGGAATATTATAAGATCAGGGATTTTTTGTATCAACGGTTTTACTCCCTTTAACCAAAGATAAGAGAGTCAATTTGTACTCCCCCACAGAGGTTTTGTATTTTATTTGTAGAAGTGGGGAAAGATTTTATGGATCTTTTCTTGACATGTATCTTGAGATTGTTTTGCAGAAAATTTCAATTTAATGCGTCTTTCTCCCGTCATGTTCTTCTCTGCGTTGAGTTTCACTATCTATTTTCATACTTTTATACTATGATGTTGCCAACTAACGAAAAATTGATTTAGTAAGGTTCTGATACCAGCACCAATGGGTAGTTGAGAATCAAGATAATTGTCAATGCAATTATCTATACACGGTGCTTCCACAATGAGATCTTCTGAAAAGCAAAGGAGCTTTGGCTTCGCACCTAGGTGTGGTCCATTCGATGAGTATCTCTCTTTCGGTAGCTGGTTTTACTGTTTGTGATCGAATAAAACAAGAGCAAGATATATCTTAGCAATGTAGAGCTAGACCGAATGCTTGGCTTGTGGATATGCAACTATTGATGTGGTTATTTCAACTATAACGAGTATCATACATTTTATGATCATATGATAGATAGTATTGGTTGACACCATTTGATCTATTTTTCAGATGATTAGAATTGTAACTAGAAAAACTCTTCTGAGTTCACCTACTAAACAATGGTCCTTGTTCGTCTCGGAAAGCTCATTTTTTATATCAAAATATATGAAATGACATTTCTGATCTATTTAAATATGTCTAGTGAGTAAACGAAAAAGAGATTTGTGAGCGTACATGTTCATGTCTATCTTTGGGTTATTTAACATCATTATATAGATGTCATATTTAACCAAGTACCATATTTCCTCCAAAATTGGAAAATAAATAACCTCACCAAACTAATGTATTTACCTGGTTCGACTTTGGGCTAATGTACTAAATTAATGTATCAATTGTTTATTAAATCTTTAAATTGACAAAACCTCATGGTCCTATTGCTTTTAATTTGTAGAAGTTTTACTTATTTAAGTACTTTTATTTTAAAAAATATTTAATCCTGCCAAATTGATGTGATGGATGGTAAACCAAGCTCTTTCACCTTGGTTCACAGAACTTTTAGAACCTTAAATTGCAGTAAAAGCAAGTTCAATTGTTGGAAGTAAACTAGATGAATCGAGGTCGAGTTGATGGTTGCTGGAAGTATACCACATTTTTACGGTAAAACCAGAATATGAAAGAACATGAACAAAATTATCATGATGTGCAAAACGAGGAACATCCGGCATAGATTGTTCCAACTCTTCCAACTAATATATGTTCTATGCCAAGCTATCAAACAAAGATGGAAGATACAGGAAAAGCTCGAAAAATCATCCTCTCCATAATCATGCAAGTGTTTTCGTTTGAATATTATTTGACGGAGTAGAACAGCATAGCAATAGAAGATAATAGGGGGGGAAACAATGGCATAAAAAGAGTAAAACATCATCATAGAGATAAATCCCATTCAATTGACGCAAAATTTGTGAATGAAACAGCATAGGTTCTGAAAACAGAAATGAAACAAAATCTACGAAAGGCTCTCAAGCCTTGATAATCTTGATAAAACAAACAACACCGACTCAAGAGAAAAGTAACACTACGAACTTCACTTCTTCTTCTCACCACCTCCAGTAGCCCTGTATAAAAAATAGCAAAAGTTTGACAGGTGAGGAAACATCATATAGCACAAATGTAATTGTTTTTAAGATGACCAATTCAAAAGTAATTGCTCTCCATAATTAGGGCTCATTCACAAGGAAATGCAATACAGAAATGCTTTATAATACCAAAATACAGCTTAGCATGAAAATTCTTATGCCTGATCGAGTATTATTTTTGAACTTTAAGTAGCATTTCCAATGCATACAAAAACTCCAGTTATCTGAGAAATAGTTTTTGAGTGGATAAATTTATATATATGTATACACACGCATAATCAATCTACAAAGAAATTAGTTGAGAAAAATAAAAATAATAAATCTAGCAATATGCACTTGACACAGTACATGTAAGTTTAAAAATATGAGAAGGGAAATCACCTCATCTTGCGAAGGACATTAGACATCTCCTCTCTCTTCCTCTTTGCCCTCTTGTGTGTTCCCAACTTTCTCTTTGCAACCTTAAGGGCACGCTTGTCTTTCCCAACTTTGAGAAGCTCAGTGATCCTCTTCTCATATGGAGCAAAACCAGCAACTTCCCTGATCAGTGACCTCACGAAGAGGGTCCTCTTGCTAGTTTTCTAGACAATATCAAATAAACACAATTCAGCAAACCGTAAGTTCAGTTCATAAAACTCGACCAGCAACATGAAGATAATTAAGAGCACGTGTTATCTTTTTCCAAACAATTTCCTCAACATCAGTCAACCCTCACCTCAATATGCAATTCATCAACCATTACTTACAAAGCACAATCTATGCTCTTTGGTTTAAACTACTGCATTTACCTCTTTTAAGTATATACAAAAATAAATTGTTTAACAAAAACATCTACAAATTCAAAGACATTGTCTCTCTAAGTGAAACCAATTGAAATTAGCCAAGTCATTAGAGGAGACTCACACCAAGACTAAATAAGCTCTAGAATCACCCCGAGAGTTCTTAAGGAGATTTCAAAAACTATTCCCTAAGATTTTAATGGATGGAAGAGTCTCTTGTACATTTAGAATAAACTCATTTACCAAGCCAGGTCTGTTAGATTTTAAAACACACCCATGTTCTTGTTAAGAAGAACAATAAAGACTATCTCAGCGTGTTATATAATGACAAGTGCTTAGGCCTTATAAAAGGCTCACGAGTTATACACCAATTCCCACATGTACCATAAGAAAGAAGTGAATTTCAAAGATAGATAGTAGTGTAGTACAGAGAGAGGGAGAGAGAGAGAACTAACCCCTTTCCTAGCAGAAGGTTTAGGAGCTAACTCCTTCTTTGTCACAATATGACCCTTGTTGAGTCCCACAAAGAGACCCGTACTCGGCGGCTTCGGAGCCATTACCTGTTTCAATTAAAAAAATAATTTTACTATGCACAGTTGAGATCTGTCTTTAATGGATGCATAACTGAACTAGAAGCCTCAAAAATGTGAAATGGTAATTCCTTTCAACACCACTCTGGTACACTTGTCACCTGGAAAATACTCGACTAATAGGATATTCTGAAACCTTAAAACATTTTTCAAATCGTGCCATAGAGAAAGGAACCCACATATATAATTCAGATTTATGATGTCATAACCAATTGCATTTCAGAAACATTTAGGCGAATCAAGAGAGAGAGAGGCGTGTTTTACACGTAACAACTACAGCTTTAATAGAACACCGTTCAGATAATTCATTGAGCACAATTATAACTTAACATTCAAAGAAATACCCACATGGATGCATCATTTACTATAAAGGCAACTCAAAATAAGTGCATGTACTGTACCCAATACGAAAACGATTCTGCAACATAGAGAGTTTTGAACTAAATGGATATGATTCACTTAAGGTATGGAAATTACTATATATTTCCATTATAAATATGTTCAAATTTATTTAATTTATCACAAGGTAGAAAAATTCTAATCTACAAATTCAAACGCATCACTCTTAGTTCACTTTTTAAACTTAGACCAATAGGGTTCTCTTTCGTGCTTATGATTTCTCCTCTTCTCAAGCTTTACATATTTTATCATTTCATTCTAATCAGTTAATGTAACACCCCTAATCTTATCATTACATTGTTTATGCTAACTTGGAATTCTCTTCAACACGTTTTTAACTAACTATTGAAAATTAGACCAAATTTAGACGGCATATTCTCCCTGTAACACTGTTATTATATGATAAATGATTAAATATACTCTGTTTCTGAAAAAACTAACGCAACCTGTATAAGGTGACTTAAATGATTATAGTTCCCAGCTATAATTAACACTTAGAGACTGCTTCACGTTTTATTGAAACAGAACCAATTTTCACGAAGAGTAAGACCCAATAAATATAAACGCAGATTTCATTGCATACGAAAGGCTATTAGCACAGGCAAAACAAGAGAAAAAGAAGGGCATGATGTAATGATAACAGTAACAGCTTTAATTAAATATTGGGCTACATGGAATTGGAAAATGAAGAAAACATCTAAAAGTTTTTTTAAGTTTTTGGCCAAAAAAAAAAACTTTTGTAAATACTGCTAAACTAATCCTTCAATTGCAATTATATTTATAGTTAAAAGTGTAAATTACCTGAATCTTTATTCTTTCAACATTGAACAACAAACAATAACACACTGTAAAATGACTAAAAACAGAAAAGATAAACATTTTGTAAACATAAATCAAACAAGCCACCAAATTATTATTATTTTGTTTTGGTAACAGTGAGCTACAAATGCATTACAAGTCCAAAAATGATGCTGAAAGGTAACAGCTTCTCGGTCCGTTTGGCAACAGATTTTTTGGGTCCAAAATCAGATGTATTAAACGTTATTGTAGACTTAAAAAAATTTAAACAATTGAAATTCCACATTGTTAATTTTTAAGATTTTTTTTAATCTTTTTTGGCCTAAAAAACTGCTTTTTAAAAGATAAATAAACTGACTGTCCAAAACACAAACATATTTTTAAAATCGATAAAACAGCTAAAAAATGATGCCAAACGGACCCTTAATCTACATTTAGCTACATAATCTATCTAAGACAAAAATAAAAGTAAAAAATACCATAAAAATAAAATAAAATGTCAAACCAGATTAACAAATCAACACTATTTAATTATTTTTGTTTTCTCTAACACTAAAATACAGATAATCAACTAACATATACAAAAATCTTACATATGAAAAACTATGTTCTACTAAACATAAATTTGCATAAATAAACTATGCATACAAATTAAAAGGGTATTTGAAAAATACAATCTTTTTTATTAAAAATGGGATTTTTTGTGTTCTCTAACAATAAACTACAGATAATTAACTATCATAGTAACAAAAAAACTTACATATCAAAAACTATGTTCCACTAAACAAAAAAATGCATAAATATATCAACATATAAA
The DNA here is from genome assembly GCA_963682055.1 of Primula veris. Lineage (NCBI taxonomy): Eukaryota > Viridiplantae > Streptophyta > Magnoliopsida > Ericales > Primulaceae > Primula > Primula veris. The sequence continues at coordinate 1,977,535 of OY821742.1, forward strand.
TTAAAAGGGTATTCGAAAAATACAATCTTTTTTTTTTATATTAAAAAATGGGATTTTTGAGTACCTTTGTTGAGGCGGCTGCTAAATCGTAAGTTTTGAAAGATGAAAAATTAGGGTTTTCAAATGTTGTATGCTTCTATTTATATACTAATGAGTTACACTAATGGTCCTTTGAATTTGAAATAAATTCTATTTGGTCCTTATTGGATCTTGGTTTAGTAGAACCATTTTTTGATCCTTTTGAGATTTAAGGTAAGTTCTTTTTTTGTAGTTTCATTATCATATCTAGGGCTGGGTTCGGTTCGGTCCGGTCCGGTTTTTGGCAAAACCGAAACCGAAACCCAGCATATATTTTCGGTTCGGTTTTTTTCGGTTTCAGTTTTTTTATTTTTTGGACCGAACCGGACCGGTTTTTTTCGGTTTTATTTTTTATTTTTCGGTCTTTATCGGTTTCGGTCTTTTTCGGTTCGGTTTTACTGAAAACCGAAACCGACCCGAAAATTTTCGGTTTCGGTCTTTTTCGGTTCAGTTATCGGTTCGGTTCGGTTTTTTCGTTTTTTTGCCGAGCCCTAATCATATCTTTTGTAGTGTTTGCTTTTACTTCTTTTTAGCATTTGTTTGGGCTTAAATTTCATCTTCGACCTCGTTTTGTTTTGTAATTCATAATTCAATTTAACCTCTTGTTTTGTTTTATATATACACCATCGGGTTACAATAATGGTCATTTGGATTTAAGGTACGTTCTATTTGGTCATTCTGTTACCGTATTTTTTTTAGTGTTTGTTTTTATTTTTTTTTAACATTTGTTTCGACGTAAATTTCTTGTTACATTCTATATGGTCCTTCTATTACCATATCTTTTGTAGTGTTTGCTTTTATTTTCTTTAACATTTGTTTCGACTCAAATTTCTTCTTAGATTTTTTTATTTTTTTAAATCATAATTCAACTTGACCTCATTTTGTACCCTATATTTAAACCATAGCTGGTCGAGAATGGATACTAACAGTTCGAGTGGACTAACTATACACCAGACCCTAAGGGCAAACAATTTCCGAGAAAAATAAAATTTACACTTTGTTTTTCTACGTTTTGTTTGAATGGCCAAAACAAATCAAAAAATCACCATGCAACACACCACAAATTATTTTTTGGGCCGGATCTGATCTGAACAAATTTGAATCTCATCCAAGTTATTAATCGAAACTGCTTTGGTTTGGTTTGAATTGGTATTTAGAAAGCTTTGGTTTAATTTCAAAATTTACATTATGTTGTACATTTATTCGATTATGAGCGAGGCTTTAATTCGTTCCAACAATTAGTTCAATTAGGTCAACAATTTTATTATTCAAAAAATGTTTATCGCTTTCTTCATATATTAGATCAATCATTATTCAAGAAGTATATATATTTCGAGTTTTATTTTTTAACTACACATTTTTTTTTGGTGATTTACTATCATGATTAATTGATCAATCCATATATAACTCAACATGGTAATCGTCTATTGAGTATCAAACTTATACGACAAAATGATTGTGTGCTTAGAAACAGCATGTAGAACATACGAGCGAGGTGAAAAGTGGTCACAAAAAAATTGTGAATACTTGTGCTTCAAATATTGTTCGACGCGACTTTTTATTTCTCACCACTTCAGTATAAAATGTATTTATTCTTTCGATTTCAATTATATGTCTCTTTCTACAAACAACTATAAACATTATATTAAGTTTACAACTTGGTTGGTCAAAGTGGTTGTTACCCGAGTATATCACGGTCACCATTAGGGTTCGAATCCTGGTGTCTGCAAAATAGATTTACCTCAAAAAGAGGGTTTCTGATTGTTAAATTTTTTTTACAACTTGGTTTATATGTATTTTCATTTATTCCATCCTTTTTTTCAAGAGAAAAATTAAATGCTTGAATAAAAAAGTTAACTACAATTAATACTTCTCCTAATTAGGGCAGTGCGAAAACCCGAAAAAACCGAATTGAACCGATAACCGAACCGAACGGAAAAAGATCGAAACCAAAAAACCAAAACTTTTTTCGGGTCGGTTTCGGTTTACAATAAAACCGAACCGAAAAACCGAAAAACCAAAAATAAAACCAAAACCCCCCCGAAAAAACCGAAACCAGACTGCAAAAAACCGGTCCGGTTCAGTCCAAAAAATAAAAAGATCGAAACCGAAAGATATGCTCGATTTCGGTTTTGACAAAAACCGAATCGGACCGAACCGAGCGGGAGTCGTAATACATTTCTTAAATTGCTGTAATCCTTACCCCACATATTTATTTTCTTTCAATATATAATTGCAAAAAAGACAACTGGCGGTAAAACAATATTAAAAGCCACTTTTCAATCATTTGTCAAAACGTTTTGTATTTCATAATAACTACATAACCAAACACCACTTCATCACTGTATACTTATATATATATATATACATATATATATATATATATATATATAGAGAGAGAGAGAGAGAGAGAGAGTGTGGCATATTCCTACCCTTATGCTAAAATTTATCACCAAATTCAAGTTTGACTTGTAGATAAAACAGCTAGTTGGTGGTTTTTCTTATTTCTCAAATTTTAATTTAATTTAATTTTATATATTTTGTTTGGTGACCTTTTATGTTCCCTTTCTCCAATCATATAAACCCAATATACCATTTAATTTATTAGTAATATTTAATACCCACATACAAAAAAAAAAAAAAAACTAGGCCAAGATCATCACTTTTCATTAGCTTGATATTTGTTCTCACAGTTCTTTTTGTTTTCTGATTTTGTTATATAGTTTGGTGCTATATCTTAATCATATATTATCTCAGTTTAATATTTTAAAGAGTTTTATATGCATACTGTCCCATTATTAAATATAGTGTATTGGTGTTATTCTTATACTCTTTCAAATTTTGATTCATAATTTCCTCATTATTACTACATATATTCTTTCTTCCAGAAAATTTAATTTTTGCACATTAATTTGAGCTAAACTTTCTATTTGAAAAAAATGGCATACTTTGGATCAGTTTATGATTACATGTGTTCATGGGTGGATCGGTCTAGTTGAAAAAAGACTAACTTTGATTTGCCATTCAGTTATAACCCATTAGTGTGTGATTTTTTGTGGTTATAAATATAAAAAAAATGTCGATTATTTGTGGGCTTCCTCTTCTCGAGTGTGTATACTGCCTAGGGTGTACGAGGTGGGCGTGGAAACGCTGCTTACACTCAGCTGGTCATGAAAGTGAAAATTGGGGAATAGCCACAGCCGAGGAGTTCGAGCCTGTGCCGAGGCTATGTAGATACGTATTAGCTGTATACGAAGATGATCTTCGGAACCCTCTTTGGGAACCTCCGGAAGGGTATGGTATTAACCCTGATTGGGTAATTTTAAAGAGAAATTACGGAGATACATGTGGACGGGTCCCTCCTTACTTGTTGTACCTTGATCACAAAAACAATGACATCGTTTTGGCGATTAGAGGGCTAAATCTGGCGAGAGAGGGTGATTACGCGGTTTTAATGGATAATAAGTTAGGAAAGCGGAAATTTGATGGTGGGTATGTACATAATGGGTTGTTAAAAGCTGCTGGGTGGATTTTAGATAAAGAATGTGATGTTTTGAAGGAACTAATTGAGGAATATTCGGATTTTACGTTGACTTTTGTGGGTCATTCGCTTGGATCCGGGGTTGCAGCTATGTTGGCGATGCTCGTGGTTCAGAATCATGTGAAGCTTGGGAGTGTTGAGAGGAAGAGGGTGAGAAGTTACGCAATTGCACCTGCGAGATGTATGTCTCTAAATCTAGCTGTGAGATATGCAGATGTTATCAACTCAATTGTTCTTCAGGCAAGTATTTCTATTACCTTCTTTTTACAATGTTGGCCTTTTATTATGATTATAAGTGTGTCAGATACTAAAATAGAGATTTGTTAGCATGATGCTTCTCCATGAAGATTCTTGGTTTAATTTATGCGTCAAAGTATTGCAACAAAGTGTGTATGTTTCATGAATTTGACATGTAGAGACTCCTTTTAAATGCCTATCTGCAGCTACCTATCATTAAAAATAGGATTAAACAAGGGTTTGTACCTGAGGTGCTTACGTATACATTTTTCACCAAGTTATCCAAAAAGGACCACTGAGTTGGATTTGGGACCAATTCCTCTGGTAATGAGTAATGACACAAGTTGATGGCTGATCTTATATTAGTTGGCCATGAGGATTGAAAGGTGCTTGCTTGTCAAGTGTATTAAAACCAGACTTATTTGCTAATCTTTATCAATGTTGTCTTCAAATGAGTTCATCATCTAGTGGAACATAAGTATATAAGACTTAACCTAAAATTTAGTGGGCCTCGAAGAACCCGATGACTAAGGAAATATATCAATAATCGCGATAGACACCGTCACTGTTGCTGGCCTGGAAAGTCTTTGTTTATCTTTGGTTGCATTCTGGTTTATCAGTACAACGATTTCACATATATTTTCTTGTGGTGCCTTGTTGAAATTCTTGATGTTTTTGATCTATTGTTTTTTATATTGTCCTCTTCATTATGTTATTGATATTGTGATGATTTGATTTTGAACTTTCTCAGTTTAACTTGAGCTTTTAAATTGAAACAGGATGATTTCTTACCCAGAACAGCAACACCCTTGGAGGACATTTTCAAGTCTCTTTTCTGGTAATTACTTCATGCCAACACCTCATATACCTGTACTTTGACGCTTATTAGCTCTTAAGATTCAACAGCTTATATCTAATCGAGTCATCATCATTTGAGCAGTTTACCATGTATATTATGCATAAGATGCATGAGAGACACATGTATGTCGGAGGAAAAAATGCTCAGAGATCCAAGAAGGTTATATGCTCCCGGTCGTTGTTATCACATTGTCGAGAGAAAGCCTTTCAGGTATATATCTAGTATATGATATATGAAGTTACTAATATGTCAGTTTGTTGGAAAATATTCCACTAGTGGGTGAAATATATGAAGTTACTTATAAATCACGATCTTCTATATCTTGGTTGTACGTGAGTACGGAAATTACTTTCTTGTTCCTTATATCTCTGTTGTATATATAATGAGACTTGATAAAAAAAATATTCATAAAAAGTTTCCTTTTGGGAAAAGAAGGAAACTACATCTTTGCAACCTTACAAAAGTTGTTTTCATCTATCATAAATTCTTTTAGTAAGATATACTTTTTATTTTTACTTTGTTCGAACTTTAAGATGAAAAAACAATAATGAAACTTGTTTGAAAACACACCAAATAAATCCTTGTTTTCGCTTATTCTTGTCTATGACCACAACATTGTACTATATAAACCTCCTACAGTGTTACTGGTTTAAATTTATGCTTAATATTCAGTCCATTGCCTTTTGAGTTCATCAATATGTTTGCCCTGCTTATGAAAAATGTATACCTTAGTTTGACTATGTCTTATCAATGTATATAAATTTATGTTATTCTTCAGATGTGGAAGGTTTCCACCGGTGGTAAGAAGTGCAGTGCCAGTGGATGGGCGATTTGAGCACATAGTTCTCTCGTGTAACGCCACATCTGATCATGGGATCATTTGGATAGAGAGAGAAGCTCGAAGAGCCTTGGAAGTGAGTTCTTATTTTCTCTCATGAATTTTAAATTTACTCTTTTTGCGGCCAGACATCTGTTATATTAGTGAAGTCCTCTTTAGGTGAATTGCCAACGAAGCTGTTAAACTTTTGAAGTCTATCTTTTAGTCTTTCGTTAGTCCTAATTTGGCATCTTTCTTAACATTGCTAAGTAGTATTTGAGTGAAACTAGATCTCAAGGACTGCAATTTATATTATTATGCAGAGTTCATTGCCCCTCAACTCTGAAGAATACATTTCAAGTTAAACATTTCCAACTAAGCTACAGTGTTTGATCACCTTGCTTTCAGCTTTTAAGCTCAGTTTATATGTTTATTAGTTGTCATGTATTTCTAGTCTGAACAATTTTAAGTAGAGATTAGAGTTATACCATTCAGGATTCAAAAAATATCATAATAGTTGCAACTAAAATACAATTATACAATCCGATTTCCTTAACTTGTCTCCAAATAGACTGTTTGTTCTATTTGTAAGCCATCAGATTAAGCGATGAACAGTATTGGTTCATCCGATTAATCTGTTATAGAAGCAAGTAAGCTTTATAAATTTTTTTACACAGTTAATGCTGGAGAAAGAACCAATAATGGAGATACCACAAAGCCAAAAAATGCAGCGACAAGAGACCCTAGCGAGAGAACACGGTGAAGAGTACAGAGCCGCACTACAAAGAGCTGTCACTTTAGCAGTTCCCCACGCGTATGTACCTTCTCAATACGGAACGTTCGATGATTCTGATGATGGAGAACAATCCGACCCATCAGGTTCTGCCACATCGTCAAGAAAAAGTTCAAAGAAAGAGACTTGGGATGAGCTCATCGAACGTCTTTTCCAAAGGGACGAATCGGGCCGCATGATTCTAAAGAAATCATCTAATAGTGATTAAATTTCAGATATGTTGCTTAAAGAAATCTTTATATAGATCCGTATACTGTTGATTGATATTCCAGACCTGCATGTGAATCTGTGTACGTGGCATTGCATTTAAAAAAAATCCGATGGAAGCTCGTAAAGGGAAACATCGGATGATCTATCGAGCGTTTTCATGAAGGGGACACGTTTGAGTCACATGGTTTTACAGAAACAGTATACTAGTGTTTTTTTGCTTAATTTTTCACATTATATTGATAGTTCCATTTGGGTGAAATTATGCCCATGCATTATTGGCAAGGTCGAATTTGAGAAACTGTGTTGGATTTTCAAAATGTATAAGAAAGTTAGCGCATTGGGGGAACAATAGTATTTTTTTGATTGTAATGAAATTTGGACGATTAAACAATCATGATTCTTTAGAATTCAGAAGGGATTCTATCTTGAGACTTGTTTGGGTGAACCGTTTCTGTTTTCTTTTCCCTTGTAAACTGCATTATATTTGGTTCATCAGTTCTTGTTATAATATCACTTTTTTCAAAAGAAATTTATTTCGTGTAATAACCAAAAAGACTCAGCCTCTAAATTGACCAGCCAAGTAAAGAACCATTTATTACAAGCAAAAAGGAAAAAAGCAAGGAACTGAACAGTATATAAGCCACAACCAAACATGCTATTCGTGGTAGGTGCAAAAAACCGTATTGATCTTCTCAATTAAGCACTTATTGAGATCAGCTTAAAGGGTCTGAATCGGACGGCTTTTTCAATGAACAAGAGACTATAAAAGCTTCTATAGTTCTATCATCTGTGTGTGTTTGGCACCAAACAGTAATTCCTTTATTCTCATCCAAACACATCTGCACAGAGCTAAAAACTTTAGCTTAAAAGCTGAAACCAATTTTAGCCTTGTGATGGATTCAATAATTACACTAATTTCTGCAACTGTAGCAAAAGAACAGACTTTTCATAGCTGATTTCTTCTAGCATAAACCTAAAAAATGTATATCCAACAAAAGTTAAACTAATGACTTATTAACTTAATAGCTAGTACTTCATAAGATAAAGGTTTAAGCTTTATTCATCACCTCAAAACAAGAATACAACAAAACTTATTTAAACCTCCAAAAAAAAAAGTTTTTTTTTTTTAAAATCTCCAATATAATGTGCTATGATTCCAAACCAAAAAAACAAAAGAAACAAAACCCAAATGTGGTAAGTGAACAAAACCCATTACTCTCCTCAAATAAGCAGTTTTTGGGACCAGCTTAAGGAATTGGATTGGGCGGCTTAAAACTTAATAATTTAAACACATAACTTGGATTAGATAAAAACTCAAGCTTTATTCATCACTTCAAAACAAGAATAATAATCAAAATTTATTAAATAAATCTCCAATTCAACTTACTAATGATATAAAACCAAAAACTCAAAATAAACAAAACCCAACCCAACCCATTATTCTCTAAAAATAAGCACTTTTTGGGACCATCTTAGGGACTTGAATTTGGCAATTTCTTCAATAAATCAATAAATTATAATCACATAAAAGTTAAACTAATAACTTGCATAAGATAAAGATTCAAGCTTTATTCATCACCTCAAAACAAGAATAAACAAAAAAGGTACTTCAAAATCTCCAATCCATCATACATTAATGATGTAAAACCAAAAACTCAAAATAAAAAAAAACCCATTATTATCCTAAAATAAGCACTTCCTATGATCAACTTGAATTGGGAGGTTTATTTAAAGAACAAGATGACTTAAAAGCTTGAACATGAGTTTGACACTTAACATAATCTCCTTTATTTTCTTCCAAACACTTCTTTAGAGCTTCCACGTCACATGGTGACATCACCTTCTTCACCTCTTCCTTTTCTCTCTTCTCATTCATCTTTATTTCAAATGATTTTTTCTTTCTTTCTTTCTTTTTCTTCTTCATAAATTGTGTTAATGTTATTTTTTTTTGGTAATTAACAAGGAACTGTTGTCGGGTCCGGTTCGGTTTTTATCAAAATCGAAATCCATCATATTTTTTTAGTTTCGATATTTTTCGATTTCGCTCTTTTTATTTTTTGAACCGAACCGAACCGGACCGGTTTTTTTAGTCTGGTTTCGGGGTTTTTCGGTTTTATTTTTGGTTTTTCGTTCTTTTTCGTTTTTATTGTAAACCGAAATCGACACGAAAAAGTTTCGGTTTTTCGGTTCGGTTCGGTTATCGGTTCGGTTCGATTATCGGTTCCGTTTGGTTTTTTCGGGTTTTCGCTCAGCCCTACATGGAACAGTCATGGTTCACAAACCGTTTGCATACAAAAATGTCAACGAGATAAAAAAAAATCAAATTTTGATTAATATTTAATTTTAGCATAGGCCCAACTGAGGTTTTATATTTTTATTTGAGTTTTTAGTGTGTTGTATAATTTGTTTTTAATTTTTCAAATTTTAATTTATTAAAAATAAAAATAAAAAAATTAGTTATTGAAAAATATTATATAACGGTCCATTTTATAATGTAATAGTAGTCAAGTTGATTATAACATAAACATTGTGACCGTTCCAAATATATGCTCTATTTTTAATTTAGTCATATAGGATTATTTAAATTACGTCCAATATTTTCTACTTAGTCCCCATAAACCTTATTGGAATGGTATTGGTCCAGAAGGAACAAAGAGTTTTTACTATTAGGGTTCTAAAACTCGCAAGTCGTATATCTCGCCGTTAACTGCATAATCACAGTCTAATTATATTTAATTACCGTCTAATCCGTTTAATTCTGTCAAATCTTTAAGGCTTATAGGCTCCGTCTACTGTATAGTCGTCGCTTAATCTGTACCTAGGCATGTCTTTTAAAACAGTGACTATTACTGAATAGTTTGATCGTTTATCTTAGTACGAGAATGAAAATTCGTTATAGTTTGTCTTTTATATTGTTTGTAAATGTAAAAAGTCAAACCTATAAAATCATTTAACTTTTCCTCTCATCTCTTTATAATATTGTTATCACCTAATTAGTAGACATTTTTGTAAGGTTTTAAATCTTTTTAGATTTTAAGTTCTCGGAACGAATAAGAGATTTATAAATCTGGGTTCGGTCCCATCTTCTATTATAATGAAAGTTTTTGTGCCTGAAAAAAGAAGAAGGAACAACGAGATCGGTGGAAAAACGATATGAGAGTCCATTTAAAGAAAAAATAAAATAGTTCAGAATGATAATTTTAATTTATGCCTGAAAAAAGAGTTGAGAAAACTCTAAACTCTCATTTTACCAAGCAAGTATAGTGAGGAAAATAGTGAACTATCAAATCTAGTTTTTTTAAGCAAATAGAATCCTCTTTTTTTTTTTTTTTTTTTACAACGGTCGGGGATCAAGCAGGGCATAGCTATCGGCATGGGAGCTGACTCGGCGTCAGCGTCTTCGTGCCGCACTGGAGTGATCCAATATGTGGTTCCGCGCGTTCCACTACTTCTCCGTTCATTTCCCATACACCTTCTTACTGATCGTAACTTTTCATGTCTGCATTTAAAAAACATTAGTAGTAGTTAATTTCTTTTGAAATGCACAAATTTCACCATGTATCCCTTTTTTTAAATGTATATTTGCAAAAACAAGGACCAGATATATTTTCTAAGCAAATTTATTGACAAGATCTACCATCCAGAAACTAGTGACCATTTGAAATTGAAACCACTGTTAATATCTTTTGAAATGCACAAATGTAACTGGTTATCGAGAAACACTTGTATGAACCCGATACATTATA